>LS908401.1:2133-37242 GCA_900490955.1 Micoletzkya japonica
CTCCTAACCAGAGTAATAGAACAGTAAAGTTATGCGTACATGGTGACATATAATCTGCACCAGAATAGCACATAATTGGTATAAACGTAACATATTATACGTTTACCGTAACATATAATACGTTTTACAGTAACGTCATATGAGGTAAGGTTATACGCTACTCTGGGTACGTATTATATGCTACTCTGGAGGACCGGAGCACCGTGAGAACGAGGTGCCTTTTGGGGACTCTTTTGGCACCTGGGTGTATTTATCTACCTTGACAGAGAGAAGGGTCGAGAGGTTTCAGAATACGGCTTTCCGACTGCTTTCCTGGAACCTAACTGCAAAAATGAGTCTGAAAGAGAACCCAACACCGTACGGTAACCAAGCCTTTTAATCGCATTATGCGACTCTGAGAGAGTGATGAGGAGCACGGCACAGCATTCCGACCGGTGAAGAATGTGTCTAATAGCGAAGTGACTACTATTTTTGAATTTTCTCAAGAGTAGCTCAACCAATCAGCGCCAAACTTCAGAACTTGTTGAATTCAGCGTGGCGAGCTTACGTTTTTAAATTCATACTTTTTTCGTTCACCGGTTCGCCGACAGGATCGGATCCTGTGCGCGAAAACCGCTATTCGCTATTTTGACGCTTGGAATGATGTGACGGAGGAATGGTAGGAGTCAGACGATGAATACGCTAATCGGTTTTCAAAGCCTACTAGACAGTCGGGCACTGAGGAGCTAAAATATACACCGTAGCATTCGAAAGTCCCCTAGGAAGGAGAACTTTTAGAGAAAATGGTGCAGAAGATCAAGATAAGAAGGCATAGGTTGACTATTGATGCTAAAGCACAGCCGCCTAAAGTACGCGAATCGAATGCTCTAGGTATGAAGCCTCCACCTCACAACTTTCTCATTCCATATTCATTGCCTCCCCCTACGAGGGAAGTATGAGGGGAAGACGTATAATGAGGATGAAGGGGAGGAGGAGTAAATAACAAGGACATCATAATAGTATTATCAAGTAGCATACCATGAAAACGTGGAAATAAAAAGGTATTATTGGAGGAAAAGGAACGTTGAGAACTCTTTGCAGCGCACTCCGCTAAATATCAACAGTGAAACTCTCTTGGCAAAGTGCCAGCTTAGGCTAAAGCCCGGCTCCGGCTGAAGTTTCACGGTGGTTAGCGGAAAGAAGTGCGCAGCTCTCTCAACGTTCGCTTTCCTTCAAAAATATTAGCAGATCATTCGGAGTATCCGGAAACCGTCAACGCTAATTGCATGTATGTATAGTGGATTAAAAAGATCCGTCGGAAAATCATTCCAAATATAAGGCGAGAGAGTGTGCAAAGGTAGAAGAATTAGACTCATTTTGGAATGGAAGCAACTGATGGATCGGTTTATTCCACTATATATGTAGCTGATCAAGGTGGGACCGATTAATGACCGATTTGATGAAATCGTGGTTTCCCGACTACCTACTCATCTCCGAAAGACTTATTGAGAGAAGCTCTCCTGTTTTGCGCTAGGACCCTCCCATGCATAATCGAGTGCACCGCTTCTATTAGGCCGAATGAATGAATGGAGAGGAGCATACCCTGGATCAAAACAAACTTTACTATAGTGGAATAAACCGGACCGTCAGTTTCTTCCGTTCCAAAATGAGTCAAATTCTCTCACTTTTGCACACTCTCTCGCCTTATATTCGGAATGATTTTCCGACGGATCTTTTTAATCCACTATAGTAGAGGAAAGAGCCATTTACGAGCAATATACTGAGGCAAAATTCCCCAAAAAAAATAAAAAAAGCAAAAATAGGAAATCCTTCGTCAAAGCACACAGGGAAGCGGGTTTTAAGAGAATTTTCGTCTTGGAGCCGTTGGCTAGAGGCACCCTAAATTAATTTTAAATTCATCTTCTGATAGTAAATAAAAGCTAGCCAGAGGCGCTAAATGGGGACGGGGAGAGGAGTAGTAAACTATCTATCTAGAGAAGGAGGGGGGGAGAAGAGTTAGAGCCATAGAGGGAATGAGACGGGGGGAAGGAGGCAAATGAGAGGCAAAGTGCTAAATGAAAGGGGGGAAAGGAGGGGGATGGGGGAATGAGAGGGGAGTAGGGTGATGAGAAAAGAGGGGGATGCTACATATATGCCTAACTAGGGGGCAGGGGGGTTTCGTAGAATATACGAAAAAGTTCCACGAGTTGCCTCATTCCTACTTCCGACGAGAGAGCGAAGCGGTATTACGAGAGTCAAGGCAAAGTTGGAATGACCTTACGGACGGAACGTTTTCGTCAATGATAAATGATAACTGGCGCATTACTTTGTTCCGCTATACACTGAGCGAAAATTCACCACAAATATCACCACGAAATGCACTTCGGGAATAAATTCCCCAGTCCGCTATGGAATAATTCCCCAAAAAGCCGAAATTTCTCCAGCCGGCTGGTGAATTATTCCCGAAATGCAAATCGTGGGAAAATATTCCCCACAAATTTCTCTGAGTGTATCTAGGCGGGGCAAAGCACAATCGGGAACGTGAGGAAGTCTAACTAGCCCCATCTCCATTTCTATTCGTAGACCATTCCCCATCGCTAACTTCTCTCTCTCTATCTCTTGCAACCGCCGAATACGAACAGATGACACTAATTGAACTGTCAGAAGGGAGATTGAGAGAGAGAATTGCGAGGGAAATCAGGGGAGAGGGAGGGAGGTAAAGAGGTAAAGAGAGGTAAGGGGGGGAGTAGAATCGAAAATGACTGGACTGAGTCGGGTGATCGATGCGGTTGATTGGGGGGGTTGTGAGCGGCACGACTGAGGCTGGATTTCAGAAATGGACTTTTTAAAAGCCATTACAAGCGCTAAAAAGCTTGACGTAGTTCCGTTCCGCAGCTTTCTCGATTGCTACCTATGATGCGCTCCTCACCTCTGAGAAGGAGTCGTTTCTCGGGTCGTCCCGGACCTCTTTGTATGCAATATCATGGTTTTGAGCAAATAGCGAACGTCTGCGATTTATGTAAATCTTTGAAATATTCTATGAGCATGTCAAACTCAATGGCGCTTGTAATAACTACGATCAGACGGAGTAAGGCTGTCCAAAGCTTGCTTCACTCCAAGATGGTTGAGCAAAAAAGTTCCGCCCGTCGTCTCATGCCTATTTCCGACGAAAGTACGGAACGGGTATGAAGCGAGGGCTGACGACGTAGGAACGAAATGGATCGTTTTTTGACCATAATATGGGAACAATAATCTGCGCGGTTCAAATATGTTTCAGCTACCAGATATATATAACAACTCATGGCACACTCAGCGAAATTTCACCACCATACAGCACCTAGTGAATCATTCACCACACAAATTTCACCAGCCCGCTGGTGAATGGAGCACAATTCACCAGCGGGCTGGTGAAATTTGTGTGGTGAATGATTCACTAGATGCTGTATGGTGGTGAAATTTCGCTCAGTGCATGCTGACAATTGTCAGTTGGGGTCTCAATATCAAAACAATAAGAATTACAATATTCTTATCTTAATCCTAGATCAGTAGCTTGATAGAATAGCCTACAGTACTCTCGCTTCTGACCTCACACCGGATACGCTACCGTTGTAGGGCGTAAAAAGAGGGAGAAGAAAGGGAGGCGGCCTACTGAAGGGAACGATATGGATATGAGTATATGAAAGAGATGATGATATCTGATAGGGGGGGGAGGAGGGGGACATCCATCTCAATATCGAGGCGAGTGACAGGGCAAATGACACGGCTGCCACTAGGAGGGACATACGAGGGATAGGGGGAGGGGAGGGGAGATAGCGAGCCCTGAGGGGTTCCGGAACACGTCTGCGCCCTCCGCCTCCGCGCGATCTCTCGCCTCTCTGCTTCTCTGACTCTCTCCATTTCCTGTACTCTCTCGCCCTTCCTGAACAGGGGTCAAGACTGTGCATCTGTGTGATGGGTGTGATACATTCGATTGTGAGAAGTGTGGATGAGTGGGAGGGGGATGAGTACTGGAGGGGGTGGAGAGAACAGCTGGGATATAAGGGGAATATGATAGAGCGCGAGACGGTTGCCTGAAAATGTTGATAATTCCTAGTTGATCAAAGCTGCTTCTAGCTATGGTTACATAATAGCGTAAATCGTGTCGTGGTTCTCGATATTTACAGAAAAAGGAAATGAATGAAACGGCTTAGAGACGATTGGGGAAAGGGGGGTGAGTACTGAAGGTTGTGATTCATTGTCAGACATAGCTGAGAGTGCGCGAACGAGCACATAAGAGAGTTGCTAATATATAGTTTCTGGGGGGAACTACGGAATTTGGTCTAAAGATCATTTTTCATGGCTTTTCCGGCTGATCTTGAACATTAGCCTCTTCTGCTATTTAGCCACTCGCGCACCCTCGCTCATCTCATCTCTACAGTTCAATTCGAGCCACCTAAGTGGCTGGTTAGCAGTCTCCGGGATGCCGCTTTTTGATTGCAGCCTTTTTTGATATTACATAGGTCCAGATCATGTTGAATTGTTGCCTGTTCTATGATACTACTCACTCCGCGCACCCTCGCTCCTCTCGTCCCCTCGCTCCCTTCAATCCATCCCTCCTTCACCACCACCAAGTGGTTCGTTAGCGGGGTCTCTGGGAGAGGGGGCATTACTCTATTATGGAAGTGATTGGAGCGAAGTGGGGGGGGCATACAGAGGGACAAAGATGGGAAGTGGGGAACAAGAGATTAGAGCATGCGATTCGGGTCTTCTTGACCAGTACGTTTCATCGCTTCTGGACCAGAAGGTGACGAGACGCGTCGCGGTTATGAATGATGTGTGAAACATATACAACAAAAAGACCCGAATGGCATGCTCTACAAGAGATAATACATGGAAATATAGAAAGATCACTGAGCAGGCTGACAATGAGGTTCACTGATATAGCTGTTCCCTCAGATCATTTCCGTTAGAAAACCTCATTTCTACCTACTCATGTTGCGATCAAAAGTTTTTGCTATGTTGTAGAGTTTGAAAACCAAGCGCGATCAGCGTATCTATCGCCTGACTCCCTCTTCATTCTTCCATGCTGCTCATCACTCTCCCGAGTTCATAATGCAATTAAAAGGCTTGGTTTTCAATTCTACTATGCTGCGAAGCGCTATTTGCCCCATCCACGTGTTTAAAAAGGTGCTGCGAAGCGCGAGAGTGGCGGGCAAACCACACTCGGCGAAATCTCACCACCATACCGCACCTAGTGTCATTCACCACACAAATTTCACCAGCCCGCTGGTGAATTGTGCTCCTTTCACCAGCGGGCTGGTGAAATTTGTGTGGTGAATGATTAACTAGTATGGTGGTGAAATTTCGCTGAGTGCACTTACAGGTCTGAATAATCGATAAGCGGCTTGTCAGTAGTTCGTGATCTGATAAGTACAACCGACAATATTTCCAGCATGTTCTATCATAGCCGGGAATTCCGGCAAGTGTGTCTTGCCTAAACTCCGGACACGGTCTTGGCAATACAGCGACAGACGGGGGGCGAGACAGAGAGAGAGAGAGTGCGCGAACAGGGGGCCGCTTATTGTGTGGAGACGGCGGCGCGGCCGGGAAATCGGATTAATTAGTACGAATTTACGGATACGGACGGCAGCAGCTGGCGGGTAGAAGTGTGGAGGGAAGAAGAGGGGGAACGGAGGGGAACAAGGGAGGAGGAAGGTTACTGTGCAATGTACAGTGTGGGCGATCATAGGTTTGTGGAAAGGAGGCTTACAATTAGTTGCACATATTGCTAAAATGGTAGAATGATTTTTGAGGCTTGCAATCGGGTATCTACTTTTGATGGTTATGCTTCGCCCATCCGAAGATAATGAGGCAAAGGTTTATTATAAATTGATCGTGAAACATAACCGTCAAAAGTATACACGATTCGCATCCTCTAAACGTAAGTCGTACTCTATGAACAACAAGTTCGAATGCGAAGTTTGGCAAGAGTTCAACTAAGCAACTAAGGCAACTAAGGCCAGAGATTTCCCTAAGCTCGGTGCATTCCCCTACAGCGACCACCCATATGGAGATGAAGATAGTGGGAGAGGGGCTAGGGATAAAGGGAGAGGGAAGAAGGGACCGAGAGGGTGACTGACGTATCTGATACCAGAGAGGAGGGTAGATGAGAGAGTGGACGAGGGTCTGGAGAATGTAAGCTAGATGAGCCCGATCAGAAGAGCGAGTCGCGAATGAGAGTTGTATTTACAGACTAGTCATTTTGCCAATATTTTCAAGTGATTGGCAGAACTTTTCAAGTGATAGAAAATGAGATAGATATGCTTCACAGTGTTCTGACAACAGTGAAAATGTTAAGCGAACGAGATGCCTAAAAATAACACTGATTTCGGTAGGAACTCTCGCACGGAAAACACCGTATCCTAAGCATTTTGGCTCGTTCGCTTAACATTTAGAACACTGTGGCTTCATTATAAACATCAACTCTAATCACGGATCATTCGGCAACTGCTCGGTCCATTTTTCGTGAAATCCATGCGAGAGAGGCTGAGTTCGACAGACAATGAAATGAGCGACAATGAGGTTAAGTTCAGTGAGCAAATTAGATATTTAGTGATTGTGAGAAGAAGCACGTCGTACGATGATATATCCAGGGCCAAAAAATTGAAAAGAAGCGTTTAAAAAGGGAAGATAATGAGTTCCGGGTTCTCTACTGATAGGCCATTATTCACGGGGGGGAGTGATCGGTGTGAACAGACTTCGCAGAAATGAGTAATGGGTCTTAGGGAAGGGAAGGGGGGGGGGGGCGGGAAGGGGAGTCTCACCCTCAGGCACAAGGCTTTTTCTCAACTTCCCTCTCCCCCTCCCAATGTTCTCCTCCTCTCACCCTTCAGGCATGTCATCTGAGAGCTGTCATAAGCGAGGGAAGGATGGAAGAGTCGGAAGAGGGGGAAGAGGGGCAGAGATTTGATGGACCTCGTCTGGTTGAGATAATCGACCGAGTTCCGGTAATACAAGAGTTAGAAAAATATGCGCAGTAGAAACTACCGTTCCTGTGCAAACCATACAGAAAGACTGTTGCCACAGTTCAGGTATTATTTTTAGCTGAGGAATGGCAAATCTTGAAGATCTGACTACCGTTACCCCCCAATAGAGCAATTTCGTTTATGCTTGGAAAATCTCGCTGACCCGGCCCTATATTTGTTGCATTGTATAAAGCAATTCTACCTCTTTACATAAACAAAAACGCATTAACAAATGCGAGAAATATAAAAAGAAAACTCAAAACCACCCTAAATCACGCAGGTCCGAAAACGCGCAAATCCCGCGGCGTCCCGGCACGATCGTGATTCAGGACATTTCTTCGCATCGCGCAGCCTACCGTAATCCCGGCTCTGGACTTGCGCTTGTGTGGAGGTGGAAAAGGCGCGTTTTCCTCCTGGTTTCGATACTTCAGCTCGGTTCTTTTCGGGTTTAGTCGAAACCAGCTGGCCGGCAAGCCGACCCGTTGACCTCCATTCAATCTCGTTATCTCACTCCTCCCTGTTCTCTTGTGCTCAGTGTGACTCGTCGTCTAGTTCTCTCTATTTTCGCGCGTCTCGCCGCTATATTGGTCCGCTCGCGGCGTCTCATCGTGCTATTAATAACCTACGATCATCGCGTCTTCCAACTCATCGATTTACGCGCTGTTTTACTCCGCACCTTGCACCAGGCAACTTAATGAGTTCCACCTTTCGCGTTTGACGATTTGCTTTTTTTTGAAAGTTGATCTTTGATCTTTGGCAGGAGATGGGAGACTCGGACTCGAAGAAGGGGGGCTGGAACGTGAACGCCTCGTCGTTCGTGCCCAACTTCAACGCTCCCGCTTTTGTCCCCGGCCAAGCCTGGACCCCGCAACCGGCCCAGCCCCAGATGGATTGTAGGAATTTATTTATTTTCTTTTTGTATTATTATTTAATTATTCTATGTTTTAATCATTCTAAACGGCTATCGATAGAACTGCACGGACGGTGGGCTATGAGGCGAAACTAGGTCACTGGTCCGCGCTGAATGAGAGCGCGCGAAACCGTTAATTTAGAGCTTTTACGTGCTTTCTCTTTATGCTTATAGATTATGTTATTATCCCCTCTTGGGCCTACTGTTTTGTGTGACTGTAGTGGAATGGAAATAATCTGTGTATCTCTGCCTGGGACAGAAGGACAATAATGACGAAATTACCGCTTTGTGATTAATCGTTAGCCTCTCAAGCCCTGTTCGTGCTTCTACTGATCTCTTCCTGCTCAGCCGTGATCTAATTTGAGAATTTTCTCAATTTTTTCTTTAAAAAAAGAAACAAAGATAAGCAGCAATAAAAATGCGCCCAACGCCTTATCAACTTGCCCTGAAACTCATCAAGTCTTGAGCGCAGCTTTTCATTTCCAAAATATTATTTCATTTAGTAATAGTAATATATAATCTCAATTGTTTCAGCATGGGACGAGGAGATGCCAGCGGAGGAGCCGGTGGTTAGAGCCGTACCGGATGCGGTCCAGCCCAATCTCGAGCCCACCCCACCCCCAGCTCCCACTCCTGCTGCCGCTCCAGCTCCGGTTGTGGAGGAAAAGAAGGTACCTGACTGTGTTTTGAATTTATTTATTTGTTGTATTCGGCACAGTTGAATTTATGCATAGCGTAACGTAATAATGTAATGAAATAGGCTAGAGACGTGTTCATCAAAGCTTAGCGATTATCAGATAGGTGGGCAACGTTAATGGTCCGGGGTATGTTGGCTTGTAACGGTCAACGCACTTTTGTTATTGATGCTCCTCAATAGTCAGGGCTAAGCTTCTCGTTCTGACTCCTTTTACTCAGAATTTCCTCTACCATTTGCGCTCGGAATTTCCCCTTCAGTTTGTTGGGTTGCTGCAGAAAATGAAGCAATTTCTATGGGTAGGTCGCAGTGAGTTAACTGCAGAGCCGATGTCCGTGTATATAGGTACTTGGTATAGGGATGCCTTGCTGCGCAATTTGAAGGAGTTTTGTGAAAGGGTGGCGGTTGTTGTATGTGGTCCCTGCCAAGCAAACCGTTTCCGTGTGAAAACACAAATGTAGAGGTGAAGCGTGCTTTTTTAACATGCGAAAAGTTATTAGTTTGCACTATGTGACATTGGAAGCGACATGACTGCACCGGCGAATCATGGCATAAAATGATGATAAGGAAGGCAATGCTTTTTTATTTTCACTTATTATTCCAGGAATTCTGCGAGAAAAAAAACAGACAAGACTTATCTGGCTTAGAAGAATTAGTTAGTTATTATCTTTTTTCAGTGGGTTTTCTCAAATTAATGAGGCCCATATTTTAAAGCGCTTGGGTAGATGATAGTCCATAGAAGGTTTCTCTCAATCCCCTTCCCCTACTCTTCGCAAGTCTCTCGACGTAGTGTTGATCCTTTCGAGTCTTCCGTACTCTGTATACGCTGTATGCACCTCGTATACGTGAGCGTGTTCTCCACCTTCAAATAGCACGCGCACTCGATATTTCCGGCTCTTTTCCAGCTAAATTTACCCTCCGCGATACCCTCCGCGTTTATACCGACGGAGGGTTGCGCTCCCGAATTTAGCCGGACTTTTATGTTGAAGGGAGAGCGGTGGTCATGTGGGCCGGGCTGGCTAACGTAAGTCTGGGGGTGGAGATTGGGAGGGGCTGGGTTAGGGTACGGGTGTGGAACAGCTGAAACATATTCGAAGATGGTTCGGCGGTCGAGTCGGCTGACGCGCGGCGATGAGCGCTTGTGCGTGATTGTACAGGTGTCCGGATTGTGGTACTTTACTGGAGATGGTGGGGGGGGGGGCAAGCAATACGTTTGGGAGTGTAAATAGTTGGGTATATTGGTATTAGGGTTGGCATTCTGAAGGTATATATTATATTGCCTCAGGTTTGAAAAGCTTATGTTATGGTCTCTGATAGGTTTAGCAGGCTGAGAACTAATATCAGCTGCAGTATTAGTAAAAGAGTTCTTCGGAAATGCTCAACGTGTTGCTGTTTGTTTTTCTTTCCTCTTCTCTTGCTTAAGTTCCTCTCTGCAGGAGTCGGGGGTGCCCTCGTCGACCGTCGACGACATCAACGACAAGGTGACGGCGCTCGGGAAGAAGTTTGAGCGGGCCGTCTACGTGGATGGTGAGTTAAATATAATAATAATAATAATAATAATTTTAATAATAATAGGATGGTGAGTTGCGCTAACAGTTTCAAGTTTCACGCTAACAACGACGAATTTCTGGACGTTTCAGTTATGAAACGAGGCCAGTATCATGCTTATTCACCGATATACTTTGAGGATTGGTGGCTTGATGCTTGCTATTAGTGAAGGGGCGCAGTTTGCGCAGTTTACACAGTAATTGGCTAGCTCTTGATGACCTGGAGAAAGCGGCATACTTGCTGCATTTCCACCGTAGGCGGTCGTCCGATCGGACGGTAGGATGTGTGGTAGCACCGGAGAATTTTAGTCCCGTTCGATAGGATGGCGGTTTGCGGGTTTCACTAATTATGCAATGAAGCCCTCAAAAATCACAGCGCTAGTTCATGTAGATACAGTACTTGCGCTCTCCCATGATTGGCTCATCTTACGCTTGGTCAAGTGAACTCTCGCGAGAGTTAGAGCCCCGCTTGCTACGGCACTGGCTTTACCGGGGAAAGTGGAGAGGTTTTTTCAATGATATTTGAGAATGTTCAGATGAAAGCTAATTACTGGTAATGTGCAATATTTTTAGTTGACAATCATAGCTACCTTTGTAGCAAGCTGGATGGCAGTGCATAATAGCTTTACTTTTCTAGACATCAAGGGAGCTTTGTTGCTCGTTTCGCAATGATGAATCAGAGGCGAAAGGCGTAGCAACTAAAAATTGCCAACAACCCAAATTATAATTAGTTATGTTTTGCCCCCGACCTTCAAGGACGAAATGTTGCCATTTACTTGTTTTGAATATCGTTTCCCCCCTTTTTGGCCAGGCGCTATTTTTGTCTCTGGTGAAGGTCAACAACAATTGTACTTAGTTGTCGGGAGATATTATGCACTTTCAACATGGAGGAATGGGGGGGGGGCATAATTAGAGCATTTGTTTAGCAATAATGCGTGAAGATAAACAACAAAAAAGGTTCCAATGAAATCTCTAAACCAAAGTATATCGTTATCGTACGCTCTTGTGTTCCTTTATTTGCATCCCCTTCACTCCTCAACAAGTTACCTTATGACGTTGATCTTCGGATTCGCATGCACACACCGTCCTTCTGGGTTGTCTTTTATTGCTCCCCTCACCCCGGCTGTCCCCCCGGATCGCATACTATAAATGAGTCGGTTCGGGTGCTATTCATACCCTCATCCCCTTCCTCACCTCACTTTCTTCGTCCTATTGCGTCTCGCGCTCACCAGGCTTTGAAACGTAGTGCATACCGAGGGATCGCCTAGCACCTAGGGGGTCTAGGGTTAAATCTCAGGGCACCTTCTAGATTTTATTTTAAATCTAAAGCGTGTCCTGTTTTAGCGGTAAAAGTACATACAGTTTTTTCGCGAGAGCCTCTGCTGGTCTCGATCTTTGTATTTACGACGAAATGAGTTGCGTTGGTTGAGAGGGGGAGGAGCTCACGACAGACTAACGGGCAAGAGGTAGAGGAGGGGATCATACTGACAGTGGGCGGTGCTTGACCAAGAGGGGGAATGGGCGGGAGAGGAAAACCGCAACACTAGAAGCGTAGTTGGTCGGACGCCCTCTCGGACAATGGGACGCTACGGCTTTGATCGATACGAAATTATCAATGGTAATGATTGCTTAATGATTTGCCTGGGCAAGCTTGGCTAGCTTAACTTTGACACGCGCTCTTTATTGCGATTGTGCTGGTGTGCTTTCTCATGATACTGCTAATGTGTTTTTCTCGATTTCGCTATGCCGCTGTAGGCTGCTCCCCTTTTGTATGAGGTCATACGTGGGCAGGGTCTGCCGGTAACGTACTGCAGTGGTCCTCCCATACATAGATAGGTATCGCACAATCTCTCTAAGATATTATTTTGCAGTGAGCTAAGCAATACTTGAAAAAAAATGCAGTAAGTCACCCAACCACGGTACCTACAACCGTGCCCACCTATGTATGAGGTTGCGCTACAACATGCGTTCCCTTTGAGGAATAATTTTTTTTTGAATATATTTGGTATGATTTGCTAGGATATGGTGGTTTCGAGACAAAGCGCATACTATGCGTAGCTTTGAGCGTGATTTGACCGCAAAGTTGCGGTGAGGCCAATGAAAGGATCTCAGAGGAGTGGGTGGGAGAAAGGCTAAAGACGCCTACGCTTTTGGACTTGCTGAGATTAGTGCATCTGAGAGGAAAGCAGCATTTGGTTACTGAATGAGCATTCATTTACATGCAGTTTCCTTTTAAATTAGTTTCTTTTTTTTATTTTCCGCACGAAGAACTCATTATCTCCCGCTCTTTCCTACCATTTTCCTCTTTTCCTCGCTAAAAGTGTACTCTGTCTCCATTTCTCTGTCCGTCCGTCCTCATTCTTCCCTTCTATGTCTCGTGTGTTGTCTGTGTTGCATGCTATATTTAGCACTCACTCCTGTTGTCCTTGGCTCTATGGGTTAAATCGGGCTGCTCCTGTGGTTATTTTGAGCATCCTCTCCCTTCTTTTTCTCTAGTTCACCTTCTTGTGCGCCGATTCACGAGTAGATTCCGTAGCGCGAAATTGTGAAGCGCCCAATGCGGAAGTACCCCTCTGTGGCCCTATTTCAGAGGAATTTTTGCTCTAATTTTACGGCTTTTAGGCGAAAATACAACAATTCTCACTGTAATTGGCTAGCGATGGGTCAGAAATGGCTCTATGAAGGCAAAGGTAACGATGAATAAGCATTGTGCGAGCGTGAGCTGCGATTGCGTAACTTTTGACAATGGCGAGGTCTTGACCACAAACAAAGCTAGCACTAGAGAGCAGCATTTATATGATACTAATTGATGATTTCAATTAAAAATAAATGAAATAATTAATAAAATAAATTTAATTAAGATGGCACGCACAAGGAGCACGTCAACATCGTGTTCATCGGGCATGTCGATGCGGGCAAATCGACGATTGGAGGCCAGCTCATGTACCTGACCGGAATGGTGGGTGTTTTGAGTAGAGTTGTGCATGGGAGTTCTTTTGATGGCTATGTTTCACATATCGTTTAATTAAAGCCACGTTGCGTCTCGACAATGAATGATATTTGCAACGACAATGATAGTGGCAATGATATTGATCAAAAGAACTCGCATGCACATCTCCAGTTTTGAGGGCTTAATTTATGATTTTGAAGCTTGTACCAGTAATTGTGTGCGTTTTGGTGCTTTTTTCCCTGGTCAGGAAAGTATAATAATTAGCCGCCTTTTTGTAGGTGGACAAGCGAACGCTGGAAAAGTATGAGAAGGAAGCGAAGGAGAAGGGCCGAGAGACGTGGTGAGTAGGGCTTTTTTAAAATTTTATTATTATTATCATTATTTTCTAATTGATTTTATTTTAACCATTCATCTTGTTTCGCAATCTATCATCAATGGTCTTCTTTACACTCGCTTCCGCGTTCATTCAATGATGCGATTCGCTCATATGAGTATCGCCAGCCTCTCGTTTAGTAGTTCGAACTATTCTTGTGCAATGCGCTCGCTACCAGAAATAGCGTATGAGTCGATAGTGTCATTCTCGGTTTTGGTGCCAATTTGGTTATGATGGAATAATGTAGGCTTTACATTTGGATTTTGGTCCCTATGAGCCTATGAGAATAACAAGACCAGAGCTAGGAAAAGGTCAGAAGGATCTTACTGGTGCTCGTGGCATTGTTTCGTCCGTTTCTATCGTGATATGAGCTTGGCGTGGAGGTGATAAGAAAGATAATGCGGGGTGAGGCGTTGCTATCGCGAATACAGTTGCGATTGGTCTCGAGTTTGGAGAGACTAAGATGTGATCATTCGCACGCAGCTTGTGTGAACACTACTGTATACCATGTTGTTCTGAGGGTTAGCAACAATTCAAGCGTTTTGTGGCAAGCAATAGATGGTGGTATGGCGAAGGATATCATACATGGGCAACCTTCCTAGCAATATTTTGAGAAACGGGCCTACCAGTGTACAAAATCAAGCCTACCAATTGAAATTGTGTAGGAAATATTGGCCTACCAGAGTAAAATTCCGAACAAATATGGGCCTACCACCCATACTTCGGGCCGGTGCCCACGTATGAAGGATATACTGGCGTCGATCTGCGAGTGTATTAATAGATGTCGCGTAGATTGAACAACGCCCGAACGGCTCAGCAGCCAACTTTTCCTCCCTTGAACCGGTTTCCCGCCTTTTGCAAAGCTGGGCGATTCTCTAGCGCTTGCGGTTTAGCGAATTTTCACGGCTATACTTGTAATATATTGGCGACGATGTTACTATGATGACTCATAGTAATGAAAGAACCGCAAAGATGGCTATTCTCGTAGCACGATATGCATATGCTATCTTTGGCTGGTCTGCGCGTATTATTCAGTGATCGTGATCACTGATCTAGAGAAGAGATTGTTTGTGCGGCGCAGAGAGACCAAATTAGCCGCCCCCCCTCTCCTTGCGGAGGGCAGATGTTTGCCTGTTGTGAGAGGAAAAGAGAGGGCAGAGTGACGAACGTATTAGGGAGGTGATCTCTGACATATTGTTAACGAAGAAGTTCCGTCAGTAAACTCATTCCTACTTTGTCTGCACTCTCTTTATGCCGCTTTGCTCTCTCGTCTGAAGTAGGAATGAGACGACTGACGGAACATTTTCGTCAACCATACATAGCTGGGCTACTCTAATAGTCTTTTTTTGTCTTTTTTCCAAGTTTTATTTCGAAAATGAAGGAAGCAAAGTTCATGGTTACGTTTTAATAAGCTTGCCTGTATGGGCGAGTAGCTGTTGTTTATAAAGGGACTTGAAACGTAGCTGAAAGCATTGTCCGTTTCCCGTTTCCTAGTAATCCTGCGCCTTTCCAGGTACCTCTCGTGGGCTCTCGATACGAATGAGGAGGAGCGTGAGAAGGGCAAGACGGTCGAGTGTGGACGGGCGTATTTTGAGGTATTTGAGGCTTTTCGACTGATTCAAGCAATAAAAACTTAAAATTTTTATTACAATTTATGCTCGATTATGCGTGGTAAAGTATTGAGAAATAGATGGCGTCATGCATGAGGAAATGGCGCCTTTTCACGTGTGCTTTTTATTGTAATCGCGCAAACTAGGCGGATCAAGGTTTCAGGCATACATTATATTGCGCTCTCTTTGGTAAATAGATTGCAGTGGTGTAGCGTTATCATAATATAGGCAAAAAATGAATAAAATGGAGATGAAAAAGATTACACCTAACTTGAAATACATTCACGCGAAGTTCGTATATGATCGATTTAGAAATTAGCATCCCAGATAAACCGTAAATTGTCCAATGCAAATGCTGATCAGGCCTATTTTGAATAGAATAGGCTGTTCTGGCAAAATATGCATTATGATTATGCTTTCTCCTGCCTATTGCTCCACTAACAATAAAGCGCAAATAGCGTTGAAACGTATTCAGACGGAGAAGAAGCACTTCACGATCCTCGACGCCCCCGGTCACAAGTCGTACGTTCCCAATATGATCAACGGAGCCAACCAGGCCGATCTGGCTGTCCTGGTCAGTTTTTTTGCGGCCTTTCTTCTGGCACTTTTTTTCATTTTTACATAATTGATTTTAAAAGTACGCTTTGAAAGATATAGTGATAGTTTCTTTTTGTTAATCATGTATGAGGGTGATTGTCTTGTTAATCATGTATGCGGGTGATTGTCTGATCGGACGTTAGTATGGATGCACCGGAGAATTATAGCAAACGAGCCCTATGGGGATGACAGCTTATAATTTTATGTATTATAATAATATTTGATGCAAACTGCAAAGAAAGTCTCAGTAAAGTGCCCTTTTTCAGGTGATCTCTGCTCGAAAAGGCGAATTCGAGACGGGTTTCGATCGAGGAGGACAGACGAGGGAGCATGCTATGCTGGTCAAGGTACGTACGAGATAGCGAGCAACCTGGACGATTTTGCTTTTCTTTTATAATATCCTTATAGAGCGTATCTATTGTAAGCTATATATCACAACGGCCATTGTGAGAACTGTAGCAGTAAGAGCACAATAAATATTGTACTTTTTTTAAAGCCGACGTTGTTCGTCTAGTACAACATGTCATTCTATATGACATTACAGACGGCCGGCGTCAAGCACCTCGTCATCCTCGTGAACAAGATGGACGATGCGTCGGTCGGGTGGGACGAGGAGAGGTACGGTGCTTTTTAAAAAAAAAAATATCCTCGTGAGAATCAGAAATTGTAGATTTCCACAGCTTTGTTTGTGCACTCATACAGCAAAAGTCTGTTGTGGCGTAATGCCATACGGGAAAAAACGTGCAAGCCATTTCGTTGATCGTTTGCCCTAATTATTTTTATATCTGGCAGTGCGCCAGGCGATTCGGTGCAGCTTTAGCTAGGCTATTTTGGACGTTATTTTCTGCACACATGAAAAAAACGTTTGAAAAGTTGTTGCATTGTTGCAGGTTCAAGGAGATCCAGGACCGACTGACGCCGTACCTCAAAAAGTGCGGCTTCAACCCGAAGACGGACATCACCTTTATCCCGTGCTCGGGCATCAACGGTTCGTTCCTCAAGGACCGACCAGCCACCGCCGACCAGGGCGGCTGGTACACGTACGTTTTACGCCTTTTTATTATCATCATTTTTTTAGTTTTATTACATTTTTTAATTTTTTTTCTTACACAAAAGTTTCGCACATGTAATAGGAGTGCATATTTTTTCATTCAATCGTAGAAGTGACGCAATACGTAGAGGAGGGGAGAAGGCATAAGTTGAGAAACGGGCATACGTGGGCACCGACCCGAAGTATGCGTGGTAGGCCCAAATTTCTTTCGGAATTTTACTTTGGTAG
Source organism: Micoletzkya japonica (assembly GCA_900490955.1). Taxonomy (NCBI): domain Eukaryota; kingdom Metazoa; phylum Nematoda; class Chromadorea; order Rhabditida; family Diplogasteridae; genus Micoletzkya; species Micoletzkya japonica. Next base: position 19,077 of record LS908401.1, read on the forward strand.
GCCTGTATTTCCTACAAAATGTCAATTGGTAGGCTTGATTTCGTACACTGGTAGGCCCGTTTTTAGAAATATTGCGGGGAATGTTGCCCATGTATGGAAACGGGCTTACCTACCATTGTACACGAGCGAAGCTTGTCGGGGGGCCTATAAATTGAAAATGCCGTTGCAGAGGCCCGTGCTTCATCGAGTACATCGACAACATGCTGCCCTCGATCTCCCGGGATTTCGATGGTCCCGTCCGCTGCATCATACACGACAAGTACTCGGTAAGCCTGGAATTTTGCTTTTTTTTATTAATTTTTTATTCTTTTTTTTTATTTTTTGACCTTCAACTCTACTTTAAATTGTTTAATTTTAGTTTCATTAAAAACTCTACTTTGAATTATTTAATTTTAGTTTCATTAAGATATTTCCAGGAAATGGGCACGGTCGTGATCGGCAAGATGGAGTCGGGCTGCGTCGTCAAGGGCCAGAATCTGGTTATTATGCCGAACCGGGTGAGCTTCTTGCGAATTGCGACAGTCTGTTCGTAATCATCATGAGTCGCGCATCTTGACTAGACTTCTCTTCGTGTATGGCATTATTGGGTGGGGGGGGGGGGTCCCATACATAGAATCTAAGATAATTCTCAAGCTACTTAGTGTTTTCCCATTGTGGAACTACATACATTAAGCTAGTGGCAGTAATATCTACATCTATGCTGATGGAGTTTGGGGCGGCGAAAATTACCCGTTGCCGCTTCGGCATCGCCCTTTCCAGAGCCTTTGCAGTATCTTTATTCCGTTCATCATCAATATTTGCTGCTTTGCAGACAGTCGTGCAGGTGATGCAGATCTGGTCGGACGAGGTGGAGTGCGACCGGGTCGTGTCGGGCGATAACATACGCTTCAAGTTGAAGGTGAGCAATCTGTGCAACCATCCCATCGTCTCGTGAAATTGGCTCATGCGCACACTCTGTCAGTCTGGGGTTTTAGTCTACGTCTGCATTCCCCCCCCCCTCCTCTAAAACTTTTGGAGGAGGGGGAATGTGCATCTGACGGAGGCACGACTGCTTGTTGGGGGTGGGGGATTAGTGCGATGTATATCAGGGGAAAAATACAGTAATTGATTGTAATTTACGGGATGGGACCCCTCCCGCCCGCAGGCCACCGTTTACTATGAAATTACCCGTACCGCTGTATTACATTCTTGATTTACATGGCTACCCTACCGCATCTGGAAAATGACCCCTACCGCGAAAATTATTTCAAGTATGGGTATTTATCCCCTGATGTATATTGACGACGCCTCTAGCTAGGCTTGAACCGTCGAAGCTATGAAAGGAAATATGAATCCGCTATTCCATCGTGATTCAGGGAGTGGAGGAGACGGACGTCCAGGCCGGCTTCATCATCTGCTCCCCCGACGCACTGTGCTCCGTCTCGAAGATCTTCGACGCTGAGGTCGGCGACTCTTCTTTTTACTTCCTAAGTCTTAGAATCTAAGAGAGATCTCAAGCTACGTAGTACATGGTAGTGTTTTTTTTCACCGTTGAAGTAGGCAAATTATTATTGAACAAAAATCTACATCAGTGTAGCTTTTGACGAATTTGTGCTAAGCAACCTACGTCGGCATTAGTGTTACGAGCGCAACGAAATATTCTGGACTCCTAACACATCGTTCATGTATGCTTTCTCTTGATTTGCTTCTTTGTTCGACCATTTCGCGCTTGTATCAAATAGTTGTCTGCCAAAAGCACTTTGCTAAAATAGATTTACCCTGAAACACCTTCGATTTCAATAACAACCCCCTGTTCAGAATATTCCGTTCCGCGAGGTAATTAACAATGCCAAAGTGAGCGTAGACGTTTTTATTCAATAATAACGTGCTTTTAGTATTCCAAATTCCTTGTATAGGTGGTGATTCTCGAGCACAAGTCGATCATCGCGCCCGGCTACTCGTGCGTGATGCACATTCAGTCGGCGATCGAGGAGGTCGTGGTCAAGGTGAGCCAGGACCGGGTTACGGTAGCTCCTAATTCCTGGCTCGACGAAACGTCACATAATCACGGCCTTTTTAGTGAAATGGAAGAAACGCGCAGGTTTCGTTGTTTATTTTTTGGATTTTAAAGAATGTCTCGTTCAGAACGTAATCTGTACGATAGACAAGAAGACGGGCGAGAAGAAGAAGGCACGATTCGTCAAACAGGTATATTTATATTTATCTAGATTTGTCGTACGATATGTTCGCCTTGTTAAGAGCGAAAATTTATCGGTCGACATTCTTTATTAGAATATGAGCCAAACATGCGAAGAGCCTAATTATAAGTCATACGTGGGCACCGACCCAAAGTATGGGTGGTAGGCCCATATTTGTTCGGACTTTTACTTTGGTACAAAATTTAAAATTGGTAGGCTTGATTTCGTACGCTGGTAGGCCCGTTTCTCAAAATGTAGCGGGGAAGGCTGCCCATGTATGATATAATCCAAACAAACATTTGAGGACGAGAAGGCCATCATGCGATTCGAGTCTCCCGAGGCTTTCTGCCTCGAGCCCTTCAAGGTGCTGCCACAATTGGGACGATTTACGCTCAGGTAGGGATTATAGTTCTTTCTTTTTTCTCCCTTTACAAGCCATTGCTACGAAATTCACTCACTATAGCAGTCCGTCTGGTTCTGTTTCTCAAAAAGACCTGGAAAAAATGCACTGTAAATCTCGGTGTATTATATTTGGAGAGTCGTTTTTTTTTATTTTTTATCTTGCAGAGACGAGGGCAAGACGATCGCCATAGGCAAAGTGCTGAAGGTGGTGGAGGGATAAATGCGGCGACGGTCGTTGGATTAAAGACTAGGACTGGCTTACTTGATTGACCGAGATACACGTCCCATATTGATGTGGGGCGAGCTAAACACCACAAAAAAGCGCAACTGAAACAACTATCCTTCCCCGCTACTAAGTGCCGGCTAATTTATGCAATTGACATGCTATATCGTACTGTTCTTCCTTTTTTTTTGTTTGTTTTCTTGTTTCTCCGCCCCTTACCCACCACCATCCCCCCATAGATTGTGCGCTATTCTTCCCTCTTCTATCACATACACACAGATATGCCTTCTTGTTATATCCTTTTTTCCCGTATACTACGTTTACTTGATAGTTTTCCGTTATTGATTGTGTACTCCCTTTCTCTCACTATTGAACTTCACCTTTTTTCTTCTCATCAATTTCAAGTCACCCTCTGCGGGTTGCAGTGATTAAGACGAAAATGTTGATTCCTCCCGTTTGGCCCCCTTGTTGTTCTTTTTGTTCAATGTGCCCCCTCCCTAATTTTAAGGCAATTTACACTGTTTTTCGCCGTCCTTTTGATATATATGCCGAGTGATATATACGTAATCTATCATTGATCGATCCAGAGACAGGGGCAGGGGTTTGGGTCTTCGAAAAGCGCAGTTTTATTTGCCTGAACTCACTTTTAGAGAGTATTTGGCGTGCTAACAGATGTGCTGAAAATTTTGGAATTTATAGTTTTTAGCTTTTCAAGTTGGGAAAAAGGATAAAACAGTAATCATTATAACCCGCTCGCCTATATGCTCCATCCTTTCAATCTTCAGCTCTCCTTCCTTCTCTTCTTTCTGCTCTTATATGCGGTAAATATGGGCTAGTCGCCACTGAGCGGCCTTGTTTTGTTCTTCTCCTCCCTTACATTTATCTCCATCATTGTTTCCCCCCTCATTTTCACGCGATTTCTTGGAAACTCGTGACTGTACTCTCCTACCCACTGGGGCTGCTAGTGCTTATTCTTTTTGTGTGTTTCTCCTGAAATAGGCTAATTCGTATATTATGTGTATTATCTTTATTTTTATATGGAGATACATATACGTACCCCGTCCTTTGGGCAACATCCCCTTTAAGAATGGTTACTCTCTTTCGGAAGATAAAGCGCTCTTTCCTATGGAATTCGTTGTGATGTGTAGTATTCGTACGTTTGGCAGACGAAAAGCGCGTACTACTCACAAGCAAGGCAATCGCGAACGTTTAAATCAATCGACTTCAAAGTTTCTGCACTTTTTTGGTTTATAATCCTAGATCATTAATTTTTTTGTTTATTGGTTTGCTGGCAAGATCGGATGCAAGGGACGGTATTAGAAACTTTAGATTGCTGCGGGTATGTTTCACCATCAACCGATAACGAATCTATTTTTGCGTATTCTACTTTAATATCGTTTCTGAATGTTCCACTCTAAGCATATAAAAAACGTTTATTTGAGAGACACTCCGCCCTCGGCTGTGTGTGTACAAGTTGTGGAACGATCATCGGGTTTGGGCCTAAATATAGTAGAATAAGCCGGTCCGTCAGCTTCTTTGATTCCAAAAATTCCAATTCTCTCACCTTCACACACTCACTCGCCTGATATTCGGAATGATAAACTGACGGATCTTTTTATTCCACTATATTACAAATAGTAAAAAAAACAGTGAGTGGAGGAGGTACACGTTTGGTCAAGGCAAGTATGGGTCTTACATCAAATATTGGGTCTATTTGCAAAATAATAATTTTACACGCGTAATCCACGTATACAAAACGGCAATAGCGTAATATCAACAGCACAGCTACGGAAATTGCGAAAATGAAGCACCATTTGGGGAACTATAATAATGGTAGGATGTACACAATATAAATATTGTTGTGGCGACATTGGTGTTCCGTCAGTTGTCTCCATGCCTATTTGCAGCAGAAAGAAGGGCATAGGCGAGGCTGGAATGAACAGTAACTGACGGAACAATTTAATAATATCGGACCTTGGGGTATTTTGTAGACAGCTCATTGGGAAGGTTTGATAGCTATACCTGCAGACGAATGGGTAAGAGTACACAATCGGTTGGGGGAATACACGTGGGATTAGAATACAGGGATCCAATAGCATACTTATCATTAGGGTACATACAGTCTAGCTCTACAAAGATGGACCGTCTTGGAACGTGGAGGCATCGCGGGCTAATCGGTAATGTTCACTGGGTGGAGTCACTGACGATTCTCGCTGCGTGGTAGAGTTCAAATATCAAAGACCAAACTACAGTCTAGTTTAGTGGTTGAACAGCGCAATCTCCGTACAGACGTTCGCCTCGGTGACCGACTTTCGCGAGGCCGTATTCAAGCCCAGCTTGGACATCTCGCCTGCAAGGTCGATCTTTGATCTCTCCGATTCTACTTTGATCTTTGATCTTTGGTAGTTTGCCTCACCTTGCAGTACGCGTTCGAGCTCGTAGCCGAATTTGATTTGATTTGCGACGAAAACGGCGAATATCAGCCAGGCCTGCAAGTGTGAGATTCATATGTATTTTGTAGTTTGATCTTTGATCTTTAAACCTTAATCATTGAACTTAATCTTTGACCATTCTCACCTCGGAGGTTATCGGACAGATCGATCGGTTGTCGGCCGACCCGTTGCTCGGCGTGCGCTCGAGACCTGCATTTGCATAATTCCAAAGCTGATCTTTGATCCTTGAACTTTGATCTTTGAACTCTGGAACTTACCCGATGGATTGAGGAACGACGGCGACGAGTTGTTGTTGGTCATGCTGGAGCAGATGGAGGGTCTGCAAAAAAGGCCTTTTTTATTTTACACTTACAGCTTATTTATGACAATGTGCCTTCAGATTCTAGCTAAGCGGTGAATCGCAAACTGAAATCTACCGTATACCTGAACTGGTCCGAGAGTACGGTAGTCGTGCTAGTCGTTGTGGTCGTGTTGTCCCTCCCGCCCTCCGAGGAGGACTCGGACGGATCGTCCGTCGACTGCGACCGCACCCGCTGCAAATTCATATTTCCCGCAATTTTGCCAATTCAAATTCTCCCGCGCTTGTCAAATTCAAATTTGCGCGCGAACCTCGATGGACAGGTGGTCGCCCTCCTGTAGCTGGCGGGCCGCCTCGTTGAGCGCGTTGGCCAGCTTCTCGAAGAACGTGGCCGGAACGCGCTTCTTCTCCTTGTCCTGAACCACCAAAATATATCGATTTATTGGCGGTTAATTTGCATAATCGGTGGCTCATTTGCATAATCGACGGGGCTAATTTGCATAAACTCACGGTGACGTAGCCGGCGCCGAAATCGCGCAGAATGTCGCAGGCGGATGCCGGTTCGCGAATGCGTCGCATGCACTCGGTCAGCGCGCAGACGAAGCGCTGCAAATGGTGTGAATATTACCGCCGAACAAGCTCCTATCTAGGTACTGTGTTTAGCGCTAAGTCGGAACCCTGGCGGGCTGCCAAATCATGCTATTTTTGGCTTTTGGAGAGGCGCTTTTTCCGGAATTTAGATCATCACTTTCCGGTTCAAAGTACTAGATAGGATCAAATCGTGGAACTTTTGCTGCTTCTCTGCAGTGCCTCGGTCAGTTTGATCGTAGTTTGAACCCCCCGTATCATCATCCCTCATCTTCTCCTTTGTCTTCAAATTCTGCTCTCATACATGCCATTCGATTGCCCCCCTTCGTTTTCTCCGAAGAGCTGCTCCGCTTTTATCGCTTTTTTGGAGTGTGACTTTGCGCTCGTCGCCTTTATATAGGCCGTATAACCCGAGTCCCGGGGGGCCAAACATCGAAAGGCGGAAAGAAATGAGAGGACCCCGACCATTCGGGAAGGTACCTAGGGGCATTCGGGCAGAACGATAAAATGAAAGGACGAAGGGGGGAAGTAGAAGTGGAGAGGAAGAGGAGAGACACTAGGCCTCGTTATGAATGTTCGCCTCTGAATGGGGTGAGTTCTGAGGGGAAAGAAGGGGAGAAGAGTAGATATTCTGGCATCATGCATGTGAAAGGGAACTGGTCGGTGGTCGCGTTTGGAGTACGTTTCAGATGATATATATATATATATATATATAAACTATTCCTCGTAAGTCTGGGCAATTGATATCGGATAAATGATAGCTTAGCTATGTAATGTGCACTCCAGAAGCGGACTCGAGTTCGGCGAACGTGCTAGGCATTGCTGAATGAGAATGGTATGTTATCTCCTTACCTACCCGCGATGAAACGAAACTGTTGGACGGTACACCATCGCATTGCATTCTATGAGCTTCTCCCTTACATTATTCCAGTCCAGGAGCACTGAGAAATACTACTCTCTTGAGTAGTACTTCTTTTCTCGTTCCAATCTAGCCTTCCCCGGTGACCAATGTATGCAGTATGTTAGGCAGACTTTTGAGTGGGGAAGGACGCGGGGCAACGTGATTTATGCAAGGGTAAAGTTCCGGGAATCCTTCCCTACTCTCCACAACTTCCCCCCTTTCGAGCTCGACCAAGCATGCCCGGCAGCAAACGAACAACGAGGGCCGAACCGCTAGCCGGCTTTTAGCCTCTCACCGGCTCTCCAATTCCCGGTCCCGGAAATTGCCCGATATCTCTTCAGAGAGGGGCGAGGCTCTTATGGTTATGGGCCTCGGCGTCTCGATGACTTCCTTATAACTGCATTCCGGAACTCGCAGAGCCGCTAAATTGTGAGGGCGGCGGCTAAACGCCGGATCTGGAGAGCCGGCAAATGTCCGGGGGTGGCTAAATCGCGGCTGCCCGGCAAGTTTAGTGGGCGTTCGGAGAGTGTTCGTCATATGCCCGCCTAAGAATAGCATGGAATGACGCCTCAGGCGTGCTTTTTGCGCCCCCGGCAACACATGGCTAGAGGGCTGGAAATAGAATGAGGTACAGGAGGGCGAATTAGATGTGGCCTATGAGGCGACAAAACCGGCAAGGAACTGAGAGCAAGCATATGTTAGGAGAGCCCAAGCACGGAAAAGGCGCATTTATGTTTCAGGCGCTGAATATAAACGCCTGAATACTGCTTTCATCGTTGCTCAGCTTCTTTCCCTATAACATGCAGAACATATGCAAATTCGCTTTGCAAGATATCCGGCCAAGTTGTGCAGGCATTAAGAAGACCCGCATTATTCCCTTCATCTCCACTCTTTTTAGCTGTCTACTGCAGGTGCTATTTATCTAGACTGTCATGGGCAGGGTTCATCTATTCTCTCTCTTCTAAGCTCACGTCAACGTCGTGACAATATAAGGAGTCAGGAGGGCGCAGTCGCCTCTTGTCTATTACTTTCTCGACTCTCCACCCCTTGTTCTCTCATCCTCCCCCGCAGAACAGCTAACAATACGCGAACTACACTGCAAAGTTAGACTCAAGAGTGATTACCAAGATAACATTGATGCTTCTTAGATTTGCTACTTTTTGGAACGCCGATTCGCAAATCCTCCCCCTTCTAACTTCCTGGCCATCTTCTGGCCATCCCGGGAGACCCAGTGATACATCTCCATCTTCCCCTGACAGGCCTTCCCCTCCCCCTCCCTTCTCCATTCAAAACATGGCTGTGAGTGCGTATGTGGATGGTTAGAAGAGACATCGAGTATATTAGAGTAGGGGCTAGATGGAAATACGCGGCAAGAACATGATGAGATGGATGAGATGCGAAGCTGTATGGACGCCATAGGAAAGGGCAAGTTGAGTCCATAGTATATATGCATAGAGTAGAATGTAGTCTTGGTTGGTCAGACCTAATACACTCTGAGTGTACGGAGGCTGAAGCGATCAAAGACCCCCCCCCGTCAAGTGCACCCCAAATGTACGAGGAAGCCCGAAAAGTGGTGCAAATTCCAACCAAATATGCCAGCCGAGAGTGCGTAAATACAAAGGACATGTCTGCAGAAGGCTCAAGGCTGATCGAACTCCGGGGAGTATATTCGGCTGTTTTGCAAAACTCTCCCTTACATTAGGTTAAGGTCAGCCCATAAGGCCGATCCTTAACTAAGGTGAGTCCTTAAGGTTAATGTCGGTCCTTAAGGCCAAGGTACCTGTACGTGCATCCGGAAGGTCAACGCCTGTCGCCAGTCGTCCTCGTCTTTGAGACCAATATAGGCTAGGGCCGCCGGGGATTCCTCGAAGACGCCCTCGAACACCCGACGACCGAGCTCGTAAATCGTCGGCTTAAGAGCTAAGGTTACCCTGAGAACTAAAGTCAACCTTAACATTAAGGTCACCCTAACTATTAAGGTCGTACTGAGACTTAGGGTTTTCCTAAGGACCCTTAAGGTCATCTTAAGATAGCCCTATCGCTAAGGACCTTAGGACCTTAAGGCTAAGGCTAGCTAAGGCCACGAACCTTATCCATCCGCTTCCACTTCCGCGTAATCAGCGCCTTCTGGTGTATCGTCAGCCCCGTCACCGCGCATACCGTACGCCGGGCGATCGTTCTGAAACCGCAATTTAAATCTCCCGCCAAAACCAAATTCAAAATCAGTGTTGGCGCCAAATCATTTGAAGCTAGTTACCGGTCCTTGGTGCGGCAGGTCTTGGCTCGCCGTAGAGGTTGCGACGAAGGCGTCATGGTCGATCTGAAATTTACCCCGTTGGGCTATGTTTCAGGCACAATATATATCCTGGGACACTTGCCTTTACCGGCATGACTACATCAGGTCGCACTACAAGTTGCGCTACCGGTTGTAATCATGCCCAAAACTTTTTCTATCTTATTTATTTATTTATCCACTACATAGCCATGATAATTGGTCTATTTCACACGCCTTTCGAAGCTTATTAGCCCTTCCAATAACGAAATGTGACCGCAATTTCGGATTCAGTCCATATTTGCCCATCTTCGTGGTGGCCTTTTCATTCAGTCAGACATGTTGTTGTGGTCCGTGCCAGCCATTTCTATGTCTATGTCATGTGCTCCCCCTCAAACCCGCGTCAAATATGTTTCACCGAGACAATCCATATCGCCATCTCAATCCCTCACACTGGGTGGATACTCCCCTGTGGGTGTGCAAAAGAGAAGAGGGGGGGGGGGAGTCGGGCGCAAGAAAAAGAGTGAATGGATTTGCGCAGCTTCGAACGTTTCGCACGTACTAGTCTGTCTGCGTCGCTTCCGGGCAATAGTATTATAAAGAGAACAACAATCGCCTTGGCCAAGTAAATGTACCCACGACGTGCGCTTTCGGAACATAGGCTGTGCTAGTATATGTGCTGTAGATCAAAGACCAAAGATTAGAGACCAAAGATCAAAGATCACAGACCCCAGACTGCCATTTCGTCGACTGCTACTAGGCGGGGACGAGGACAGTTTGCGGGACGTCCTCGAGTGGTCCTTCGTCCCTCCGCTCCGTGACGAGTTCTGCCGCGATATCGGCGAGTCGAGCGTCGAGTCCGCATTGCCCATGCTGAGAGATCAAAGGTCAAAGATTAGAGGTCAAAGATCAAAGACGAACAACGCACACGCGCCTAGATATCTAGTCACGGGAGCAAGGCGTTAAGTGAGACGCACGGAATAATTCAGAGGCGATTACGGTAATTGGAGCGAGGGAGGGGAATGGCGCACGTTTATGCTATTTATCGGCTTGAGTTGGCAATGAGCCTTGCTCCACTATTAGACGCATCCGAACGCGACCCCTAAATAAGCGCGCTGAAACATAGCTCAGCCGGGGTTAGGGTTATGGAAACGCGTTTTTCTGCTCTTCCTGGCGAAATCGAGACGGCCGTAATGCACGGGCCAAACAAGGAATGCTAGAGGGATCACCATATGCCCTGAGGGCAGGCTTGAGTTTCAGTCCCAAATACGGAAGTAATAAATAATACGCAGGGGGGGGGAGAGAGAATTCGAAAGGTCGAGGGGTCGCAAGGCGGGCAAGTTGCGGCTTAGATATGCATGTATATTGGCGCGAACGAGTGTTATTAGTCGTTCTAAGGGCAATTGACTTGCTATATAGCAGACGAAGCGTGCAGCAAACGTTCTTGAAACTAATTGTGGGAGAGCATGAGGGTGGAATGCTATAGATGCGCGTCTTATTACATGCATGCGGCCTATTCGGGTGAAGCAACGAATAGAAGCAGATGTCACACTACAAAGGGGTTTAGAAGTGTGAAAAACGTTTTTAATCGGAAAACGTACAACGTATTGTCTAGAAGAAGTCGAGTCAAGCTTAAATAGATGACGTGAAACATAACACGGAAGAGACGTTCTTTATAGGCGTTCTAGGAATGGTTGCTTTGTTGGAGGAGGGAAAGTCAGGGAGTCAGGGGGGAACTCTCTGAAGAACAGAAAGAAGATAGAATAAGGGGGACGGGGGAGGAAAGATGCCTTAGGGGGTAGCCCTCAGGCATTCCGTTTGTGTGAAGGAAATGCGGTGGACCGAGAGGGTTCACCGGGGGTATTCTCCAGAAGAGGATGGGAGAATTGCTAGTAATTTTAGGGTTATGCACCTTGACATAACATTAAATAGTCTCGATTATTACTCGATAAGATCGTGCGAACGTGAGAGAATAAGACCTATTTATCTAGGTTATTTATATAGGTTAGACGGAACCGAATTGGAGAGGACCAGGCCGAACTAGATTCTAGGTACACGGGATGGCTGACACAAGGGTAATGTTCAGAAGCGAGAAGGCTTTGGTTTTTGGGGAAACAGAACGTATAACAAGAAACGCCCTCGGGGCATGCAGGCCTTACATTAGTGTATACATTAGTGTGCGGGATGTCGAGGGCGCGTTCCCGGTTCGATTATGTTTCAAGGTGGCCATAAAGCAGTAAGCTATTCGGTACAGTAATGCTTACCGAAAATATTCAAAGTATTACAACATTGAACAGGATGCCGTGACTCGTGAGCACATCTCTGGTAAGCATGCATTCTGGTTGATCTCTTCCCTCCCTCTCAACTCCTTACGCCCTCACCCCGCCCTCAGGGGGGGAGGGGTTATAGCCCTCCCATCCTTCTGAAGCAGCGAAAGGAGCGTTCCTTGGGCTTCATTGCAGACCTTGATGGTTATAGGATGACTAGGGACTGGCAAGTGATCATAACGCATAACTAACAAAGAGGCCCCCGAATGACTTGCTCATTTATCTTAGGAATACGATTTTTTCACCCTTTTTTCGTGTTTTTTTTCGTCGCTTTCCTGTGCCATGTTTCATTATGTATAGAAGAATGTAAGCTGTGAAAGGTACTCCATCGTAGAAGATGGAAGTGAAAAACGGTCAAAGAGAAGTCTATTGTCCAGCCTAAAGCCTAACCTCCACTATGCCCTTGTCTGACGCTCTCATAATATTATGCTAAGCAGGCAGCCGTCGGGCCTTGCGTCATTCTCTGTGTTGTGCGAACAAGGGAGTGAACGTAGGGAGAGCGGGAGAAAGTTATGAGAACAGAATGAAGCTCATCTGCGAGGAGATTCAGACGCACACAGAGACACAACGGCTAGAGTATAGGCTGCAGAACTATGAATAGGACACAGAAAAAAAGAGCGGCTAACGAAGATTCAACAAGAGTTCTGCCTGCGATTCACAATGTTCTCAACGCGCGTGAACTCTCTGGAACATATGTAAAATGAAAGTCCGAAGGAGAACCCCAGGTCAGATTCATCCGTCGAACAACGAATGATGAAGAGAAATGCATAGTTTACGTAGAAAGACAATTCATGCTACAAAAACGTGAAAACACAACGTCTTGCTGTCTTAGAGCTCGACGAAGCAAAGCGGAGATTCAATGAATCGCACAGCCCCAGCAAATCGCGTGAAACCTAACCCAGCCGGGAACTGGGGAGGGAAATGCGAAGAGCGCACCGTGAGTGGTCGCGTAGAGCAACAGCAAAGATTGACGGAGCTGGAACGTCTTACCCGGCGGGGTTATGTTTCAGCTACTGGATATATTGGAGCGATTTGGAAAGTCCACGATGGATTGACAATGCTTTTTTCACATCTAAAAATCGGTCAGACCGATTATTAATCGCTTCGCTCTCTGATTTGGAAACAGGAAGTAACGGGCAAGTAACGGAATGTTTTATTCAACGACTTTGCTATCGCAAACTGAACAAAAAGGCGGAAAATGCGATAGGAATGCAGAGGGCGGGAGGGTACGGAGTTCGGGGGGGTGACGTACCAGAACAGATGACCCTCCCTTAGAGCATGTGAACAGGGGGCGAGGAATGCGAGGACAGGTGTTGGGAGGGGGGAGAGGGAGAGGATGACTTAAGAGGGAAACGGTAAATTAATTTAATTTAATTTATCGACGCATTTGCGTAATGGGTGAATCGGGGCACTACTCAATAACTAGCCCGAAATGAAAAAAATAGCTATCTAATAATGCCAGTGCGGTCCACGCAATACATAAAAACGAGTGAACACCGTTTTTATGTATTGCGTTTTTATGTATTATGTATGTATTTTTATGTATTGTTTTTATGTATTTTATGTATGTACCGTAAATATAGTGGAATAAAACGATTCGTCGGTTTATCATGCCGAATATCATGCGAGGATGTTTGCAAAAGTGAGAGAATTAGACGCGATTTTGGAAGGAACGTAACGGACGGACCGGCTTATTCTACTATATACAAGCTCTCCCTAAAGCAATTTAGCCGACGTGCCTATCTGATAGTGTGCTCTCCCTCGCAGCTAACGTCATTCTGGCGACCTCTAACCTATCTATTTCCTCCCTCATTTCTCTCTATCTTTCCCGCCCTCAGAAGGCTTCCCTCGGATGCTATTCTATAGATAGCAGAACTCCTGCGGAACGCTGAGGGAATAACAGCATTGAAAAGATCTGAAAGCATTTTGCCAAAATAAATCTACAAGGGGCAACTGTTATATTAGAGTATGCGAATTTGTCTTTTCAGAGCTTATGAAGCCGTGAGCCTGGAAACATAGCCTAGTTCGACTAAATGGTTCGGAACCAGACACGAATGAAAGGGGCTCTACTCCGAAGGACCGGCTCACATCTCATTGCAAATTGAGGCTATTTAGGTGACTTCTAAAGGTCTAGAGGGGGGCTCACAGGGTTCGCAGGGTCAACATAGGTTATAAATGGAAGTGCGTTCCGAGAATAGAACCGCCTATTAGAAACTATAGTGGAAGAGAACGTCAGCATTCCGCATAGATAGCGCGCGCGCGAGAGAGTGTGCAAAAGCGAGAGAATTAGACGGCATAGATACCGTTAAAGGCATAGAATGGCATATGCTTCGCGCAGGTTAGATAAGCTGCGCCCGAGAATGCTTTTAGCCTCTCGCCTGTTGTACATAAGCATGGTTGCCGGAACGCTCAGTCGTCTCACTCCTTCACTGAGCGAAAATACCCTAGCCCGCTAGGGAATAATTCCCCACCGTACGGCATCAGTGTGAAGATTCCCTAAAATTTCCGCCTCCCCCTACTGTTTTGGGGAATGATACCTTAGACCGTTAGGGCAAATTCACAATGATGCAGTGTGCTAGGGAATTTTTGTTCAGTGTATTTTCTATGAGAGAGCGAAGCGGTATGAAGAGAGTCCAGACAAATAAGGAATGAAGCTTATTGACGGAATTTTTCCGTCAACAAAATTTACTTCTGCAAGATTTACATTAGTCTGGAATTCTAGTAGATCCAAAATGGGGTTAGGGGAGACATAGATAGGTCTTAGAAACTACTATTTTTGCAAATAGTATTCATTTAACTTTATTCCTAGCAGAAATATAACTTATAGCCTTTTTCAAAATAAATAGGTACCTACAACTGGATTATGAATAAGGTGGCCAAGGGAACGCTGATTCTTGGTCCAGATAAGGAAGTGGAATTGGAGCAGCCTCAAGGCATATCTCTCACATGGAGCAGAAGACGAGAGAGAGAAGGTTAGGAGGTTATGGGGAGAGGACGGGAGGGAGCTCGAGAGTAGAGGATACGAATCATGTATACTTTTGACGGTTATGTTTCACGATCAATTCATAATGAACCTTTGCCTGATTATAACCATCAAAAGTACGCGATTCGTATCCTCTACTTGAGAGGTAGGGGGGGGATAGGGAGAGATTGAGAGAGAGAACTTGGAAGTCGAGTAAGGCGATCCTTGGAGCCGGGAAATGGAGGGAAGGGGTCCGCCGGGAATTAGACAGGGGGGGACATGAACATAAGAGAGAAACAAGGACGGAGGGGAGGAGAAGAGTAATTTACGCGCTTGAATGATAAATAAGGGCGGAGCGAGGAAACTCTTACAATTGTTAAGGCGGCGCGATGACAGCAGCCAGTGACAGCAGGAGGAGCCTTTTTGATGGTTACGCTTCGCACAGCATTCCCACCGTAAGGGGAAGTGTCTAATAGCGAATTGGCAACTAATTTTGAATTTACTCCTCTACGGCTGAATGCATCTTCACCAAATTTTGGCAGCTCTTTGGACTGGCTGGGAGGAGTTTAAGTTTTTAAATTGGTGAATTTCGGTTCATTTTTGCGGCCGCAGTGACGATAGATAGCAGCGGGCACCGCAATTCGCTAATCGAACGCTAGGAATGCTGTGTTCGCCCTCTAATGATGCAATGCTTGTGCTATAAAGGCCCGTTCTCCAATTCCCGGTCATTCTCTGCTCCTTATCTCCGGCTCTCGCTCCGGCTTCCCGGCTGTCCTACTTGTCAATCAGCTCGCTACTCTTTTCGCTCTCCTCGGGATCAGCGTGTCTCTAGGTCCCCCTTTATCCTTTCTCTAGTTTTCTCTCTGTCCCGCTCTAACTTCTGCAAAGTTGTTCCCAATCTCTAGTTCACGTGAAGGAGTTTCGCACCCCCCCTCAGGGGTCCTCCGGACTAGGTATCCAGTGGCAGAGCCTTTCAAAAGAATTGTAAACGAACAGGAGTTCGGAGGGGAGAAGTGAAGGGGACGAAGAATGCGGGGAACGAAACAGAGGGAGCTGTGTGAGTCAGCGAGAAAGGTAGGAATATGAGAAATGATGAGGTGCTCCGGAAATCTCGAATAACTACCTATGTAGGCTGTACGAAAGATCGGGAAACTTTTTACATCGGATTTTATGCTAATCAAGGCTGATGAACGATGTGATGAAACGGGAAACCTCCAGTGTGGCGCGTTGTGAAAGCGACGAGCGAAGATTCGCATGCCAGTGGCGTACTAGGTCACCGCTGCGAAGATTCGCAACGGGGGAAGGGACGACATGCGGGGAATGCGAAAATTCGCATTCCCCCGTCGTTTCCCCCAGTGGCAATGCGAATATTCGCGCTGTCAGCAACGGGTCGAGGGAGGGAGAGGGGTGCCTTTTGCGATCAAAGAGAGCAAGGGAGTTCCTTGCAATAAACTAGCGCGAAGAGCATACTGCAGCATCAGTCTGTGTAGTGTATTGGTAAGTAGCCTTGTGTGGTACTTTTTCGTAGCAGGTTCAAATCTTTTTTCTTTGCATTTTCATTTTGCGAAAGGAAGCCCATTAATACTACAATATTAAAACAGCTAACAAATAAAACTTTGTAAAGCTCCATGAATATTTTGAGAAAAATTGCTGCGAAAATCTCTTGCTCCCTTTCATCGCAACAATACCTCCGTCTCCCCTTGATCATTGCTGACAGAGCGAATCTTCGCATTGCCACTGGGAGGAAAGGCGAGGGAATGAAAAATTCTTCGCTTCCGCAACGCGCCAAACTGGAAACCGCCATTTCGTGAAATCGGCCACTTCAGCAGCCTTGATATTAGCATACAATTAGTTCTGATGACAAAACAGATTTGATGAAATTGGCGTTTCGTGAATTTCGGTCAGTGCAAGGGCTGATCACAGGAGAGGTTACTGTGCCGTTTATGTTACACGGTCAGCCGTAACTCAAATCTTGTACAGCTATCTATAGTAAGACTGACAATGATATCACGCGAGAGAGTGTGCAAAAGTAGAAAAATAGAGGAAGTAAAGTAACTGAAATCAGAAGTATCCGTAAAAATCTAGAGAGGAGATGAGCTAATCGGAATAGAGGATAAGCTGGGGCAAATCGAAGTGAAAGGATTAGAAACCGCGGCGTCCGGGATTATCCCTAATATATTAATACGAATAACAAGCACACAGTGGTGCCAGTGGTGATTAGATAAAGATGACCAAGGAAGTGTCAAAGCGGAGAAACGAGGAAGAGCAAGTGTTGGTTGGAGGGGGGAGAGAGATAGAGCCCTCAGGGCAGAGATTGATCAGGTCAGGCGCGGGAACATCCTTCTCCCTACTCCTCTCGTCTTCATTAATCAACGGATCAGTTGAGTAGTGCCAGACAGGAGCGAAAGAGAAATAGAGAGAAAATGATGGTGTAGAACTGCAGGGGGACTTGCGAGTGGAGAACAACAAAGCTGGAATTAATCCGAAAAAAAGTTATAGCTCAATCCAGAAGAAAACAGTTTGAGGAGAGTGTGCGCAAAAGAGTAAGAGGATCAGACGCATTCGAAACAAAGAAAAGTCGCGGACCGGCATATTTCACTTCCAAGGAACAAACGACGATGTGCGAACAACGCGAAAGGTGTTGTCCAATCCAACCAGTTGCGTCATGTTTTTCAGGTTCTCGGTTTTCGAACCTCGCACAGCCTCCCGGAGAGTAGCTGAAAGGCCAAACAATATTACAGCACCCCACTTGAGATCAGTAAAGGCTGGCAAGTTGATAACTGCGTGCACAGACCTACCGCAATACCTCTATTCCGATTTGAAGCATCTATTATAGATATTGTATCATAATTTTGGCAGTTACCTGAAAAGTCCGAAAAAAAATAAGAAAACATGTGTGTGAACATATTCTAGACCCGAGTCTGCTTCAGAAACCCATCAACGGTCCCCTTCAAGAAAGCACTTGCTCCTTGGGTCTCTCATTCCCCAAGACTAATCTGCCTCGCACGAGGCAAACGAGCCCTTCACGGCGAGGGTGGTGTCGGACGGGCGTAATATCCGGCCGCCCCGGGGGCAATTCCGGACGGCCGGCTTTTGCTCCCCGCCGCCTGTTTTACGGCCACATTCGCCGGCTCTAGAAGACCACTAGATATTGCTGCGGGCAGAGAACCTCGTGGGGAGAGTGGCGGAATGAGACTAGAAAGAAGGAAAGAGAAGTCATATGGTTTTGTTGTGAAACGGGCTCAGTCAGAGAATGTGCGCAGACTGAGTGAAAATGAGTCTGGAAAAATTTAGACAATGCACATTTGTCAAAAGTTGCTAGAACATCATGCATACTTAGAGAAAAGCATAAGATTGCCTTGGAACCGTGCAGTGGACAAGAAAGTGAATAATTTCCCAGCTGGGGAATGATTCACAAGACGCAAAGGGGAACTATTCCCCGGGACCTTGCCGGTGTATAGTAGAGAACGGGGAAGTGGCCGAACTCCCGAAGAGGAGCGAGGGAGGGTGGGGAGGAGGTTAATCATGTAGATAAGTGAGCCCCCCAGGGCATGGAGCAGGGA
>LS908401.1:38170-75502 GCA_900490955.1 Micoletzkya japonica
GGGGGGTGGGGGTGGGATATAGATTTGCTGTATATATTCAGTAGAGTTCGGCATGCAAATTCATTTCATGGTTATGTTTCATGCTGGGTATAAAATGACTGCACACCCAAAGTGAGATATTGCGTTACAGTGTGGTCAATTAAAAGAGTCGAGAAAGTTATGAATGAAAATCTTTGCGTACGAGAGCCCTTGCCGTAATCAGGGTCATTTTTGGCATCTCACTTAGTATCAACACATAGTGCTTGCTCGCAGGTAATCTAGATTGTATTTTCACAAGCCCACAATAGCCCACATGCGGGGACTCGTGCGACAATTATTATGGAGGGAAAGGCGATGAAAGAGCTGCAAACACGCCAAAAATACGCTTCCTCTTTTCGAAAACAGTGGTATCGTATGGAAATTCGGAACGTATGAATCGCAATTCCTCCGCTAATATGTTTTTCGCGCTTTGAAACGATACCATTTCATCCCAAGAAAAGATATCAGGAGCATGGAAAGCTTTATGAGATCAGTACCTAAAGTTCCGCATAGTACAGTCTAGAAGTTGATTTAGTCACTTTGAAAGACATCGAAATCGGCGTTACAATCGGAACGATTATATCTTCCCTTTTTCTCTACTATACGAGGGAGGGGGGGAGTTGGCAAGTTACATCAAGATTGAATCTTCAAGTTTCACGTTGTCTATCGAAATCAGGGGTAGAGAGTATAAAGTTTTATCTGGATGTCTTGTTTGGATTGTTGAATGTCGTGATTACAGATTACAGTACAGCCCAGCTCCTTAACTGCATTAGCGTACTGTCTGGTATTTATCCCCCCAAAAAGAGGAACAGAAGCCGGAAGTCGGGTCCGTAAATTAGCGAATGAACTCCGGGAAAAGGCAGACACACACAAAAAGTGACGGGGTCGACGACAGACAACAGTCAACAATGAAATGGGCAAATCGAATTGAGCGGGAGGAGGCGAGTTGAGGGCGTGGGAGGATTGAAATGAGGTTGACGGAGGGGGACTGTATAAATATAGCACGAAAAGCAGAGCTAAAAAACTCTCTTCACAAACTGACGGAACGCTTTTCTCGACTTTTATGCGAATGATGGACAAACAGGGAAGGTCACTGTGCCGAAATTATGCTGAGTGCGCTATGCTGAAAGGTGTATTATCGGAATAACTGGGATATTACCTCGCGTAAGACGAACGATTAGCCCGAAAGAGCGAGAAGACTATCTACCGACCGGAAGAGGAGCATATCCGGAATGCATTGGGGAGAGGGTTGCTAAGAGCGAAGTATGGTCCGACCTTAGATGCAAGCCAATAAAAATTTAAAAAAACGCTTCGTCGGTGAACACCATTCCCTACTTTGTGTGCACGCTCTTCGTGCTCTTCATGGAATGAGACAACTGACCGAGCATTTTCCGTATCTATAGTACTTTGTTTGCACGCTCTTCGCATAGAGTAATATATGATTTTGGATATATGATTTTTAGCTCCACTGACGGCTAAATTCTCCATGGCAAGCTCTGGTTCTCCTCCAAATCTCCAACTTTTAATGTGCCCCCGTTCTCCGCTTTCCATCTGTTATGTGTGTTTTGCCAAGGACCACAGCTTACAGCCCCCAGGGGAGTCGTCTCTGAATGGATGGGCGAGGGATGCTCCGTGAACAAGCGAAGCACTTGTCCTTTCTCGAGGAGAGCCGCGGGGCTCCCGCCGCGAAAACACGCGATTACGGTAGTTTCCCCCCCCCCCACATTATTTCCTGGTGGCGAGTGCCTATGCGGGACGTAAATATTTATCAGAGTGCGGGATAACGAGAGAGATGGGAGCGGGGCGAAAAAAGGAGCTGAATAAATAAATATCTATTTAGCCCGACAGCGTGGGAATTAGCGGTAGTGGAGCAAAAAGTTTCCCAACGGACGAGAGATAGGGCGCATCTGACAATGAGCAATGAGCAGTTAAAACTTGCAATTAGGACAATGACTCCGCCAACATTGTATTGAGCATGTGACTTGTGAAATACACTAAAACAATGGGGAAATGGAGTTTGGGCTTCGGTCACACAATGGACCGGCGATTATGAAAGGTGACCTGAACTTAGGGCCCACTGCTGTAGTCGTATAGCAAATGAGGGTAGGCGGGGAGGTTGTGTTTTGAAAGCGAGGCCCCCACCTAGGGTACATAGACTTGAAGAATGGGGAACGCCCTAGCAAGAAGAGCAAGGAGGGACGGTGTGGGGGAAGTGTTATTTAGAGTTGTGCAGATGAATCAGTGCAAGGGTTATGCTTCATAGATAATTCATAACCGTTTATTATAAAAATGATGAAACATTACTGTAATCGTTCTACACGAAAAATATATTTGAAAAAAGGAAAAAAAATATATATATATGAGAAGACATCCGATATGGATGAAGAACGCCACCCGTCGACTTCAAGTTAGAATCGAAAATAGAATAAATAGATGGCTACCGTAGTCTAACTGTCCGTTGCAGAGGCTTTTATGGTTGTGGCAGGCTAATTAGCGATCAGAATGGGAAGGAGAGGCGAAATGAGAACAAAGCAGGAGGACTCGGCAATATATTTACGTACACTATTTGTTGTTTGTCATTTCTACATTCCAAGTACGCTAGAAGACCTGCATGAATGCAATAATAAAGACAAGAGAAGAGAGGGTCAAAATATTGCGAACGCACTAGACAGAGTAATATCCACAACATTCTAGACCTTTGGAAAGCGAAAATGGTAAGAACTTCATCTTTGTGAACTTCAAGTAGACCCTAGGAATGAGTATGATGTTAGCTTTAGTGCCTATGCTGAAGCTCTTCCCTTTCCTTCCTGATCTTTCATTCGTGGTGTGCGGCGCACCGATCTACCGTATTAGTAAATGTCGGAATGATTTTTCGCTTTCGAAAGCTTTTGCATTGCGGCAGAACACTGTGATATCAATATCAGGTGTGCAATTCGAGAGCTTTCCATGACGTGCCAGACGAAGAGGGTACAGCGAAAATAGCGAAAAGAGGGGATCGGAGTTCAGAGGGATCTCGATCATGAGGGAAGAATGGTGACTAAAAATCATGACTTATTATAATACACAGGATTCCGCCCGGTGAAGAATGTGTCTAATAGCGAATTGACCACTATTTTTGAATTTTCTCAGGCGTGAATTAAAAAATTTAAACCAAATTTTGGGAGCTTATTGAGCTCATAGATGTGAACTTAAGTTTTTAAACTCATAGGTATTCGATTACTGGTTCGCCTACAGGATCGGATCCTATGCGCGAAAACCGCAATTCAGTCACAGTGATCGGCAGCAGTGGATAGCATAGGAGTACATTCGGGCCTAAATTCTTGTCGTTTCGGCAAATGATATTTTATGAGCAAATGAATCAGACGCCGAAGTTTTGCATAGTCTGGAAAATCGGAACGTATAAATAGTGATTCCGCCGCTACGATGTTTAGCGTATTTTTCGCACTTTGAAGCGATGCCATTTCATTCCAAAAGAAGATTTCAGGAACATGGATAGCTTTTTTGGGGATCAGTACCACCTAGAGTTTCGCATAGTACACACTAGAAGTTGGTGAAGTCACATTGAAAAGCAGCAGAGTCTGCGTTGCAAACGGATCGATTATATCTTCCATTTTTCTCTACTATCTATAGCCGGACTGATAGTACAAGCGCCAAAAAGATTGACATATTTCCGTTCCGAGTTTTCTCGATTCCTACCTATGATACTCCCCTGTCTTTGAGAAAAATTTCCATTCGTCCCGGACTTCTTTCAAAGAAATAACATAGTTTTCAAGCAATTAATGAAAGTCTGCGCATTATATAAATATTTGAAATATTCTGCAAGTAAGTCAAACTCAATGGCGCTTGTAATACCATGAACGAATTGAACAGAAACTATCTCAGGAGCTATATATGTCGATGTTATCTCTACACTACTATATTTTACGAGGGACAGCCTGCTATAAACTACCATTCCAGCAGAATCTCCAGTTATATAACATAAGTGAAGCATAACACCCCTCTGGGAGTCTGGGAGCTATCTTGGCTAACGAACTTACGATCCGAGACGTCAAGTTCTAAGTGCCTAGACGGCCTTAGTCCATAGACAATAAGAGGGGCCGCCATAACGTGGGGTCCACTTAGAGGCTGAGAACTCTCCGGATTGACGTCTTGTCTTAGAGGGGGTGGGGGAAACAGGCGGATGGCCCGGTCAATTAGGTGTGCAGTCGAAGGGAAGACTGGGGAGACCAGGGAGGGGGCATGATGTCATAGGACCGAATACACAACAGGGTTCTCTTTTGGACGCTTTTCCACGGTTATGTTTCAGTTTTCATGCTCTGTACGCATGTCCTGGCATTTATAGAAGTCTGAAATACAACCGAGAAAAAGCGTCAAAAAGAGAACCCCAATACACAATCATTAGATATGATCGAAGCTTATCTAATTCTTCTATACTCCTTCCCATTTGATAACCATGCTAGTAGTAAACCTACTATTTATCGTCCGACCCTCTTCATTCTTCCATGATTTCCTTATGCTTTTCTTTCATGCCTTTCATACAACTCTCTCGGCCTCATAGCACGAGAACAGGCTTGATTTTCGCTCCCAACTAGAGGATACGAATCGTGACAAATACAATAAATAAAGCCCGACAATAGTCTTCGAGTTGTGTGAAGGAAGCCCTTGCAAACAGTTCTTTACGTGTCGTTTACCAAATGGCAATGAGAAACCAGAACGTACGTTTCACCATACGTTTCACATTGAGAATATAAATGCTACGATGTAGGATAAAGCGATTCGGTAATTAGATATCTAAATTCAAAAAAAACGTTGAAATTCGAGCGTGCTTTATGCGTGACGTGGACGTCATGGTCGGGCATGCTTTCAATCTCTGTAGACTGCATCATCCCCCCCCTCCTCTCTAGAGCATTGCATTCGGGTCTTTTTGATGTATATGTTTCACACATAATTCATAATCACGACGCGTCTCGTCACCAGAAGCGATGAAACGTATTGGTCAGGAAGACGCGAATGGCATGCTCTACTCCTCTCCTCATAAACGGGGTGAACCCACCGCACTTCCTGTCCCCCCCGCATCTAGTGTGTGTGTATCTAAGTGTGCGGGGGTGTACTCGCCAATTTTCTAGCCAGCCCTGAGGCCATAGTGACCTTTAGGGACTCACTATTTCCCAAAATACTCTTGTTTTGATGTTTTGTCGAAGCTTGTTAGCGTATTTGAAGCCATCGTATAGCTAAGAAAAACGTTCCGCCAGTTGACGCCATTCCTATTAGCGACGAGACAGCGAAGCGGTACGACGAGAACGCAGACGAAGTAGGAATCGATTAACTGGCGGAACTTTTTCGTCTATACCGGATCAAATTCGGGTGAAATGCCGCCCAAG
This sequence comes from Micoletzkya japonica, assembly GCA_900490955.1. Lineage (NCBI taxonomy): Eukaryota > Metazoa > Nematoda > Chromadorea > Rhabditida > Diplogasteridae > Micoletzkya > Micoletzkya japonica. Next base: position 43,570 of record LS908401.1, read on the forward strand.
GTTGCGCCGTCGGCTGAGGTGGAGAAGCTGCAAGTAAGTTTCACGAGATGGATATAAGCCATTGATAGAGCGGAGAGCGATATTCCCTTTCTCTAGTCTTGCAGGATTGCCGCTCTCTCGTAGGTTCACTGTGCACAGTGTTCTGCCAACAGTGAAAATGTTAAGCGAACGAGATACCGAAGAATAACCCTGATTTCGGTAGGAATTCTCGCACGGAAAACACCGTATCCTAAGCATTTTGGCTCGTTCGCTTAACATTTAGAACATTGTGTGTAATGCAGGAGCAAATCGCGGTTTTGATCGTCGAGAACGATACGCTGCAAGCGAAGCTGACGGATGCGACCTTCAACGCGAACGATGTCATACAGTATCTCAAGACCGTCGTAGAGGAGAAGGATGCCGAGGTGAACCACCGATATTGTTGACGAAGAGGTCAGTCACAGTGTTCTGACAACAGTCAACATGTTAAGCGAACGAGATGCCGAAAAATAACCCTGATTTCGGTAGGAACTCTCGCACGGAAAACACCGTATCCTAAGCATTTTGGCTCGTTCGCTTGACATTTAGAACATTGTGAGGTTCCCGTCAGTTGCCTCATTCCTACTTCCGACGAGAGAGCGAAGCGGTGTGAAGAGAGTACAGACAAAGTAGGAATGAGTTTACTGACGGAACGTTTGCCTCAATAATATTGTTTAGGGTCTGAAAACCAAGCGCGATTATCGTATTCATCGTCTGACTCTCCTCATTCTTTCATTCTCCTCATCACACTCTCTCGGTCTCATAATGCGATTAAAAGGCTTGGTTTTCAAAGCTTCAAAGCCCGTTGACGAAGAGCTTCGTCGTTCCTACATCGTCTGCACTACGTTCCGCCTGTCCGAATTATGCCCAATGGCGACTGTGCCTGCGTCTCTCCAGTTCCCATGCTCTCTCTCACCCCTCTCTCCTTTTGCAAGCGTGATCTACCCTTCTTTGGAGCAGAACGTTGTGCGTCTGGACTCTCTTCGTACTGCGCCGCTTTCTCGTTAAAAGTAATAGGAATGAGACGACTGACGGAAAATGCCTTCTCAACCATATCGTGAGAGAAAGTAGAATCAAAGAACGGTTGAATTGTAGAGATGTGCAGACTGGTCGGCGCGATAAATATGCTTCGTGCATCATTCTTACGCGTTCGAATAGCGAATAGCGGTTTCCACGCATAGGATCCTGTAGGCGAACCAGTGAACGAAAAAATTATGAATTAAAAACCTAAGTTCGTCACTATGAATCCGAAAATTTTGGTGTAAATTGGCTTAGCTGAGAAAATTCAAAAATGGTGGTCAATTCGCTATCAGACACATTCTTCACCGGGCGGAATGCTGTGACGGGCGAATATGACCAGTCTGCGCAACTCTGTTGAATGTATCTATTGCCTGCAGATCGCGAGGCTCGAGGACACCGGTGATCGCAGCAGGACCGAAGCGGGCAATACGCTCAGGTATAGTGCGGGGAATAAACGGCGATCCGTCAATTTCTTCCGTTCCAAAATGTGCCTAATTCTCTCACTTTTGCACACTCTCTCGCCTTATGTTCGGAATGATTTTCCGACGGATCTTTTTAATCCACTATATATGCTTAGACAATGAACTCTATGAATTTCCAAAATCAAGCTTAGATATTAAGATATTTAAAATCTTTATCTTAGTAAAATATAGTAAAAGGACGGTAAATGAAGACAGCTTGGTTGAGGGCGGAGCGGGACCACCATCTTTCCGTAGAGGAGGCGCTACGCAACGAGGTCGAGATGGTCCGAGCGGAGAACGAGATCATGAGTAGGTCGCGTTCACCCTGTTCTAAATGTTTAGCGAACGAGCCAAAGCGGTCGGACCAAAGATTTTCCATACGAGAGTTCCTACCGAAATCGGGGTTATTTTTCCAACATCTCGTTAGCTTAACATTTGCACTGTTGTCGGAACACTGTGAGTTGACGAGTTGAGGGGCAAGAAGATTCTCAATACATCTAGACGAGAAATGGAAAGATATATATTTATCTAATCGTTATGTCTGTAACGCAGGTTTCGGGTACCTTTCAAAGTAATGTAATCACGAATCACCTTCTTCTGTGAATAATGGAAACTATGGGAGATGCTGATTTAAGAAAACCATCCATATTCCTAAGATCTTCTCTTGAAATGAAATGGTACCAACTCTATCCAATATATTGATTATCGATCGATTCAGATACGCAACTCGGCAATCAGCACCGCATGCAGCTTGAGATGAGCGAGATGGTGGAGAAGATGACGGCTATGAGGTATCCCGAGTTTCCCGCGCTTTTGCGAATTCAAATAATTTGAAACTCGAGAAAAGGCGCGCGTTCGCAGGCGCAAGCTCGACGACCAGGAGGCGGAGCTCAAGCGGAAGGCCGCGGACGAGGGCACCGTGCGGATGGTTGCGGAGAACAAGTTGGCAGCGAGCCAAGATTTGAATCGTCGAAATGGCGGGAAATTTTCAGAGTTCGGACGGAGTTGACGGTGGAATTTGAACAGCACACGAAGCTGCTGAAGCACGAGTACAAGCTGCAAAAGGACGGGGAATTGTTGATGAATCAGAGGGTTGGAAATAGGGATGAAATGGTGGTTTCTTGGAATTAGAGCATACTTTTTTCGGTTGTGTTTCACAATGAACTGATAACGACCCTATGCCTTACAATTATTATAATTTGTGCAGGGACCCTCGTAGTTTAAGGATGCGAACCTCGTAGTTTAAGCGAGGTAGGGTCCCGGAGGAAGGGAAGCTACCGTATCCTAGATGATCGAGCGACTCGAACGGGAACTGGCTGACAAGCAGGCTGAAGTGGTGCACGTCTTGAGAGAGGTTCTCTATTTTTTTGCCTCCGGGCACTTCCTCCCTTGCGCGCGCCGTTGCGCTATGCCCCGGCCCTCCGAATACTGGAAGAGTTCTTTGATGGCCCTGAACGTGGTGTGGTTTGTATAGTGGGTGGTGGCCCTGCTTGTTGAGCGGATACTCGCAGGTTCGGATCTGGTTGTGGTCGAGTTGTTTTGCTGATTTTGCGCGACTGCGGGGAAACCTTTTTTCCATAATATCGTGATATCTGACCTATAAAACGCTTTGGTTAGTAATTTTGAAACAAATTAAACACTAGGACTGGCGTTTTGCGGGTACTGTTTATAAAACAGCGATAGGAAAATTATTGCGTCAGATATGTTTCACATGGGATGCCAATACTTCCGCACAGACATTTCCGCACACGGCGTTTCGGGCTCAACGAAAACCAATAAAAACAGTACATATGTGTAATCCAGCTTTTAGTACGAATTGCAAAGCCACTGCAACATAGATTGGCAGGGTTTGCGGGTTGGCTACTGTAGTGGTCCTGCGATACATAAAGGTCGAAAATTTTAGCCACGATTGTTCCGCAGCAGGCTACCCAATACTTGTAATAAGAATTCTGCAGTAAGCCGCCCAACCACGGTACCGGCAACGGTGCCCATCTACGCTTTGCAATATAGATATGAGTGAACAGTTGATCACCAAACATCTCCAGTGAGAGTGTGCGGAAAGTCTTCACATACATCGTTCTGAAAAGTTTAAAAAAGAGGGGGGGGGTAACTAGCCGCAGACCCCTGCAGAGGTTCACATGTTTCCACGTGTACAAACGACGAACGTAGTTGGTTACGGTACACTACGTAATAAACTAATAATTCATACCACATATAACCTCTTTTCGCCGAAATATACGGGAATGTCCGTTGTGATTCCAAATATATTAGGATAAAATTGATAATGTATTTGTACTGTTGGACGAAGACACCCACCTGCCTAATACATGCTTAGGCGGTTCACGAAGCGTGCCGCGGGAGCTCTGCGTTGTGTCCAGGAGCGAAGCTCCTGGACCGCATAAGCAGAGCGACCGCGGCACGCTTCGTGGGTCGCCGGGCACCGCGTAGTTATAATATTTGGAGTTTGGCAAAATGTATTTGCAAAATATAATAGTATTCAGATGGACGATATCCGAGCTCAGCTAGCGGCAGTCGCGAAATCGAAGGAAGACGCGGACCAGGAAAATGCGAAGCTGCGCAGCTTGTTGGAGAAGAGCAGCATTCTGGTAGGCCGTTTTACTACTAGGGAGCTGGAAACGGTTTTCATACTTACTTATGTTTCATAAGCTTGTCTGTATAAATATACGCATAGACTACAGTCGAAAACTCACATCTGAGCAAGTCGACAACTAATACCCCATTCTGGCAACCGTAATCAAGTCCTGACAGACGGAGAAGGCGCTGCGGGACACGAAGCGACGGCTGGAGGAGAGCGAGCGGAAGCGGGTGGCAACCCTCACGCAGTACAACGACGTGGTGGCCGCGCTCAAGAATGAGGTGAGCTTTAAGTTTTAAAAGTTTTTTTTTGTGTTTGAGCTTTAAATTCGACATCTCGAGAAGCTCTAGAAGTATGCGACTACCCGGATATTGTACAGTTATGCGGCAGGTAAATGCCTTTTCTTCCAGAATGCGGAGCTTGTCGAGCGGGCCAAGCAAGCGGGCCTGCGGGTATCGGACGTGGAAGAGCTACTGGTCAAAGAACAGGTTTTTATAACATAATATAACACACATAAAACATGGTTTAGTTAGTATATCTAGCTTGAATACTCCACCAAAACGTGACCAACTCAACTGAGATAAATGCGAAACTCCGGAAGTGGGAGAAAGCAAATAAAGAAACGTGAATTAGAGTTGTGCAGGCCTGTCATTTTGGCCAATATGTTTCACTTCTTTTGGTGACGAGATGCGTTGCGGTTAAAAATGATGCGTAAAACATCATAAGCATTATACTGACCAGTCTGAAAAATAGTATCTCTAGGAAAGTCCCAGCCTTTTTCCAGACGGCCCGCGAGCACACAGTCCGTGCGCACCAGATGCAGAATGAGCGGCTGTCTGAATTACGGACCTTCCTCAACCTGGCCCTCTACCCATCCGATGCCAGGTACTAGGGCTTTTGAATAACCCGTGTCCCAAATGGAATCGTGGATGCAGTAGCGTCTGGATATTCTAGGGCTCCTGAACGGAATTTGAGAGATGGGACGAAGAGGAATCCAAAGCAAATAGGAATGCGATTTCTATCGGAACTTTTTTTGTCAGTAATATTAAGGTGGGAGTACTGTAGCTCTCAAATAGGGTCCCGAACGGAAGATGAGATAACTGTAATTTATCAGGAACGACGACCTGATGGCGGAGAATGCGCACGCGCTGTTCACGCGGCTAGCCGTGATCGTGGCGCAGATTCCGATCGTGAAATAATCGGGAATTATAGAATATTAACAAACATAAATATTCACGAGAAAAATTATCAATTGTTGCCGTCTGACAGTTGCCATTCGAATATTCTACCTCTGCCCAGCTGTGACATGGACTCAATAAAGCTGTGTGAAATGCAGTGTGTTCAGAGCAGCATTGCAATACGCATAAAGAGAAACTTCCAGAAAAAAAGCAAAAAAGCGCTGTTGGGAAAAATAAACACGGATCTGACCCAAGCTAAGCTACGCGTGGACTACAGTAATCCTGCCGAGACCGGAACCGTTTCTAGTCACCGGAATCATTTATTGCATGTTTTCCTTTAGTTTTTTGTGACATTTCGCTAATTTATGATTTATTTACTCACTATTTTGTTTCTAGATGACCGATCCGAACAAGGCCGCTCGCATGCTCCACCTCAATGCCCTCGAAGCGCTGAACAAAGACGCCGAAACCGTTGAATACGAGACCGCGTAAGGCTTTTCCATTTGTTTTCCTGAAGATTGTTGTTTGTTAATACCATTTAAATGCATTTCACTAGATATGTTCTCGATACATTATTACTGACATTCTAGCAATGTTTGTGATGCGACCAATGTTAGCGCTATTCAGACAATTTTCAGGCAGTTTCCCATTCAGACAACTATTTTTTTCCTATCTTGTCCTGTTGCGACATCTAAGTAATTTTTAGACTGATGATCAGCAAACTGCCGGCAGATCGACAGTTCATCCAGAAGAAGCAGTACTGCAATCAGGTTATCCCGGTTTGGCTTACAATACGCAACTCGGACCAATTCGGTGGACAAACTGCAAAATTTATAATACGATTAGGTTGAATAGCGCATAACGTTCCACACGTGGACAACTTAAATTCCCCATCATATTTTGAGAGACAGGTTTGCTAGTGTTCAAAAGTAAGTTATTCTGCATACGATATGCAGCATAATTTTTAGAACTTACTGAATATGTTGGTAAGCATTGCTAGTGTAATGTTTGAACGTGCCAAGGTCAAGGCTCAAGTCGTAAAATTACATGATCACATGCATGGTCAACCTTCCCCGCAATATTTTGAGAAAGAGGCCTACCAGTGTACGAAATCAAACCTACCAATTGAAATTTTGTAGGAAATATAGGCCTACCAAAGTAAAATTCCGAACAAATATGGGCCTACCACCCATACTTCGGGTCGGTGCCCACGTATGTATGATCCTATTATGCATGACTTAGGATGAGTCGCTCTACCTCGTCGAGTACGCAAAACGCATTGCTGCTGCCGCTCTCGACTGGGAGGTCGACAAATTGGTGAAAAAATTGTTTTCCCTTTTTCTGACTTTTCGTTATTATATTTATTCTCCCAAAATATGTAAATATATCAAAATATTATTTATGCCAGAAGGACGTTCCAGGCACCGGCCGTGGACAATCGGTACAGCAACAACAACAGCATGAGCAGCTTCCAGAATCACCAGAATAGTTTCAATAACCGAAATCGCCGGGGCAGCCATAATAACAGCGGCAGTCGAGGCTGGCAGGAGCGAAAGGAGAAGGACGACGGCACGGACCGAATCATCGAGTTGGTTTGACTTCGGTTTGGCGCGATTTAGCGCTTTTGTGCTTTTGACTCCTTTTCGCAGGTGTGCTGAGAGCAGCACACATTTACAGCGAAACTGTACAGCTTTTTCGCTTTTTCGCGCTAACAGTTTCGCTGTATTTATCCACGACCGTTGTGCACCTACATTTAAAAACGGCACACACCTTCAGCATACTTAACGGGAAAATTGAAAATTTTTGTTACCGTATGATGACTCTCACCACGAAAATGTGCGCGGTCATACGCGTCACGCCTCAAATACCTTTGGAATGACTTGTTTTTTTTATCGCAAACTGAACTACGCTATCGCGAACTGAAGTCTGCCGCTTGTAAAGCATTTTTCATGTCCTAGCTCTGCTCGCGTAAACCGTCGTGTGATCGGATGTTGACAGCTGTTGACGGGTAGGATAGTCATACGTGGGCAACCTTCCCCGCCATATTTTGAGAAATGGCACTACCAGTGTACAAAATCAAGACTGCCAATTGAAATTTTGTGGAAAACATAGGCCTACCAAAGTAAAATTCCGAAGAAATTTGGGCCTACCACCCATACTTCGCGTCGGTGCCCACGTATGAGGACAGTTTTATTTAAGAAACGGGAAGGGGCTACCAGCAGACCGCCGGGTCCCAGGCCCATGTATGGCCAGCATATGTTTTAGCGAGTTAAGAATGCGGACTCGGGCCTTGGTTTGTTACACTAACAATAAGCTTACTTAGCGGTAGCAACGGCTTGATTTTCGCCCGAAAATCCCCGCAGGATTGCGGTTTGACTACTGTTCCTAGTGCGGCGGCCGTTAAGGAAACTCCAGAAGGAGGCCGAGGCTGAGGAGCGCCTTCTGAAGGAGGACCTGGCACGACTCGAACTGGCCAAGACGATCGTCGCTGAGATGTGGGCGGAGCGCCGGGCCGGCAATTAGCCCGGTCACGAAGGCCTCCTAATTCCCGAACTCGGATAACTTGTTATTTATTTATTTATATATTGCTTTCTCGTTGTTTTTTTGCTAATGAGTATCGATGGCGGTCGGGTTAAATGCGAAGGAAATGTTGGGGTCCCGGATTACTGCTGAACTTCACCAATTCCTAATTTGTTTTCTCGATGTTTTACTACTTTGTGCTTTTTTTGGACTAAAAGAATAAATCTTCAAAAGTCAGGTGTCAATTATCTCGTTCATTGGTTGTCGCCGGTGTTGCTATCTGGTTGACTCGTGCATTTATTGTGGCAGGTTGGCTGCAAATAGTAACTAGAGTCGTCGAATCGGGTCTTTTTGATGGTTATCTTTCATCTGGTTCAACATAATCAGTACCATGCTCGATTTATATAATGCATGAAACGTATCTATGAAAAAGACCCGATTCGACGGGACTAATGGTAACCTGATAGCATCGTTCGTTCACATGCTTTGCGCGCTGTAGTGCACGCTCATGGGTGGGCACAGTTGCGGCTACCATAGTTGTGGACCACGACGTTTTACCAGTCCGAGTTCCGAAATTCCGAATGTCTCTGCGTCTCTCAAATTTCCATGCTCTCTCGCCTCCACTCTCTTAATTTGCATACGAATCTATTCTACGCAGTAGGACGTTGTGCAGAACGCGGAGATACTGGTAAAACGACCTCCGCCCACCCAGCCATCAGCATACGAACAATAAGCGTTGTTATTGCCATACATTGGCGCGGTTGTCCAGTCGGACGTTATTAGGTCCCCTAATTAGGATGGGGGGTGCCTGCACCCGTGAATCATAGTGCAAAAGCCTTGTAAAGATATTGCTGCTCCTTTGATTTCCTCCAATTATGTAAGGACGCCTGTAGAAGTGTTCGCACTACATATGTTCCGCCTGTCCGAATTACGCCCAATTGCGACTGTGTCTGCGTCTCTTCAATTTCCATGCTCTCTCTCATCTCCCCTCTCTCCTTTTACAAGCGTGCTTTCTTATGGTTATCGCAATCTCTTGTTAGGGTTCCCCCTATCTACCGTTGGTTTTGTTTTGAGATGTCGCGACGACAGAACACGCGCATTGCGGTCTTCACCAGTGGCGGCGATGCTCAGGGTATGCATTTTCCCGATCTTCCATCATATTTCGAATCTCATCTCGTTAAAAGTAGTGCTTTTAAAAAACTTCTTTTTTGATTTACTAATTACGTAATTTTGAGAAAAAAATATTCCGGCAATACCAGACCATGTATTCTGTTCAGGCATGAATGCCGCCCTGCGGGCGTGTGTGCGGCTTGCCATTAACCAGAGGGCCGAGATCTTCTACATACGCGATGGGTACAAGGCGAGCTGATTATCGCTGTTCCCGCGCTTTTTGAAATTTAAATTTTCGTCTTATCTCGGACGGTTTTTATTATGGAAATATTAAGCTTGATATATTATTTTTTGATATATATATTATTAAAGATTGAGATGGTATCGATGCTCAGGGCATGATCGCGGGCGAGATTGAGCAGGCAACGTGGGAGTCGGTGGAGAATGTGATCCAGACGGGGGGGACCTTTATCGGGTCGGCGCGGTCCAAGGAGTTTATGACGGTAGAGGGACGGAGGAAGGTACGGACGGGGTGGGGTGGGGGGCCGTAGATTAGGGTTCTCGTTTTGACGCTTTTCCAGGGTTACGTTCCAGACTTCGTGCTCTGTAGGCATATCCCGGTATTTATAGAAGGCTGAAGGCATAGCCGAGAAAACGCGTCAAAAAGAGAAGCCTAGCGTAGATTTTTTAAAAAAAGTCACACATAGTAACCGCGAATCTCTCTCTCTCTGTACGATCTGACGTAAAATGATAGGATTTTGAGCGAGAGTGCTCGGAAAGTATCTGATGAGACATTTCTTTAATATTGTGCCTATAGGCCGCCCTGTCGCTGGCGACTCACGGCATCACTGCTCTGATCTGCATCGGAGGCGATGGCTCGCTGACCGGACTGCAGGTGGGCATTCTAGGAAACTACGCGAACGAGCGGCTCTGGACAATCACCGCCGCCGCCGCCGCCATACATGGGCTGGTGTTGTCCGAATACTATTGTAGCAGGCTCCCTTACATAATGAGACGAAAACAAAAGCAGCTATCCTATCAAGCGCTTTTCATTACAATTCTCTGGTGCAGGCCTAACCCATCCTAACGTCCGATTGGACAATCACGCCCATGTATGGCAATCGTCTAGGGGGGGGGGGGTGCATCTGACAGTTTTCGCTACGAACAGAAAGGAGATTTGTGTTCTGCTTTATCATTGACAAACGGGGTGAACGCTTACATTAGAAACAGTTCCGTAGCACCTTCTGCTATCCGACTTACCCGTTGGTTACGGTATGTTACTGTAGATGCTGCAATCGGAGTGGCGCGAGCACATCGAAGCGTTGCGGACGAGCGGAGCGATTAGCCAGCAGGTACTTTGCCTATTTTTTATGCAAAATTTATGGTCGAAGTGTACCTTTGTCAACCTTTGTGAAATGATGTTTTCCCGTAAAACTCCCGAATGAAATGCTTTAGAGTCTGGACAGTATATCTAATGTATAGTAAAAAAAGGGCTGTTCTTACAATTAGATCAAATGGTAAATGTTCATGGCAAAACGATGCCTTGGTTACGGCGGTTCTGGCGTACTCTAAAGGGACTACTTGTTGCAGAGTGCGGAGACGGTCGCGCACTTGAGGGTCGTCGGGCTGGTTGGGTGAGGGGGTCTTTGCTTGTTTTTTTTTTTTTAATATCCCTCCGGCGATAGATACTCGTACTTCAAAGTGTAATCAATTACTGCAATTTTCTCGCCCATTTTCCCGGCTAACAGTTGCCTGGACCGTTCCGGCCGCTGTACTGTTATGCGTACAATAAATAGGTCAGGCCAGAGCTTGGTTTATTTTTTATATTGTTGCTTTTTTGTAATTTTGTAATACAAAAAGAGCCATTTGCAGCTCGATCGACAACGACTTTGCCGCGTCGGACATGACGATCGGCACGGATTCGGCGCTGACGAGGATCGTCGAGGCGATCGATGCGGTCGTCGACACGGCGCAGAGCCACCAGCGGACCTTCGTCATCGAGGTCAGGCCCGAGATCGGGGGGGGGAAGCTCGCTTTGTGTTTGCCTTTTTATGTCTTCTTGTTGTGTGGTGCTGCACGGCACTAGGGGCATACGATTCGCGTTGTCGAAGTGATTATGTTTCAGGCTGTACATAAAATAAAATGGCAGCGTTGATTTTTTTTCCAAATCCAGCCGCCTTCGCTGCACCGCTTTGCTCTCCTCGTGCCAAAAATCGGAATGAGAGAACTGACGGAACGTTTTCCTGATACCATAAACGTGCCGTCGCAGGTGATGGGCCGCCACTGTGGCTATCTGGCCCTGACGGCCGCCCTTGCCACGGAGGCAGACTACGTCTTCCTGCCCGAGTGCACGCCGGGCGACCGCTGGGAGGAGGAGATGTGCGAGCGGCTGGCAGCGATGAGAGGGGTACGGTAGGCCGAGGGGATACGGTAGCGTGGGAAGAGGCATACGGTAGGGGTTATGCTGGGGCATAGAGCATTCCATTCGGGTCGTTTTGATGTACATGTTTCATGCATCATTCATAACCGCGACGCGTCTCGTCACCAAGTGTACGGAAACATGTTGGTCAAAAAGACAGCCGAATGGAGTGCTCTAGTCAGGTAGCTGAAAATGTACGTAATGTATCTATTTGTTCATTTTTTTCCCCGTTTCACTTTGGGTTGAAGACGGGTGCTTGGTTATTGTACTCGACGTGCTCATCCGTGGGCACAGACCGGACGGTCGGGTGGTAGGCCCCTCATTTTATTAAAAAAACATAGCTTGGTAGGCGCCTTATTATTCCAGATTCCTCATTGGTAGGCTAACCAAAGTCTTAAATTATTGAGCGGCAGGCTCAAATTCGAAATAACGGACGGTAAAGCTGCCCATGTATGGACGTGCTTCAGCTCGGCCGTCGCCTCAACGTCGTAATCGTGGCCGAGGGCGCTACGGATGCCTCGGGGCAGAAGATTACGCCCGAGGCGGTCCAGAGAGTGGTCGAGGACCGGCTCAAGGTACGGTAGTTATCGATTTTTTTAAAGTTTAAAGCTTATACTGATAAAAAAAGCACGGAAAAGCCGTAAAACTGTATGAACTAAGCGTACATGGGCTACCGGTGTGCGAACATTTCTTCAGGCAGCCTTGCATATTTGGAGTGAATGCAAAAGCAAAGGCATTTTTAGCAGGCAAGCCTTTTATGCCTACCGTAACGCCCGATTACAGTACGACACGCGAGTGACGAAGCTCGGGCACGTACAGAGGGGAGGCAGGGCCTCGTTCCTCGATCGATTGCTGGGCACGCGGATGGGCGCGGAGGCGGTGGCTACCGTACTCGATGTATACCGTACCGGATATGATGCCGTACTTGATCTGGCTGAGTAGAATCTGGAATCTAGTATACATTTTAATTTTGTTTTTCTTTTCAAGTAAATTTGAATTTCTTCAAGGAATGCATGAATACCTTATATTAAATAAATAAATAAAAAATAGAATACCGACCGAGGCTCTTCATTCCAGTTGAATGAGAAGGCGGAGCCGTGCGTGATCGCGATAGAGGGCAACAAGCTGAAGCGCGTGGCGCTGGGAATGGCCATTGAGCAGAATACGCGGGTAGGAATATAATATAATTTATAATATAATTTTTTTTTATAAATTATATTATATTCCCGCGCTTGGAATTACGCTTTGCATTCTTTTCACGTTATTTTTGCCCAAAAGAACATAGGTAATGTTGCGAACGTTTGGGATGCGCCACCATTTCATCAAACCGGTCATTGGCACCAACCTTTATTGGCGTACAATTAGGGCTGGTAAAATGGATGTTTCCCGAGAGCCACCCCCCCCCCCCCCCCCCGCCCCCCGACGACGATGAGAATATAGAATGGATGGATGGATGGATGGGTTTTATGCAATCAGTTGATTTTGTGTCGCTTTCGGTTGCGGAGGCCTTTGCCCGAGGGGATCTGGAGACGGTGGTGCAGCTGAGGGGTCGGACCTTTGCGGAGAAGGTGCGAGAAGCCCTTTTATATCTACATAGCTATGCTTCTTTTTTAAAAATATTATTAAGAAATTTTTTAATTAATTATTTTTAAAATCCCATCCTTTGCAGATCGAGTTTCTCCGTACGACAGCGCAGCGAACGAAAAAAGTCGGAGGGGAGACGAAGGAGAAGGGGAAGGAAGAGACTGTGAGTGATAAAGGAGGGATGAGCTAGGCATGTTTTACCTCTGTTATTGATGAGAATTCTTTAATACATATTTATTTAATTATTGCTAAATTATTGTTAAATTCTAAAATGCTTATCTCATAATAACACAAACATATTATATATCAGGAGTCCGCCCCGCGCACCGTAGATGGGACGGAGGAGGAGGAGCGGTGTGCGCTGGCTGTGATGCATGTGGGAGCACCCGCGGCTGGTGATTTTTGATCTTTGATCTTTGATCTTTGACTTGGAAGGTCTTTGATCTTTGGCTTCAATCATATTCGCCCTTTATTGATCTTTGATCCCTAGCATTCGTGATCCTTGATCTTTGATCTCTTCCAGGAATGAATGCGGTGACTCACGCTTTCGTACGGGTGGCTATGGCCGCGGGCTACACGGTTTATGGGGTGCAAGAGTCGATGAGTGGATTGGCTGCGGGCAAGTTGGAGGTACGGTAGGCGGGTTCTGAGTAGAGGATATGAATCGGGTACTTTTGATGGTTATGTTTCACGATCAATTCATAATGAACCTGTGTCTTAGTATCTTCGGATGGGGCGAAACATAACCATCAAAAGCACACGATTCGTAACCTCTAGTTCTGAGGGGAAGATGGTAAGCTACGGTAGGAGCTTTTCTGGGGATACGGTAGACGCATAGGTCAAATGCTAACATAAATGAATTGTGCCTTGATCCTTTCATTGAGAAAGGGGATGCTTCACTCTAATAAGCTCAAAAATCAGCATAGCCTCGCATAAAACGAAATACATTTTTGAAATTTTTTCTAGAGTTGAAATTATACAGGAACTATCGTGGTCCTCCGTTGCGGGCTGGGTGTCGAAGGGAGGATCAATGCTTGGGACGAGAAAGGTTTGAGGGAAATCGATCGCTTGGCCTTTGATTCATGCATATATAATTGCCTCTTTATTTTGTTTATTTTTATTCCATAAAAAGAATTGAAAAAAGCTGCAGTTTGCCTTTTAATGTCTGTTAGAGGAGTTTACTGATCTTTGATCTTTGATCTTTCGCAGGAAACGGTCGATGAGCCGTACGCCGTCGCGGGTGTCCTGGCGCGCTACCGTATCGGAGGATTATTGATCGTGGGAGGGTTCGAGGTTCGTTGGGGGGAGGAATACTGTTAGGGTTACGGTAGCCAAATGTCTTTAGTTACCTAGTTTTTTCATGTAATCATGCTTTGCCTAATAACAACGGTGTACTATTGCACTATCCGTTATGGCGGTATTGCGAGACAAATTGGAAGTATCAGGCTACATGTATACAGAGACATCGCATCTTATCCATTACTTTTCCGCGTGTAGCTCACTTTTAAGTGAACATTTTCCAACACTACAAGCCACCTTTCATAGATAAAATAGACACGTCGTTGAATTTCAAAGTGCCTTGATTTGATTCGCACTCAAAATCACCAAAAAGCTTAATTTTAGGTAAATTGATACAGTTTGAGGCAAAAGTGCCTTAATACTAAAACTTTTAATGAAAAAAGCGCCTTGATTACGTCGTTTCCGATGCACTATTTTATCTATGCCTCCTTTACAATTAGAGCATTCCATTCGGGTCTTTTTGATGTATCATCATTCATAACCGCGACGCGTCTCGTCACCAAATGTAGGGAAACATATTGTTCAAAAAGACCCCGAATGGAGTGCTCTATTTACAATACGGTATTAGCGTAGTTTGTATAATAGAAATAATTGTCAGGCCTTCTCGTCCTCGTTGTCCCTCGCCTCCCTCCGCTCCTCCCCCGTCCTCGCAGCCCTTCGCATTCCGATCGTCGTCGTGCCAGCCACCATCTCCAACAATGTGCCAGGTGAGGCCGGGAATTCCAGGGCCGGGAATCAGAACATTAGCGCATTAGATTTCGTCTTCATACCAGTGTTTGATACTGGATTACTGGTACAGGACTTGAAATACACCTTTCCTTTCTGGAGCAAATCGTACGTAGGCTTTGGAGATGCAGTGCTCTTACTTCCCTATTTCGTCTTTAGATGATGGTTTTGAGGTACGCGCGTCTCGATCGGCTCTGACACGGCGTTGAATGAGATCTCACGACTAATCGACTACGTCAAGCAGAGTGCGATCGGGACCAAGGGACGGTGAGGGTTTGATTTGGGCTGAATGCTCTCGGCAAATATAGCGTACTGTCGTCATGCTAACTAGCACCGAGTAGGCCAAATAGCGGCACTGACCGAAGGGAGTGCGACAGCTGCGTATGCATATTGGCATTTATTTTTCTCTTGCCGATTTTGCCATCTCTTGCTTGCTTATTCTCGGTAGTACTGGTTTTTTTCAGGTTTCATAGAAGTAGGCGAATATTGTCTAATTCGCTTTTCAGCTCGTTCATCGTGGAGACGCAGGGCGGGCGGTGCGGGTATCTGGCGGCGATGGGCGGGCTGGCGGGCGCCGCCGACGGCATCCACATCTTCGAGGAGTCGGTGGACGGAGCCCAGCTCGACAGGGAAGTCAAGGTGAACTCGTGTACTCTACTTTCAGCTGATCGCGCATTTTACTTATCTCTCGTTCATTCATTCGTTAATAATCATAGATCAAATAATAACGTCGCTGAATTTGAAGTGCCCTTGATATTTTTAATGGGGAACGGGACAAAAATGCCCTGATTCACACTAAAAAGTTCAGAATATAGCATAATTTGGCAGGAAACGATTGCGCTGGAGGCCAAAGTGCCTTGATTCTGTAAATTTTCACACCAGAAAGTGCTTTGGTTTCGTCGGATACGACGTACTATTTGATGTTTGGTTCAAGTATGTGTTCTGGTTACGTGTTTGAGCGGGAAGTGCGAGCTGTAAACGACGTGCGTCAGAGACATTATTACTGGAGCGCAAATATATGTGTGTGTGAATGCGAAGAACGAGAATATTACAGGACGCGGAGCGATGCTAAAAAAATAACCTTTGAAGGCTTTCATAGATCAAATAGTACGTCGGATCCGTCGTAACCAAGGCACTTTTTTCTGTGAATATTTACAGAATCAAGGCATTTTGGCGTCCAAATTTATCGTTTTCTGCCAAATTATGGCCTATTCTGACCATTTTAATGAATAAATCACGGCACTTTTATCCCGTTCTCCATTAAAGAATCAAGGCACTTTGGAATTCAACGACGTTACTATTTCAACTATGTTTGAAGGGCTCGTAAAAGTTCCTTTGCAGGGTATAGTGCAAAGGAACTAAAGGTTCTTCAAAAGAAACAAAAATATATAGTTTGCCAAACAAAAGAATGCTTTGGCAGGACGCGGAGAGTTCTTAAAAGCTAAACGTTTTTTCTTCTTTAACTTTTAATTTCTTAAAAAAGACTTTTTTAAAGGACGCGGAGCGACGCGCGCGCCGACACGGCGCCCACAACTACTTGCTGGTCCGAGGAGAGGGTTGCGCCACGGACTCGCAGACGGTACTCAGGCACTTTGAGACCAGCACCAAGGTATGGAGAGGAGGGGTACGGTAGGACTACCCACACAGTGATAGGGCATGGTTGCGGGAAATATTCACTCAAATCAAATACGTTTTATGCGGAGCAGCAAGAAAGCTAGTGTGCACATAATACTTGACAACGGAATCATACATGGGCAGCCTTCCCCGCAATATATTGAGAAACGGGCTTACCATTGTTCGAAATCAAGCCTACCAATTGAAATTTTGTAGGAAATATAGGCCTAACAAAGTAAAATTCCAAAGAAATATGGGGCCACCATCCATACTTCCGGTCCGTGCCCACGTATGAACGGAACGATAGGGCAGCTCTCATTTCCTAAAACACAGATGAGCACCCGGCTCACGGTCTTCGGTCACGTGCAGCAGGGCGGGTCGCCGTCGGTGTTTGACCGGCAGATGGGACTGCGGATGGGAGCCAAGGTACGGTGGACGAGGGTTACGGTAGGAAGTGAGAGGTACGGTAGGAGATGAGGGGTATGGTAGATGAGGGCTAGGGCTGGCTAACTAGTTCATTTTTGGCCCCTTTTCATGGTTGCGTTTCACAACAAAGTACTCATTATGCCTCTCATTCTTTTAAGAACGATGAAGCGTAACCCAGGAAAGTGATCCGGTTTGCCAACCCTAATGCGGGTTACGGTAGAACTACGGCAAAATCGTTCCCCGAGAGAGTGATGCGGTATGAAGGGAGTCTATACCAAGTGTATATTATAGGAATGAGCTTGCCGACGAAACGTATTCATCAATAATAGCTACTATTCGATAAGTATTTTCTATCACAGGCGCTTCCTCTTTTGCCCACATGTGATAGAGACGAGGCTCAGGGAGAGGAAATAATGAACCGCGTCAAGTAAGATTGCAGGCAGCTCAGACGCTACTCGCTCAGCTTAAGGAAGCTCCGCCTCTGGACGAGCGGAAGGGCGTGTTTATGATTGGTGAGGGGAGGGGCGTTTTTTTGCGATCATGTTAGAAAAAATAGGTGGGCACGGTTGCAGGTACCGTGGTTGGGTAGCTAGCTTACTACTGCAGAATTTTGGCAAATATTGGGGTAGGCTACTGCAGAAGAACCATTTTTAGGACCATTTTTATCGGTAGTTATGTATGGGTGGTCCACTGCAGTAATCTACCAGCAAACCTTGCCCATCTACGTTAGCAAATCGGCATCAGACGGTAGCTAAACTTGAAAACTTCCCGTTACCGTATGCTGAGAGCGTGTGCCGTTTCTTTAAATGTTTCTGGAAACTATTGGGTAACTGGCTGATTGTAAAGCTTCTCCACTAGAGCGCCTCTTGTTGACCGTCGTTTGATCTTTCAAAAAAAAAAAGTTTGCCCTCGTTGAGGTCTACGTTGGTCGCCTGATAGAGTGAAATATATAGACACGAAAATGACTCGTCTGCTCAAGTTTATTTAGTTTTTTTTTTCTTTAAAAGGATTATTTAATTCCTTCCATTGAGGTCTGCGTGAGTCGACGCCATAAGGCATGAAACACATTAACCTAAATGACTCGGTTGCTTAATACTAGTTCTCAAATATTGTATAATTTGTTCCTCCGTTGAGGTCTGCGTGGGTCGTCGCTACACGCGAGTGCGTGCTCTCAGCTGGAGGCGTGTTTCGAGCACCGAACGCACGGCGACACCCACTGGTGGAGGAGGCTCACCCAGCTGGCCAGGTTTGGCTTTGGCTTTGGCTTTGGCTTTGGTCACCAAACAACTAGGGTTCTCTTTTTGACGCTCTTCCTCGGTTATGTTTCTGACTTCTATAGATACGGGGATATGCCTACCGAGCATGAAAACTGAAACATAACTGTGGAAAAGCGTCAAAAAGAGGACCCTAGTTTCGTAGCATACATGGGCACTGACCCGACTGTCGGATGGTAGGCCCGTATTTTTTCCCAAATTATTTTACCTTGGTAGGCTCCTAGCTGTGGGAAATTTTCAGTTGGTAGGCTGAATAGCTTGCGCTTTTGTACAACGGTAGACCTAGTTCTAAAAATATGATCCGGAAGGTTGCCCACGTATGTTTGGTAGGGGACGCGTACCTTAGGAATGGTACTATTCACGAAGACGTTCCGCTAGGTAAACGTCATTCCTACTTTGTCTGGATATGCTTCAGCACGCTTCGCTGTCTCGTCTCTCTCGTTCCTCTCATTCTGCTATCCCTAGTCTACATGGGCATAGATCAAATAGTGGTAGTATAGTGGAATAAACCGATCCGTCAGTTTCCTCCGTTCCAAAATGAGTCTAATTCTCTCACTTTTGCACACTCTCTCTGGCCTTATATTCGGAATGATTTTCCGACGGATCTTTTTAATCCACTATATTACGTCGAATCCGAAGTAGTCAAGGCACATTTTGCCGCAAAAGTTTGCTGTAAAAATCGTCTATGTATGCTTTTGAGCGTGGATCTCTGTAAAAGCATCGGCACTATGAAGTTCAACGACAGTATTGTAGTGGAATAAACCGATCCATCAGTTTCTTTAGTTTCAAAATGAGTCTAATTCTCTCACTTTTTCACACTTTCTCGCCTTATATTCGGAATGATTTTCCGACGGATCCTTTTAGTCCACTATATTTGATCTCTAGAAAAAAATTAGTTTATGAACGAAATGGCTACTTGTCATGTTGCAGGGTTCTCGCCTCGGACGTCCAAATTCCGGAGGAGACACAGTTCTGTACGATGAGGGTACGCTTGCTGGGGTGGGGGGGCATTGCACACGTGGGCAGGGTCTGCCCCAAACTTACTGCAGTCGTTCACCCATACCTAAATATCGCACAATTTCGCTAACAATAAGTTAGTATTTTGCGGTGAGCTACCCAATACAGCAAAAGGCTTTGCAGTAAGTCGGTAAGTCACCCACTCCGATCGGCTATTAGCATGGCTGCTTTGCTTTGCTTTGCCCGTATTGTGTGAGGAGGCGGGCTGCAAAAATATTCGGAGACCACACCACCTATTGTATAGCGCAAAAAATGGTAGGGCACCCGCGTGCGTTTCCTGCGTGAGCATCGGCCCTGAAGTATAATGGGTGGTAGGCCTACATTTCTTGAAACCTTAAGAAGGCCCAGATTTCCTAGAAAATTTTAATTGAAAGGCTTGGTAATTGTACGTTTTCGTACATTGGCAGACCCCTTTCTCAAGCCCATTGTCCGGTAAACTATTAAGTCATCTTTTTACTATTAAGTCATCTTTTTATGCCTCCATGATATAAGTTACAAGCATCTAAAGGTCCCTCTCTAGTACCCGACTCTTCCCTAGTGTCTCTCTCTCTCATCTCTCACTGTTCTTATTGTTAGCTAGCACGAGCATGTGTGCAAACTAGGACTCCCGAATTGCGTCCATTTAATCGAATTAAACCATTTTCCATGGTTAGGTTTCAGGCGTTTTAGTTATATATAGCAAGAGAGATTTTCGTTCATGTCATTCATCAAATATACTCCCAGAAAGTATTCGGCGGTCGGACTCGATTCAGGAGCTCTAGTGCAAACCATGCCCCTTCAGGCGATCGGCAGCGTCACGTCCGAGACGATCGATCTGAGCCGAATGACAGCGGGAGGCATCGTGATGATGGGTAAAATATGTATATATTTATTTAGTTTTAAGAAAAAACTTATCTTAATATTATTAATGAGAAGAACCGTCGGAAGGTCATCTCAAACAATGGACTGGCTAGTGCGCGAAGGTAGTAATAGATTGGAACCGAGGCAACCGAGGGCTTTATTGCACGGACTTGTACTTGTGCAATTTGCCACGTAGGATTGCGAGAACAGTAAGGCGCACAGTGTTCTAAATGTTAAGCGAACGAACCAAAATGTTTAGGATACGGTGTTTTCCGCGCGAGAGTTCCTACCGAAATCAGGGTTATTTTTCGGCATCTCCTTCGCTTAGCATTTTGACTGTTGTCAGAACACTGGGCGAAGGAAATGAAGGGAATCTTAGGAACAACTGCCTTATTGCCTTATCCCCGTTGTGGCTTCGTTTATTGTTAGTGTTCGCGTTTACGGTAGACTACTACTACTAGAGATTACGGTAGGTTGAATGTCTGCTTTTTTCCTCTTTAGAGCATTCCATTCGGGTCTTTTTGATCAATATGTTTCGATGTTTTTGGCGACGAGGAGCGTCGCGGGAATGAATGATGTATATGAAACATATCTCAAACTTTCTATCTCAATTTCTATAACTTAAACAGTTTCTAAATATACATCAACAAGACCCGAATGGAATGCTCTATTCCTCTTCAGGAGCGGACACGACGTGCACTTGCGTCACGCACTGGCTGGGCAGCGACGGCATCAGCTTCGAGGAGGACTTTGTTGACGGGGTACTGTAGGTGGGATACGGTAGACTGCTGGACTACTAGAGTGTAGTCTACGAGTAGGTATGGTTTGTAGTTTGATCTGTGCAGCTCAATCTCTTGTCTCCTGCGTGCGTTTGCGTGCGTGCGTATTTCTTGCTTGTAATTGATTTTAGCATGTACCCTGAAATATTCGATTTAGAGGAAGTTTTATCTGCATTTGCTGTACCCTTACTAGATCCTGAACATTATGCCAGAAATAAACTACTTTATATTTTGTGCCATTTTTTGCGCGATCGTCGCGATCGATTCATAGCAGTTTTTATCGGTAATTGGCACGAGAAACCACGCTACCCTCCATCTGATACGGTACTCTTCTCTGCCTACTTGGTCGAGGGCGTGCTGAAATTAAATAAGCGTAGGATTATTTTATGAGAATTAAAGATATATAATACATAATGCTAAATATTCATGAAAGGAAAACAAACAAAAAACGTACCCGGGTGCGGATTTGGCCGAGTTCGGTGCAGACTGCGGGCGTGGTTGCGTCCTCAAGTGGTCTTTTTTTGTGATTTTTAAATCGGGTAATCTTTGTGATTTCCAAAAAAAACCCATGATGTTTAAAAAGTTACATCATGGTCAGGAACGGAGTGACTGCCTGGTAGAGGGTCGTGATGGTCTGGACACCCTTAAAGAAGGGGGGTTGGCATAATTGTCAATAGCGTTGCGGAAGGACAGAAAGGGTTATTATTATTATTATTATTATTATTTATATTATCGTTTTTAATATCTTTATTACTCTTATGATCTCAAAGCTATATAGACACTCTGCTCACCATGTCCTGTACTGATTGAGCCGTTCCAACTGTCTCCGGTGCTTTCTCCATGCCTTGCGTGAGGCTCTCCAATTCCGTGAGAATCGGTCGCATGAACCAACGAGTCTCACTGTTGCCGTCCAGGCAGTGCTTCTGAAGCGAAAGCTACAGTAATCCAAACGTACTACTGGAGCTACAGTAATCCAAATGGACTACTGGCCTTGGACTGTAGTCCATTTGGTTGGATTATTGTGTTTGGAAGATTTCCATTTGGAAGTTCGTGCACCATATATGTTCTCTAATATCATATATGTATAGTGGATTAAAGCACCCCTCTGAGCACATTGCTATCCTTCAAGAGCATATTTTTAACATTATTTCATTTTTGTCCTTATAAGAAATCATATGTCTCCATTCCTTCAATAAGCGATGCCTACGAATCAGACCGCTCGCGCGCGGCAGTATTCGCAAAATGATATTCGTGTTCGCGCCGTCCCTGAAGAGCAATGCAACTTTGCATACAACTTCTCGCCTCATTTAAACAGCGGGGAATGGCGGGAAAAAGATGCAAATATAGGATTGTAGGTTTTCGACATTGCTCTTTCAGATGAAAGAAAGAAACCAAGGGGTCGAAAAGTGCTCAGAGGGGCCCTTTAAACCGATCCGTCCGTTACTCTGATTCCAAAATGCGTCTAATTCTCTCACTTTTGCACACTCGCGCACTTGATATTTAGAACGATCTACCGACGTATCTTTTTATTCCACTATACTCCCGATTGCAAACTCTCAGTTACTCACTTTTGCGACTATTGTCGTAACCAACAATGAATATGTCGTTTCTACTCAACCCCTTCCCTCAAGTGATCGTTCTCTGAGCTGGTCACTCTCATCCCCATTCTCCTTCCTTCCCAACCCCTTCCCCTACAATTCCCCAATGCGTGCACTCTCATCTACCTACGTGTAGATCATCGAGTTGCGCACTCTCTCCAAGCCCTATATAAGGCCGACGATTCAGTCAGTCGTCAGTTGTCTTGAGCCTCCCAATCCCCCCCCCCCCCCAGCTCCGACACTCCACTCGACCCACACCATTCCAATCGCGTGCCCAAACCAATACCATGAATCCATCCAGTACTGTATCCACCTAACCCTTCCCCCCTCCCAGTGTACAGTAATAAATTTGTATTATTACGGTCATCCTACCACACACCACCGATGAAAGGGCATTTAGTCCGTACACTCGCTGACCTCGATGAGAGCAACGAATCGAGCATTCTTGCACGTTGCGGCAATGGACAGGTGCTTGCCACCGATGACGAAGCGAACAACCTCAATCAGACTATTATACTCACACATATGTGAATTGGCAAGCTGCCAACAACACACATAAAAACGCATAACAATAACCAACTCACATCTGCTCCGCTCATTTTCGGGTACGGCTCGAGCCCGTTGTTGAAGATCTCCCATGCGAGGATGCCTGGATAAGTTCAAAGATCAAAGATCAATCGCTAGAAACTGAACGCGATCAGCTCACCGAATGACCAAACGTCCGTCTTCTGCGAATAGCGGGCAGTTTTGAGCGTCTCCGGGGCGAGCCATTTGATAGGCACCTACAGTATGACGTGGTTACTGTAACCACCGTAACCTAGAGAACAATACGGTCTAGTATATAGCACACAAATCTTACGCGATACCTTGTTCTTCGGATCCATCTGGTATGAATCGCCGGTTTTGGATAGCCCAAAGTCGGAGATTTTGACCTACAATGTCAAGTGTTTCTTTAAAAGATCAACGTTCAGAGCTATGGTTGAGGAAAATGTTCCATCCGTCGTCTCATTCCTACTTCCAACGAGAGAGGGAAACGGTATTAAGAGAGTGCAGACAAAGTAGGAATGAGCGTTTACTGATGGAACGTTTTTCGCCAATAATACTGGATGGTTGACAGATTACAATTAATGTCATCAGTGTGTTCTTTTTACTAAAAATGCAATATTTTGAAGTGAACATATAGTGGAATAAAAAGATCCGCCAGTTTATCGTGCCGAATATCAGGCGAGAGAGTGTGCAAAAGTGTGAGAATTACGACGTATTTTGGAACAAAAGAGGCTGACGGACCGGTTTATTCTACCATACCTGTCCACATCCGTAGAGACAGTTCCTAGCCGCGATGTCGCGGTGAATGCATTTCACGCTGTGCAGATATTCGATTCCCCTGGCGGCCTGCAAAGATCAGAGATCGCTCCCGACGGTCACAATAATGCGCTCACAGTCTTCTAAGTGTTAAGCGAACGAGCCAGAATGCTTGTTAGGATACGGTAGTTTCCGTGCGAGAGTTCGTTCGCTTAGCATTTTCACTGTTGGCAGAAGACGCTGTGCGCTCACCTGAAGCGTCATTACCATGCGCCTTTCCTCCGAGAGGTTGGTGTTCTTGCGGAGGTAGGAATCGAGCGAACCGTCGGACACCTATAATGAGTGAGGAGTAGTCGCGTCAGTTTTCCAATGGCGAACATCCTTCTCGAATAATGCAGATCGAATTCCCGCGCGCGCCAAATTCAAAGCACTTACCAGTTCCATGACGATCATCAGCGGCTCCTGGCACGCCGCAACGCCGTGCAATTGTACGACGTTGACGTGGTTGAAGTTGCGCATGAACCGAGCCTGAATCAGGCTCGATCTACGCTGTAGAGTGCGACTATCGAACAGAGCGTTCCATTCGGATCGTTTTGACCAATACGTGTCGCTGCTTGTGGTAACAAGACGCGTCGAGGTTATGAATGATGTATGAAACATAGACATCAAAAAGACCCGAATGTAATGCTCTACTATGTATCGATTGAGATAATGCGATCAGTCACGGCGAGAGAGCGGAAAAGAATGGAGAGAATGAGATATTTAGAGAATGTAAATATATTCGATAGTCGCACACTAATCTTGGGAAACCGCCATTTCATCAAATCGTCAGTTCGTCGTCAACCGTGATCTACGTACACTTATTGTTGGTGAAACGATCGATTTTATGAGGTAGTGGGTTCCCCTGTATACCGTATACTTATATTGACCAAGATATTTATCTGTAGCAAGCTTACAAATCCTTCAAACGATCACCCGCCAATATGGAACCAATGTAGTGGGTTACGATAGCGTATAAGAAGAAGCTACAGCATGAATCACAGCAGATAGCATTTAAGATGAAACGTCCCTTAGTGATTACTGTAGCCTACAGGAACCTACCTCGCTCATGATCTCCTTGATCTGGTCCTTTGTCAAGTTGTCCAGCTTGGCCTACAATGTCGAGGTGCGCTTTGTGCATCGCTTTGCCAAGCAATGCCAACCCCTATGTTCAGTTCGCGATAGCTCAAGCTACTGTACCAGCTTGATGGCGACGTCAATCTTGGTCTCAATTCCGAGCATGTTCCGCTTGCGCAGCACGCCCATCGACACCTCCCCGAAGGCGCCCGCGCCCAGCTTCTTGGTGCACTCTCGAAGCGATTGTTCGGGGGTACGGTAGCTCACCGGGATTACGGTAGTGATCGTGCAGTGCAAAAGCAGTAGGATCATCACAGCAGTTACAGCAGTGCATTTACAAAAGTACATTTTGAGATCACTCTCTCGGTCTCATAATGCGAGTAAAAGGCTTGGGTTTCAAACCCTAATCATTTCACTAAATTGATGCTTACGAATAGTGTCGTGCTGCAGCTCCCAGGGCTGCAGCGGAATTGCTCGCGTAAGGCGTACGCCCTGAAATGTCGAGTAGGTTTTCTAAAATAATTTTCCTTCTCTTTTGTGGTCTTTCCTTCTCTGTTGTGGTCGCCTAATGCCTTTCTTGTTCCAGTCCCATGCACAATTACTGATCTATTAATAAATTTGAATTATTAATAAATTTGAATTATTAATAAATTTGAATTATTAATAAATTTGAACGCCCCCCGCCCACCTCGCTCACGATGCCATTCGTCTTGTAGTACTCTACCAGCTCCGCGATACTGTTAAATTCCTTGTCGCCAACCAGCCGAAACTTGTTTCCGAGCGCGACGATTACGTAGTGGCGAATCTGCGAATCTTGGTTACTTAAGCATTTATTTCTCATTTATTGCGGTTTATTTATGCAAATTCGGGATAAATGTGTTTCTTACCGCGTGCATTTCGGCATTGACGCAGACGGACAGCACGAACTGCCTTTTTCCCGGCTCTGAAGGCTCGGTCATGCGCAGTAGCCAGTCGCCGTTCTGCGTCAGCATCTCCTGCACGGAATGTTTGGGGTACGGTAGCGGGCGGAAATTGGCGCGCCCGGAGGATAGAGGGATACGGCAGGTGTGCGCGCGGATTACGGTAGACCCGGAGCCCGTTGTTGCGTGCCATTATCGTACGTCGTATGCGCTCTGATTGGCCTAACTTGGGGTGAGGAATGCTAGAGCACGTCGAGCACATGTGTGCGCTTGGGGTACGGTAGTTAGCCTTGCTGGATTACGGTAGATTACGGTAGAGCACGGTAGAGGTCCCGTACCTTGATGTCCTCGCGCGGCAGCAGGCCGTGGTAGTAGTCGGTTTGCGACAGCGCGCGCTGGATGAGAGAACTCGAGATCTGACCTGCGAAAAGCTTTTGTTCAGTCTCATTCTACAGGTATATGGTATCGTTCACATTGTAAACCAGCATTTCGGGCTGGTTGATACACATACATTTGTAAGAAGCTCGTAGTAACTCGTAGTACACTACGTCCTGCTGCGTAGAATAGAGTCGTATGCAAATTAAGAGAGTGTAGGCGAGAGAGCATGGAAATTAGAGAGACGCAGAGACATTCGGAATTTCGGAACACGGACTGGTAAAACGTCGTGGTAGTAGCTCATTCCTACGTTGTCTGGACTCTCTCCATACCGCTCCGCTCTCTCGTAGGAAGTAGGAATGAGACAATTGACGGAACGTTTTCCTCAACCATTACAGGATGATGGGAAGGTGGACATTATAATTTTTCACCCATGACAAGACGGAGAGATCGGAGCAACCTTCCCGGACGAGGGCAGAGGCACGAAATGAAGAGGGATGGGAATGATTTTTTAAAGATTGATATGTGTTGTTTATTAAAATGTATTACATACGGTCATTTTCAAATTCTGTTTATTCCACTTCAAAAATTAGTCTCAATAATGCCACAGTACCCAGTCAATTGTGTGACCTCGGACTGCTCTAACGCTATTACCGTAGTTAGCTGCGGAATCACTGTGTACGTGCGTACTCGTAAAATACTTTTTGAGTTTCAATTTCGGTTTTTGCCAGGTGTTCGGTTTATTCTTGCTGTATGTAATAACATTTATGGTTGAGGTGATGACAGAATCATCTCTTCTCGCAGAAGAGACTCCAAATCCACTCGCGGCCCTGATTGGCGCTGGGGAAGAGACCTCCGACGATGAAGCACCCGATGAGGTTTCGCGAATTTAATTTCAGATTGTTGCTTTGCTTTTTAGTTTTGAAGCAACAGTCTTATAGAAATAGAGGATTATTAGTATTGCTAGTAGGATGTTAGGGAAGGGAAAGAGAATAAATTAATTAAGCATTGAAGTTATGAAATTATTATTATTGCCGTTTTGAAGGTGCCCTCGAAAGCTGGCGCTGTCTTCGATGAAGATGACGAGGCTGAGGAGAAGCGGATACTCGAGCAGGCCAAGGGTTGGTTACCCCTGTTTTGTTGTTTGGATAAGGAAAGCAGCCAGTTCTCTAATTTGCACTTGAACGTAGCGAAGCTTTGTCCTTGTCAAGGATTCCTTGATCGAGTGTATCACCAATTGCGGATTTGCAGCAGTAGCCGAAATCAAAGCTGCCAGTACGATGTGCGATGTGTGCTCCAAGGCCGAGAAGAAATACCGGTATGAATACAGTTTTTTTAAATTTTATTTTGCCTCTGATCTTTGAACAGTATGAAATAAGAAGAGGTTTGCAGGTGCCCAAAGTGCGACTGCCGAAGCTGCTCGCTCGAGTGCAGCAAGAAGCATAAGGAGGCGAATGCGGTACGCTCAGAGATATCTAATAATAATAATAATACTAATAATAATAATGTTTATCATACAATAAGAATAGTGTGAACATGAAGCTACGGAGTACGTATTTTTTTTTAGAAATTTTAAGTTATGTTTCACGATTAGTTCATAGTAACCTGCGACTTGTTTTCCGGTGGAGGAAGAAGCATGTTTTTTTTTTATATTGGCAAAGCAAAGAAAGGAACATTAAAAGGACGAACCAATGGTTTCGGATAGTACGAAAAGTAATAGTCAACTCTTCATTTCTTATAGAGAGAGAGAGAGAGAGAGAGTCATCCTTAATTATGTACCTTTGCTTCACACTTAATGTTGTTTCATGTGTAGGCATGATGATAAACTATATATTATAGTGCGACGGGGTGCGCGGCGCCTGGCAGCCGGTAGCCAAGGTATCCAGATTGAACGAGCTGCGCGTCCAGGAGGACAGCCAGTTTCTGCACCAGGTTGGGTTCGCTTGAGAGGACCTGGAATTACCCTAGGGTTCTCGTTTTGACGCCTTTCCTCAGTTATGTTTCAGGCTTCTGTAAGTACCGGGGCATGCCCACAGAGCATGAACACTGAAACATAACCGTGGAAAAGCGTCAAAAAGAGAACCCTAAATTACCCCCTCTGGAGAATGGGTAGAGGGCAAGGCAATGCCGTGGAAGAGGAGCTGTCTTTCATAGCTGTGCGCGAGTTTGTGCGGTTTGGAAAAGTAGCCTAATTTGCTTGAGATGACGACGCAAATTCGTGTGCTCGAGTGAAATTGTCCGATCGGACCTCAGGCAGGATAGCTGCGTGCACCTCAAAATCATAGTGTAAAACGCGTGTAAGGATGGCTGCCTTTGATGTGCCTTCGTTGTGTACGGGAGCCTGGGACAACAACACTAACCCGTGTATTCTCAGGTCGTAACGGGCGTCCGGACCGCCCTGGGGCAGCCGGTCAGACCGGAACACCACAAGGGCGGAGGGGGAGGGGGAGGAGGAGGAGAGGGGGCTGCTGCGAATACGGGAGATCCCGTGAGTACAGCAACTATGGTATAAAAAAAAACTAGAAATGGGCTTACGTGTACGTATAGTACGTATCGTTTACAGATAACTTTTCTCGGGAATCTCACGAAAAGCATAGCCGTAAAAGATGTTTTCTTTTTTCTTCTGATTCCAAGCATTTACTATTCTTCTTGCTGAAGGATTGTAGTTACAAAGTCGGTCCACCTTATTCTATGATATGAGTGTTTCAGAACCCGATGGGCTCGCCTCCACCCGGCCAACCTCACCCGCATCCGTCCGAGGGTACCGTCGACGGGCTACCGTACCCCCAGCAACCGCCGCCTACCGTACCCCTTCCCTCCATTCCGGATCTCCTGCCGGAGGGGCTGCGGGAGCATGTGAGTTGTCGTTTCGCTCGTATACATGATTTTCCGCTTGGAGTCGATTCCCCGTTTATGCTTCTTTATAAATGGGGCTGTTATCTGTACAGGCAGGAATGCCAAACATAACCATGACGATGGTCCGTTTTCCGCTCCCTATGGTTCGCTGATTGCTTTATTGCATACATGGGCGTGATTGTCCAATCAGACGTTAGGATGCGTGCCTGCACTAGAGAATCATAGTGTAAGGCGCTTGTAAAGGTGGCTGCTTTTGATATACTGTAATTATGTAAGGGAGTCTGCGAAACGGTGTGGACGATACTAGCCCATGTATGCTCTATTGTCCACCCATACGTGGGCAGCCTTCCCCGCAATATTTTGAGAAACGGGCCTACCAGTGTACGAAATCAAGCCTACCAGTTAAAGGGACATGGAAGTGATTTTCAAGTGAACCTTGTATGAAAGATCTTGTCGCAATTAGTATAAAAACAAAAGGAAAGATAATAAAAATTAATAGTATTCGAGAAATGATTTTTTTGAAATTTCGCCCAACGACGACGCTACTGTGTTTAGCGAAAGGAATTAAGCCAAAAGCGACATTCCTCTCAACGACGGAAGCCGGGAACGAAAAAATAAAGCATGCGTTTTTCGAGTTTGTTTCCTCGATTTTTTATTGTCACTATGTTTTTTCCTCACTTTTTGAAACTTTGAAGAATTTTCATCGAATTTTAAAACTTTTGCTTAGAGGCTGCTTCCTCCCTTTAAGAAATTTTGTGGGAAATATACGCCTACCAAAGGAAATTTCCGAAGAAATTTGGGGGGGGGCCTACCAGCCCCCATACTTCGTCGGGTCGGTGCCCACGTGTGGCTGTTGTCTGTGCAGGCAGCCATGTCAGACATAACCATGACAATGGGGTCCCTGTTCCCGCTGCCTATGGTTCACTGATTGCTTCATGTATTTCCAATGTTCGCGGGTTCAGGCACAGTCCCCGCTGGAACGGTATCTGATCGGCGCGTGCCACAAGCGTCGCGTCTTCCTCTACTTCAACGACCAACAGAGTGGGGAGAGTTTTTTTTTAAATTAATTAATTTCGCATTTCTTCAATTAACGACGAGTAGTACACACTTGTATGTATGATGGCTGCTTTTTTCCGACATTGTATGAAGCCCTGAATCGTCTCTCTCTCTCTTTTCGAAAATATGAATTAGGCGACTGGCGGAACATTTTTCCCCAACCATACCATACATGGGGTAACCTTACCCGCTATGTTTTTGAGAAACGGGCCTTCACATTGTACGAAATCAAGCCTACCAATTAAGAAATTTTGTGGGATATATAGGCCTACCAAAGTAAAATTCCGGACAAATATGGGCCTAGCACCCATACTTCGGGTCGGTGCCCACTTATGACCTATACCGTGCCCTCCTCACCCGTTCCGCACAGGACCCGACGACAGTTCGCGCCACGAGCAGTTCTCTGATACCGTATTCTGGTCGTGCACGCTGGTCTTTCGCAAGGAACGCGAGGGGGAGGACGAGGCTAGTAGGGCCGACGACGAGTACGAGTATACCGTACACCAGATTCCGGAAAGCATTCACGTCAGGACGGTGAGAACGAGGGAGGGACTTGAGTTTGTTTCGGTTTTTTTTCAGTTTTACTTTTAGCTTTACGGATCTAGAGCGCTTGTGACGGTCCTTGCCTAGGGCCCGCGAATCGATACCGATAGCCCGATGTTCACCGGTTACGTTTCACTAACCACATTGTCAGAATCACATATTACGTAATACGTATGGACTTAAACATAACCCCGGAAAAAGTGTCTTATTGGATTAAGTGGTATCGATTCGCGAACTCCATCCTTGCCCCTTCAGCATTGAAACACGTCACTTGCTGGGGTTCAATGATGATGACATAAGTTTCAAAACCTACGTAAATACCGGCAATTTCCCGGCTAAAGCAGTGATCATATCGTGCCTTTCTTCCGTGTTTAGGAGCTCATGCAGAACTCTGATATATATATATATATATATATATATATATATATATATATATATATATATATATATATATATATATATATATATATATATATATATATAATATTTGCATACCGTTCTTTTTCACGATTATCCATCTGTTCGATCTGTCTCATCTCTTTCCATCTATGCCTTTACTCGTCTCGTTGAGGTGTGCAAGCATAACTTTCATGCAGAAGTCTAATTGTAAGAAATATTTGCATACATACAATTACATTTCATGATTTGATTTATCCATTCCATTACTCTTCGCATTGAGGTGCTCAAGCAGTTCCTCCGCCCGCGGGAGCACGGGCCACTCGTGTCGAAGGCGGACCTAGACCTGGACAAGCTGGCCCCGTTCATCGAGGCCGGGCCGGAAAAGATCAACCTGTTCATGCCCGCCCAGCTGCGGGCGGCGGAGAAGTACGTGAGCAATTGCATTTTTTTTCTAAAATTCGTTTCCAAATTTTCTTTGGTTAATGGTATAGCAAGCGCTCCTCTGTCTGTTACGCGAGATGGCATGAAGTTTATCTATGCAAGTTCGTGAAGAAATGCGGGAATGACCAAATACACAAGTAAAAGAAGGTCAAATGGAGAAGGATTGCTGTGCGCTCCACGTGCCTTGTTAGCATAGACACCGCTCCCCTTTATGATGATGATGATTGGGGGGGGAATGGAATAGGGGCCCTATTCTAGGTACTACTCGGTCAACCCCGAGGCGACCTTCCTGGACAACGTTCGCCAACGGGTGGTCGTCAACCACCCGAGGATCATCGTCTGTCTGCAGGTATAGGGGGAGGGACTACGGTAGTCTTCCGTGCGGGACGCCAATCTGATCAGCTTTTTTGGTCGTCTTGTGGGAGTACTGTCAGTCGTCTTGATGC
>LS908401.1:75602-85659 GCA_900490955.1 Micoletzkya japonica
GATTAGGAGAAACTATTGTGCACATTTATGACCGTCTGACCTTATCGTATTGGTGCAGTTGTCTTCATTAGTAGGTGGGCGGGGGGTCGGGTTCAGCGGATCATAAATTGAAACGCGCGCGTTTTTTTTTCGATTTAAAGCGCCCCTCTGAGAACCTTGCGATCCCAGTAAGAGCGTATTTTGAACATTCCTTCAGTTTTGTCCTTTTCGGAAGACATATGTCTCCATTCCTTCAATAAGTTATGACTACGAATCAGACCGCTTGCGCGCTACAGTATTCACGAAATGGCATTCGTATTCGCGCGGTCCCTGAACAACAATGTAACTTTGCGTACAACTTCTCGCCTAATTTAAACAGCGGGGAATGGCGGGAAAAAATGCAAATGTAGGATTGTAGGTTTTCGACATTGCTCGTTCAGACGAGAGGAGGAAACCAGGGGGTTAAAAAGTGCTCAGAGGGGTCCTTTAAGGTATGTACTATCCCATGTATGGGCTTTATGCGGAACGTAGTCATCACATTTTTCCACTCAATACTCGCATTTCCTTGTAATCTACAATAAAATATCTATCTATCTATCACCAACTGACAAGTTCTCTGCAGGCCCGAGAGGAGCGAACGGCGTCGATGGGAGGAGGAGGAGGAGGAGGACCGCCCGGACGGTGGAGGGGAGCGGGCAACGGAGGCGGATGGGTGGGTCGTAGATAGAGTCCGGTCCCATACATGGGCAGCCTTCCTCGCAATATTTTTTGAGAGATTAGCAGTGTACGAAATTAAGCCTGCCAATTGAAATTGTGTAGGAAATATAGGCCTACCAGAGTAAAATTCCGAACAAATATGGGCCTACCACCCATAATTCGGGTCGGTGCCCACGTATGGACCAAGTCCTCTGGTCATGAGCGTGCAAGAACGACCCCCCGAGACAGGAGAGCGGAATGAAGAGACGCAGACAAAGAATGCACTTTCGTGACTTGGTCATGAGTCATCTGCCGAACCCTAGTCGTAGGGCTGGTGGCAGAATGGGTGTGTGCAAATCCAAATACATATCCATGATCTCACAACGGGACTCTCTTCTTCATTCGTCTTCACTATTTCACCTGAGCGGTGGTGCACCGTTTCTTTTTTTTGCCCTTTCACACCCATTCTGCCCGCCCTAGTAGGTCGTTTTCCTTTTCTTATTGGACAAACGATGGATTGATTACTGCAACGAGCGACCCATACACATAGTGGAAATTGAGCTAAGCAATGCTTGAAGAAACTGAAAACTTTGAAAACCTTGGTAGTTTCAACCGGTCACGCATATGGGCTTTTGAACTTTTTGAATGCTTTTCTCCACTGAGTCGTGGGATGCTTTCTGATAATTGAACAAAGCTGATTAATGATCTTATGTCTGTCTCATGAAACGGGAAAGTACAAGGATACTAGAAAAAAAGAAGAATATAGAAAGATAATGCGGTGAAAAAGAACGAACGCTAATTTTTAACTTACGCAAAATGAAATGAACTTGCAGTATCGCTTCCTAACTTAGAAGTAACCATATATTGAGTATATTATATTATAGGAGGGGGGAGGGGTAGTACCGATCTTATTCCTGGTTTAGGGAGCGCGAGGCTTTGGCGGTGGCGGAGGGGGCAGAGGAGGGTACGGTAGGGGAGGAGGAGGAGGAGGAGGAGGATACGGTGGAGGCGGAAGAGGAGGACGAGGTGAGTCTTGATTTGGAAATCTTTTTTTTTATTTTGAAAGTGCAAAAGTCTTGGATGTCTGCATGTCATCAGTATCAGTCTAATACAAGGCTTTGCACAAGTGCTTTGGGAATTTTTTTTATGTGAATAACCTGTTTTAGGTTTAAAAAAATAACGCACTAATACGGACTCGAGTAGCTTAGCAAGTGTGTCCAAAAGGCGAATTGAATGCGCAAATGTAGATTCGAGATACGATACGTCTCCTTATCTGCATACCGCATAACAATACGGTCCGTATTTAGGCGGATTCCGCGGCGGCAACAACAAGCGTCCCAGTGATGGGGGCGATCGAGGGGGAGGAGCGTGGAAGAGGGGAAGAGGAGGAGGCGGAGCAAGGGGACGAGGACGGTAGGCAAACCAGAAGCTTGGGGATAATCACTAATTCTAAAATTTTAATTTTTAATCTTTAGTTTTGAACTGAAAAGCGAGAAAGTGGCGACGCGAGGTTTTGGTCAAAGTCCGGGAAATAGTCGTCCTTGGTTTTCTAATTCCCGGTCCCCGCTTGCAGCCGTGACTACGACGAGTTCGACCCGTTCGAGCCCTTCTCCGGCAAGCACGGCGCGCACATGCTGAACACGTGGAATGCGCACGTTGACAAGGCCGGCGAGGCGGCCGGGCCGGACAATAGCAGCTCGTCGGCTCCGGCTCCGGCCGCGCGGAAGAACTACTTCCCGGATCTGGACAGTCTGGTGGACTGATCGCCTGAAAAGAAGGCGGATTAGTTGCTTACGAGGTTACTGCATCATTTTTACTTTCGCAACAGGAGATAGAGTTGAAGAGAGTTGATTGTTTTGTGTATTTGTTGTTTAGTGTATTGTGTTGCTGCGTTGTTGATTTTTGTAGCCCGTTGTTCTCGTTGATTTAGTTACTAGCTTTACCAAAGGGATTTTTACTCTTTAGACCCCTTACATTCTTACATTTTTAGCCTGTTTGTTAGTTATGTTATGTTGACAAGTGTGCTGTTGTTGAATGGGGTTCTTTTATACGATCGCATTTCGCACGCTATGCAGAGTCGAAGTAACGGAAGTATGTATGAATGCAAAATAGAAAGAACCCAATTCGGCAGCTCTAATGTTGTAACATTTCCTGTTATGATGTACCTCATTTGACTTACCTACCCTGTTACCACTGTTCAGAGCGGAAAATTTCAGATTATTTTCTCAATTTGCTCCATTTCCCTAAATCGTTCTTTTTTCCAACAGTAAACCTCCAATTCTGGAGAATGAAGGTTCACCTTTTTATGTTTTTTTACCGTTGATCTTCTTTGATTTCCATATTACCCATTGCTGATAAATAATACTGTCATTTCTCGGTAGCTGTTTTCGAAGGTTTGAGTTCCTAGACGGAAACTGAGTAATATGAGGAAAGGCACAGCCACAAAATATTGCGTGAAAACGGGCAGGGATGGGGGGACCGTCCCCTAATCCACCTTATTTTCGGCTTTGTTCCTGGTAGAGGGGGTGGGGAGAATATAGCAAAACAATGTGTTCGCCACGGATGGACAGACAGAGGCAACACACATGCTCCGGGCTGGCTGCGAACTGATGGTTTGCTCATCCGAGCAGTTTTGTTGTTCTTCCGCGTACGGTATGCGTGGCGTATTATTCATCAATTCCTTCTTCTAAGCAGTATGTTTGGTTGGGGAGCATGTTCCGTCTGTAGTTTCATTCCTATTTTCGACGAGAGAGCAAGGCGGTATGAAGAGACGGAGTAGGAATGAGATTAGGTCGGTAGCCGGGGCGTTTTTTGAGAGTTAGTTGGGAGCTGCGTTTCATAATGTTTTGACCCCGAGTAGCGGGAAAGAACAAATTGTACCCAAGTGAAAAACTTTTGCCGACTGTCAATGACGGTGTACCGTTAAAACCGAAAATTGTGGGACAAATACCGAAAAACTTTTGCCGACTGTCAATGACGGTGTACCGTTAAAACCGAAAATTGTGGGACAAATACCGTGTTTTTCGCATTACGAGCTCTAGAATAAATCTGATCAAAAAAATTCTTGCATTTTCGGAAAGAGCAGCTCAAAATACATAGGTAAGCGCTGAAAAGTTTTATTTATGGATTTCGGAGACCGGTGTTAAAAGCGGGGTAATGATCACCTCCAAGAGCAGTCAAATTATCAAAAACTTCAAATTTCTGCAAAAAGTGTCTAAAGATGTTTCGCATCCTCGGGATACTCAAATGAACCGATATAGATTGAAAAATAGGTTGAGGAATGCTATAAATGCGCTTTTTCCGCGGCTTGAATTAGAGAGTGTCGCAGCGGTACCACCGCTTTCAGTCGTTCCATACGGAGGAGGCACGGCCTATCAATTTCAAAATTTTCAAGCTAGACTTTCTCCAAATGGTCGAAAGAACAGGCACGCAACATTGCATATGTCATTTTGATGATCGGCGCACTGCAATGGCAAAAATACGGTAAAATACGGTATAATACCGTACTTTACGGCATTTGTCCCAGAATTTTTGGTTTTGACGGTATAAGGGATATATTAAGAGGATGTGCATAGACCTTTCTGAACGGACCTCCAGTTCGTCATTGTGCACTCTTCGTAAATTACCTCATTTCATTCCACCCCCCCCCACCCCAGACTGTCCGCGTGCGTCTCATCAATTTCACGTGCAGCCGCGGGCCATTTGAGCCTTGTCAAATTTGTGCTTCAGAAGGCACATTTATAGGGCGTAACTCTACATAGATCAATGCTTAAGTCACATCCAATTCGCAAACCCTAGTATCATTTTACCGTTCTCCTAAATATGTATGTTTTTTATTACGCTCCCTACATAAATGGCATAATGCTTCCAGGGGGGGGGGGGGGGGGTGAAGCCCCTCCTAATCCACTTTGTGCACACACTGCCACCGCCACCACACACCAGCCTAGGAAAGAAAGAAAGAAAGAAAGGCAAGGAGGAGGACGTAATCGTGTTTAGTAAGATGAGCATTGGCCCAAATCTGCCTCCTATAACACATAGCTCGAGGCAACGGAGCTATATAATACTATAGCCAGAGGCCTCATGATCGTATTGATCCTTGGTGTCAGTCTAAAGGAATCAAGAGGAGATCCATTAATTCCTATGCGATATGCGAACGTTCGGGGAGGTATATACACCTTTTTCTAGTGCAGAGCTTTCTCCTAGAGAAAATTTCCCTAGAGGGAAATCTTCTCTCCTACAGTATCTCCGCTATGCTTTACTGCTGTTCCAGTAGTATCTCCGTGTGATGTTTGAGACGCTCTTAGATATGCATGGAAGTAGAGCAGTACATTTCCTCGAAAAACTCGTTCCGGTGTCCGCCCTATCTTTTGCACGGCGCAAACGGCTAGAGGGTGATGACTACTTGAGCAGACCCAGGGAAGTTAGTTGCATGCATTGAGAATTGCGACACCACACAATGACGGTTGTACGGGCATACTGTAGGTGATCAGTGCACACTACCGAATGAGTAATGCGAAGAAGGAGTGGACCGGAAAATGTTGTGCGTGAAGTTCTTGTGGTAAGTAGTTGTTAGGATAAAGGCTTTATCGTTCTTTAATGTCGAGAAGTTCAGCGGAAAACTGCAAAACTTGAAGAAATGTGCGTTTTCCGAGCAATTTCTGGAAAGCATGCCTTTCGTCGGTGCGATCGCCTGCAACAGCTGTGTGCTCTGGGCCGTTCACACGGTCGTTTGCGCTATCTGATAACTTCGATCTCGCTAGATGCATGACTTTGACGCGAAATACGTGGTCTCAGTTTAGAGTAAGTCCTTTCTATTTTGCTCGTTTCAATATTTCTATCCGTTCTATTCCTCTAATATTCCTATCATATTGTAGATTGGAACATGATGCTCGAATAAGTAATTTTGTGTGTGTACTTTGCGTGTCTTTCGCCAGTATAAAAGGCGGATGCGGATAGTGCAAAATCTGATAGTACTTCTGCGGTCTCTCTGGCCTAAAATTCCGCAGATCGAGCAATATAACAATCGCCACTGCTTGCTTCATTTAGAGTTAAAAAATTAGGAGCTGGACTGTCTACAGGGAACTGCGGAGCTTTCACCCATTTTCCGATCGTTTTCTAGAGCAATTCCAGAACGAATCCGGAATCGCTAATTTCGCATTTCCAGGAGGTCTCCGGTAAATAGGCACTATAAGCCGGGTGCCACAAATGGCATCCCCATGCAAGATTGCAACGAGGTCTATTTACCGGTACTAGCAATAAAGCAGAGGCATAGATCGTACGCGTATCTGGATACGTACAAGTATTATGGGCGAGCAAAGTTCCGTCAGTAAAATCATTCCAACTTTCTGACTAAAGTGTTTTCGTATACCATAAAAGACAGCTGTTCGCTAGCTAAAGCCCAATCTTGACCACAAACCACCCTCTCTCTTCTAAGGGTGGATTAATGGAGCTACCTGGATAGGTTGTTCCGTGGATCTACATATCGTACATCACCCTTAATCACTCCCACTCAATAGGTAGCTCTCGAGAGGTATTTAGTGGGAATGAGGTACCTAGCTGATTGACGGGAGATGTGAAAGTAGAGAGTAGAGAACTCCACTGAGCGAAATTACCCCAGCTTTACGCCTTATGGGGTAAATTTTACACCGACTGGCTGGGGTAAGTTTGAAATTACCCCAGATGGCTGGTGTAATTTCAAATTTCCCCCAGCCAGTCGGTGTAAAATTTACCCCATAAGGCGTAAAGCTGGGGTAATTTCGCTCAGTGTCGTCTACATCCGTTCCTCTTCCCCTTCCCCCTCATTACCCCCTCAACACTCTCAGGCAGTCACGCAGGATCCTATTTCACCCCTGTTCTGCTCTGAGTATTTAGTAAGCCCCGTCGTTTTTTTCCGGAAAACGAACTCAAACGATAACATCTTGCCAGTTAGACAGTCAACATTCGCTCCCGGTATGCTTGGGCCACATATTTACGGCCTTTAGATACTTTTGATCTCATTACTCTGATAATCTAGAGAGTTGGACTGTCAACACTCGTTCCGAGGATGCTTGAGGATATTAACCGGCCTTTAAACGCTGTATTCCCAAAAACCTGGAGCAACTCTAGAAACTGGCATTTTCGAAATAACATCTTCGCACCGCGTACCCCATTGCGCCGCGCGTTGCACACTACGGACCTGTCACGTTCTCCATCATTCAATCATACGCCCTCTCACCTTTCTTTCCGCCCTCCAGTCTAGGTATCTACCCTCGGGCCGAGAATGAGGAGAGGATGTCAATCATCGTCGTGATGGATCACACGACGTTTTCGGACGGTCGATCACATGGAACTCAAAACATGCGAAAATTTAGCCTGTTAGGACGTGAATTTAAAAGTTTGCCAAAAATTCGCGAACTTTCAGAGAGGTCACCGACCTTCGGCGGAGATTAATCGCACGGCTGTTACGCCCACAATTTGGAACCAACTTTGCCAAGAAAGGCTTTCCCCAACGTGATCACTCCAAATATTCCCAGTGCCCACCGATGAAGCGCATCCAACACTATACTCTAGCCTGTCTGCCAGTCTATCTTTGCCTTTGCCTGTCCGTCCGTGCTTAGATAGTTCTCTCTCAAAAGTCCGGTGCTCCGGTCTCCGGTGACATCGTAGAGTCCCCTACCGAGTGCCTCTCTCAAATTAGACATGAGCCTCTCCCTCTCCCTCTTCTATCTCCCTCTTCTCCTCTCCATTTCGCGCCCCTGCTTCTTCCTCTTCTTCGTGTAATTATCACGCCCTTCCCTTGTCGGTCTCATTTCACTGCCTCTCCGAGAGAGACTCTCGCTTTACCTCCTAATTCCCTCTCCCTCCCCCTCCCCCGGCTCTCCTTACCCTCTTACTCTCTCAAAACACACACATCCTCCGTACTCTTTCATCCCTCCCACTCGACTCTTAGAGCAACTTCGAGGCTTATAAATTTTCTCCATCCCAATCTCTGGGAGTCCAATTCGTCTACAAATTACTCTCGGAGTCTCCCACACGCCTTCCCTAATTATACTTGATTTTCGAACTTGGTCATGCGTAGTTGCACAGTAAAGAAGAAGGATACTTATACTAAGTGCCTTATTGTTCCGGGAGGTAGTGCTATTGTAGTTCATAATTTGATTCAGCCTCGATATAAGTACGGCAAGTTTACGGTGTGAGATTTATCGAGTAAATTCTGAATTATGAAATATATTTCTAATTTCCGTTTATGCGCTTGCGAAACATTCAACAGTTCTCCTCCCGATCACCGTTCCTCATATAGCGACTATGACGCATAGCGTTGTCCATGCCCTCTGATCAGCTTGCGCGATTCCGCACTGCAATCAAATCTATGAAAATAGCTGGATGGAAAGCCACTTTCGTCTTCAACATTTCATAACGTGTAGCCCCCCCCCCAGTCCGCGACATCATTTCTCATACCAGGACAACCTACACCCCATCCCCATTCCTCCTATCTCCCCGGAGCCATTCCCCCCAGCTCCCGAGTACCCTCTTATCCACTTGCAAACGGGACGCTTGCTTCCCATCATTCTCGTTCATTGCGATGATGCGTTCTGCCTGTCACACACGCACGACGCATCTCTTTCTCCATCTCTCGATAATGGCGCTCTAGGAGTGGAGGGAGAGGCAGGTGTCGAAGTAGTCTAAGTGCGCCCCGGGGGCGAATATTTGCCTGCTGCTTGTGAACTTTTCATCTCCCCTAACATTGTAAGATGTCTTTTCTATCGATGATCTATCTTTAGTTTCGGTGAAGTCGAATAGGATAGTAATCTTGCCCATTGCCTATTTCTTTAAGAAAGACCTACTTATCGACTACGCAGAACGCTCCACAGCCTTCCTAGCGTTCGATTAGCGAATGGCGAATTCCCCTGTGATCTTTAAAGGGCCCCTCCAGGCAATATCTACCATATGCATTTTTCTACATCATTGGATAGCCCTCAATGTCCTGAATCTCATCCTCCCTCCTTTTTAGCTGAAACTTCGCCGTTGCTGAGAAAAAGCTGTGCAACGATTTCTCTCGCTGTCTGCGTCTCTTCATTCCTCTCTTGTCTCTCACAATCAATCAACCGCTCTTAATTGGTAATCTCTTGGAATGAATGAGACAGGTGGAGGGACCCTTTAACTACTGCAAACAAAATAATTAGCCAAAATTCACTAACTTAAAATCTTAAGCTCCTCCCGATCAGTCCAAAGAGCTGCCAAAATTTGGTGAAGATTCATTCAGCCATAGTGGAGCAAATTCAAAATTAGTTGCCAATTCGCTATTAGACACTTCCCCGTTCGGTCGGAATGCTGTGGCTCAGAAAGCGGTCTCCTTTCGCATACAATCATAATAGACATTCCCCCCTCTCTGTGTCCTTGCAAGTGCTTGTTTACGGCATAACGTAGATAGTAGGCCCATTTCGGAACCGTAAGGGCCCACATATTTCCTGTGTTGCTACTCAACAGGACCGTGCCCTGCAGGCACAGAGAACTGCAGTTTGCATGCATGGGAGGTAGGAAAGTGGCCATTTCGAGCTGTTCCATAAGGATGACGGGCAGACTTTGGACCGTCAACAAGATCAATTATTATGCGGTTCATACGGCTTCGGGGTCTTCTTGACCAATATGTTTCCTTACATTTGGTGACGAGACGCGTCGCCGTGATGAATGATGTATGAAACATATACCTACATCAACAAGACCCGAATGGAATGCTCTATTTATGTGGTAAATATTATAAATATATGGTAAATATTATCTTTATATTCATCTCTTAGAGTCGCTACTATTTCCTCGGTAGTATAAAAATATTAGAGGTTTTCATTTTAAAACGATTCAAACGTCTTTTATTTACGGGCATAAATTTTCTGTCCGGCTTGAAGTATTTAGCATTAATTTTTAATATTAGTACCTCTCTTATAGCAACAAGCGTCTCCTCTCTTTTTCCTTTTTTTTGCTTACGGACATACACTTTCAGTTGAAGTACGGTTTTACATGGCTGATTTATTCCCTTCCATTTCCTTGTCAAAGGACATGCACTTTTCACTGATATGCGATTTTGCATGGTTCGCTGCAAGATTAATTTGGAATATTAGAACCTTCTCGATTGCAACATACGTGTCACTCCATTCGCTTCCCCTCTCCCCTTTCCTATTTACGGACACAGCGTTCTCCTCCCCATCAAGTGGCTCTTGATGAGGGAACTTATATGCTCTTCCGCGCTTGCGACTGAAGAGTAGACCCTGAGGGGCCGAAAGAAACTCAGAGAACGGCTATAACGAAGCAGCTGAACCAGAGGGCCGGTTGCCGATAATTAGGGCAGAAATATTATTGACGAAACGGTTAGATAATAATAGTTTATGCGGTTTACAAGAAACACACG
>LS908401.1:85759-105227 GCA_900490955.1 Micoletzkya japonica
ATAATTCAGAGCTGTATATCTTGTCAGTAGGCTAATATATCCGATTTTGTGAAAAGCGCGCTGCTCTTTGCACCTTCACTACTCAGCTGAGAATGAATGAAATCGCATAAAACTCGGAATACCCGATCAGGACGATTGGATCTACTGAATTACGTAAAGAGCCAATATGGTCAGAAACTCGTGGTACGGCTCCTTTAAAGAGCAAACAAAGATGGAACAGAACAGAACAGAAAAAAAAAGTTCCGTCAACAAACTCAGTCCAACCTCGTCTGCACGCTCCTCATACCTACACAGTGCTCTGACAACAGCGAAAATGTTAAACGAACGAGATGCCGAAAAATAACCCATGATTTCGGTAGGAACCCTCGCACGGAAAACACCGTATCCTAAGCATTTTCGCTCGTTCGCTTAACATTTAGAACACTGTGGCATACCGCTTCGCTCAATCGGAACATTTTATTCAACCATATCCCAGCTTATCCAAAACTACCTATGACAACGAATAGAGAATAGTCAGAGAGAAATTGGTTGTTCGATTAGCCTTATCATTTCGTGCTGAATCACTCACCGACCAAGCACAACTCTCAATCAGAAAGTCAGAGGGGGGTCTCGAGCCAAAAGCATAACGCATGACCCGCTCCAGCACATAGATAATAACTCCTTCGCTTCTTTTTTTTTGCTCCGCCAATTTGTCCCCCGGTCCGCCCTCTTTCTTGATAAGTGTTTTGCCCAGCTTTCGGCCCTCGATCATTTGTCTTCAAGTAATCTCGAGAGAGGATACCCTCTTTCTTCCCCATTCTCAGACAGTAGTCTGCGTTTTTTTTCCGGACATTTCCCCAATCAGCGTCATTGTACTCTTTTGTTTGCCGCAATGTACTCATTTTTCTACTTTTTTCCATATTATAAGTATTTATCGTGTCTGTATTTGTAGGCTTTCTGAAACATAGAACATCCTGTGATTGGTACATGATGAATACGACTTCCGCATTTCGCCTCCCACTCCCCCACACCGATCGTTCAGTCGGTCTCTGATTCGTTCTCATGACATTTGGGCAGAGAACAGCAGCCTGGATTAGTTGAGAAAAGGCGGAAATTGCGCGTTGTCCGGTGTTTTGGACTGGTCTCCTTGATTACTGAATTATAATAGTAGCAATTGGCATGGGTGAATATTTTCGGGTCACCCGTTTTCATCTCGGAACTCGACGAAAATATACGGTAGTTGGCGGACGCAAGACGCATTCGTATTGTATTATTATAGCTTACCGCTTCTGCGGTTCTGATTGCGCTTACAATTAGGCTGACGTAGAAAGGAGATTTACGCATGTTCTAGTAAATTCTGTGCGTTCGCTGTTTGGATTGAGAAAGGAGCGAGCATGGGAGAGGCAAGCCATCGTCCATTATCTATGCTAATCGCAGCGGTTAACTGCCCGCAGGGCTCCCTCCAGACAAGCTTTCCTTTCAACCTAGAACCCATCAACTTTGCTCTATGTAGCTCATGATCTACCTACCCCTGCTAGTATTTGCTGAGCAGATTTCCGTGAGCAAAGTGTCATTCCTACCTCGGAATAGTGATATATAACTGACTTTTGACTCAACCATATA
Organism: Micoletzkya japonica; assembly: GCA_900490955.1. Lineage (NCBI taxonomy): Eukaryota > Metazoa > Nematoda > Chromadorea > Rhabditida > Diplogasteridae > Micoletzkya > Micoletzkya japonica. The sequence goes on from LS908401.1 coordinate 87,362, forward strand.
ACATCACTTTCTGTTGTGGAATGTAGGAATTTCCGCCTCTCGAGCTATGGAGATATATTGTCGTGCGCGATTTTCGGGCCATATTTCATGCAGTAGTATCGCGCATCCTCCTAGCCTCATGGGGAATGGACGAACTCGGGATAGATTGTCGCGTTTTCCGTATACGGTATACTTCACTCCACGTAACAGCGGAACATCTCCTTTTATATACAGCATGGAACGGCCTCTACAACGCGAATAGTAATAAGCTATATGATATGGGGTACTATCCAATAATAAGCTATAACACGTTACCTTCGCGTGCTCTTCTTTGTACCGCTGGGCTGCTCAATTCAGAAACATCAGATAGCACTCAAGTGCGACCAAAATACTTCCTTTGAAACGTATCTGCTGCCGGCTTTCCCATAGTTGTGGGTGGCAACACGAATCACTTGTGCTTCGTGTGTGTATCTCTAATTACCCTCGCCGCTTCGACGAAGTATGTGGGAAGTACTATCAGCGCGTCTCAGTAGCTACATTCTCCAACCCCTATTCTATTCTATCTCTCATCCCCCGATCAAGGCTCATTCTCGTCCTATTCTCCTACAGCTTCCGCCCTCTCTTTTACCCATTCTCTGCGTCTCTCGCCTTTGCACGCTCCCTCGATGCGCTCTCGACACATTTTTTCTCCCCGACTGAACGCGCAACACATCGCCCCGTTTCGCATCACTTCCCTGATCTGGGAGGACTAAAAGCCGGCGATTCCGGATTCCGGAACGAAAACAATCTTCCGGCCCGGCGCGCGGCTTGTTATTCGATGCGTCTAGTGCACAAGGCACAATCTAACAGGGTGCAGCCGGCAATCTTTCCAATTTATCTGCCATCGTCTTGTTTGCTATTTAGCGGTCGCGAGGCGATCTGGACTCCGATACGACGATGACCGGGAATTAGCTGCTTGAGAGGGAACGGGGAAAATCGCGGTCTCCAGAGGGGAGCGAAGAACGGACTTATTAGGGGCGTTAGGGAAGGGGGGGGGAAGGGGAGGGGAGGTGAGAGGGGAGAGGGGAGAGTTCGAAAAACAGTTTACCGCCTGTGAGAAAACAGCTGGACTACGGGCCAGGGGCAACAGAATTAGGAGGCATTTTGACGCGAGTAACAATGGTCCCCAAAATACACCGAAAGTCTTGCAGTTAACAGAGAGGCGTCCTTCGTGAATCCCCCCGGAAGAGTGCAAGGTTGGGTTCTTCTGTTGTCGATTCTCGCAGTCAAATTTCCGCTCTGCCTTTACTTGATAGGACTCGCGCTGTTTTGCATGAATGTGCAGCCAATGGTGCACGTAGGTAGACGCTGCAAAAAAAGAGGCGTTTTGTGACTGACTGTAAAAGTCTGAACTTTGCTTGATTGAGTTTTGCATAACGGACCACCTTTACTGGTACCTAGAGATGCTTCCCCCCGTTGCAGTGTTTATTTGCCCCATATCCTGTCCGTTCCAGAACTGTGGCCAATTCACATGCACGCCTTGAGGTTGTCATGTACATTGGGGCATATTGAGAGGGAGAGGGGGGGGGGGAAGAGAGAGTGCTGAGAGGGAGCCTAGAGAGGTCGAGGGAGGCAGAAATTGCTTCCGAATGTATCTATGTTTCATCGCGACTACTGAGAAGACAACTGAGAATAGGGTAAGCATGGGGGTTAGAGAGGGTGGGGAAGGGGAAGAAGAAAGGGAAGGAGGGAGAGGGTGGGGGAGAGGAGGTTTACGAAGAGGTTCTGACCATGCGGAATTGTTGGTTCCGGGTTGCCCTCCTTTGCATACTGTACTGTTAACCTTTGAGAAGCTTGCCGTTCGTTGTCTTGCAAGCATCTTGACTCCCGCTCATATTGCGCATAATTCATGTTATTTTGATTATTACTTTATTTACAAGACCTAAGAAATTGTGTGAATCACTCAGTGCATCCGCTAAACCACTACCAACAATATTATACTCCGTTTAGGGGAGGGGGGATGGGAGAGCTTTCGCGCGCTCGTTTATAGCGGAAAAACAAGGCCGTGAAGGCGGCAATAACGAAGCGAACGTGGATGAGGTTATGCAATTGGAGGACCTTCCGCACAACATCCAACTCAGAACGGGGGGTATGGTTGAACGTTCCGTTATCGTCATTCCTATTTCAGTTGTCGTATTCCTATTTCCGACGACAGAGCGATGCGGTGCGAAGAGAGTCCAGATAGATATGGTAGGATTGCGCTAATGGATGGAACTTTTCCTTAGACAATAACGGGCCACCCCTCCATCAGTTTTGTGGACTGGAAGGCCTCATTGCCCCTCCCAGACAAGACGCTTCAATTTGCGAGCTCTCGTTTACCCTGACAATGTGGAACAATTCTCGCGATCTAAACAATTGCGAATGCCTTTGGCAGGAATCAAGGGAGGTCGCTGGCAAGAGTAGTTTGATATTGACAATACGATATTGTGTTGGTATTTTTCTACTTTGCCGCAGTTCCTGTTGCTCTCGCGTGCCTCACAATAGCCTAATCTACGCAATTACGCGACCAACGGGTCTTTGTAGTCCGATCCTCGCATATTCGGAGTCAATTGTAGTTGGACTCATCTCATTTACGCCTCGTTCTATCGTGCTCTCTGTGTGTCGATATCCTGATTGCTGTCGCATCCTCTTTCGTGCTGAAGCGTTCGTTACTCGAATTAACCCCTCGGCTAGGCTCTAGTTTGCGGCTAGCCGAGAACGAGTACCATTCTAGACATGAAGCGAACCGGCGAATTTGCTGTCCTTTGCCAGTTCAGAGATAATTGAGAAGAGCATGTCATTTTGGGTAGCTTTGATGTTACAAGTCCAGCAAGGCAAACAGCCATAGGTCATCTATTAGTGGAGCGCCAGAATCAAGTGTCGATAATTGAGATGAACACTTTAAAGGGCCCCTCTGAGCACATTGCGATCCCTCAAGAGCGTATTTTAGACATTCCCTCAGTCTTGTACTTTTCGGAAGACATATGTCTCCATTCCTTCAATGAACTATGCCAACGAATCAGACCGCTCGCGCTCTACAGTATTCACGAAATGACATTCGTATTCGCGCGGTCCCTGAACAACAATGTAACTTTGCATACAACTTCTCGCCTAATTTGAACAACGGGGAATGGCGGGAAAAAAATGCAAATGTTGGATTGTAGGTTTTCGACATTGCTCTTGCAGATGAGAAGAAGAAACCAGGGGGTTAAAAAGTGCTCAGAGGGGCCTTTTAAAGAGAGAAGTGTGAATCTATAAGTTCCGCTCGCCTCGCATTGCAACAGCCCCGTAACGGAAAAAGACTCATCTTGCAGTAACGAGAACGTTTAGAACTGTTGAAGAAACAACGGATGTTCATTATTTGTATTCCACAGAACTTCTGTTGAACTGCTTTGGTGAAAACTTTATATGATTTTACGTAAGGCTGGTTTTCACAGCACCACATTCCAGAGTTTGATCTTGTTCTGTATACTTTGCACTTCACAGCATTCTGACCGAAAGAGTGAATTGACAACTAATTCTGAATTTACTCCACTACGGCTAAATGAATCTGCACCAAATTTTTCGCAGCTCTTTGGACTGATGGGGAAGACCTAAGTTTTTCAATTGGTAAATTTTCGCTCATTGTAACGTCCGTATAGTAATGATAGATCACAACGGAAACCGCCATTCGCTAATCGAATGCTGTGACTTCAGCTGTTCGCGTATTGCCTATCGTGCCTTGGTCTTTCAACTACCTTCCTTGAGAGACCAAAGTCAACTCAACTGGGATATACGATATGCGCGCGCCTGCAGCAGTGCACAAATATGCACTCGAGTTACGTATGCGAACCTACAGTAAGCTATAGAAGCAGCAACTGACAGGTCACTAAAGGTAGCATTGTATTTGAAACCAGCACACTGGACCTCCATTTCATTGAATTAGACTATTTTTCCATGGTTAGGTTTCAGGGATGAGTAATAATAACAAGAGGGACTTCTTCATGTCATTCATGAAACATACGCCCAGAAGTTCGGTGGTCGGACTCCATTCAGGAGGTCCTACAGCACACTGTGCGACACTGCGCACTTTTCGGGGCAAACGCATAATTTTATTGTTCAAGGAAACGAGTCAAACTTCCGCTGTCTTCTTCTATTGATACTTCTTTTTTGTCATCTTATACGTGCAAGTCCTCTATATTGTTTTGCCTATCTCACAAATAGCCTGAATTATATAGTGCATCTAAAGCGCTCCTGACTAAGGTCCCTCTGGCCCGATGTGTCTTCACTGGCCCGTCTGAGCTAACCCTTCGCAAATAAACTCCTCCCCCCCTCCTCTTCCATGAAAGTAATAATAGTAGCCCTCTGTACGTAGAAGTGTCTGCGCATGCTAGACACCATTCCTTTGGCTTGAAGTACCAGACATAATTCATTTTATACCTTTTCCGACTTAGTTTATGATAGTTACTGTCCCTCTGAAAAAAATTGAAGGAATGTTCGAAATATGCTCTTGAGGGATATCAATGTGCTCAGAGGGGGGCCCTTTAATATGTTCTGCCAATTTTATTGCGCGGAACAATACGCGCTCTAACTGTCCGGAATGGGAACACATTAGCAATCCAGTCCAGCAGACTATAGTCGATTAAAAAGATCCCCGTGTCGGAAAATCATCTCTAATATAAGGGCGAGAGAGTGTGTTCAAAAGTGAGAGAATTAGACTCATTTTGGAACGAAGGGAACTGACGGATCGCCGTCTTACACAGTGAACGCAGGTTACCCAACGTGTTCCTTATATTCCTTCGGTTCCCATACTTTTTATCCGGACGGTAAATGCGGAAATGACATCTCCGCCCCCCTAGTTGCCAGCAGCCCCCTTCTTGTGCGTGTATCAGACAGCTATTATGCGAGCATTCCAACCAATATGGCATGCTCAGAGATGCTGGCATTGTTGTTCGTTGTCATGTGTAGGAATCAAAAGTGTATTCATCAATTAGGCAAAGGCAGACGGTCTTTGATTGGTGATCCAATTTGTGCTGATATCATTTCTTTGAAGATATGTCGGATATATGCTAGAAGGCCGCTTGTCGTAGTGCGAATGTATAAATAGCGGGCTACAATTTATTGCCTGAGTCTATTATTAAGCATGGTATATACTCAGAAAAAATTTGAGTCAAAAGTGTACCCTCCCTGGTTAGTTTCCAGATGTTACAAGTTAGTGCAATGCCGAGAGATATAGTGCGTCACTGGGGAGTGTATAAGTTGCAAAGGTTGTGGGGTTTTCGTGCAACACCTGTCTGAACTTTGCAATGTATGCGATGACGAGAATGCAACGCGTAGACTAGATACGTGGTCTTTCACGGTCTTCTACCTGAGTGTGCACGCTGTCGACGATAGCCTCACAGTGTTCTAAATGTTAGGCTAACGAGCGAAAATGCTTAGGATACGGTAGTTTCCGTGCGAGAGTTCTTACTGAAATCAGGGTTATTATCTCGGTCGCTTAACATTTTCGCTGTTGTCAGAACACTGTGCCCTCTGAAGGTCGGTAATTAGCTGATTCTAGGGATTGGAAGACTTTGAAAGCCGTGCAAACTGGGCTAGACCAGACTAATCCAACGGGCATAACGAGGCCACATGTCTGCTGCTGGAAAAAATGCACGACGTCCGAGTCCTTAGTTAATTTCGCATCTTTGCCAGACCTCCAGATGCGTAGACTAAAGCTTGGCTTTGTGACCAACTGAACTCCGGCCTCTGCCACCCGCATATAGAGATATAGCCTGCATAATGGGTCGTCTTCCGTAATACGAGCACTGTGATTGCTGGCCATAAGAGAGGAAAACTGAACGAGCATCCGGAGGCAAGGATGGGCATGCATGTCCCATCCAATAATACATCATCTAGTGAAGCAGCGCCTATTTTGTTTGTCTTCTTGTTACACGAAGTAGTGTGCTAATTTTCACGCAACTCTTTCGAAAAGATGCGCAACTCTCGTCTCTTCCAGAAAATTACTTTGAAATTCGAGTACACCCTTCGAGCGATGCGTTTCCGGTAAGTATGCGAACAGGAACGAGGCTCATTTCCGGCATACGCGCGCCTTTTGAGTAATACTATACTCTCGGGGGGGGGGAGTACGGTATGCGTTCAGTCGACATTCCGACAAGTTCATGCTACATGAAGAGACACGTAGATTGCTCTTTCGTCCTTAGCTTCAGGCAGAAGTTTGCAACGTAATTGTCACGCCTTAGAGACTCTTGGACCAGATAGCTTATCGCCGACATTCGTATAGTGGATTAAGAGAGATCCGTCGGAAAATCATTCCGAATATAAGGCGAGAGAGTGTGCAAAGGTGAGAGAATTCGGCTCATTTTGGAACGGAGGAATCTGACAGATCGGTTTATTCCACTATAAGTGAGCGAGCGACCTTCGCCATCTTACAATGCAGCTTACTTACTCTCTCTCGCTCTCCTCCCTCGTTCCTTAAGCTCCGCCCCCTTCTCCTCATATCCTTCCAAACGACGTCGCATTACACACGATTAGGAGAGATCCTTTCGACTTGGGTCCGTCTTCCGGGGGCTCATAATCGTAACTGTTTCTCTACAGGAGGGCAGCCGCATTTTCTCGTATCTCAATATTCCTCACATTGAGCGTATTTGCATCACTAATTCCAATCGACGTGCGAACCTCTTCCGAGATTTCTCCCTAATCTTTGAGGATTACCGTGTGCTTCTCACAGGATTATCCGGTCTCTGTCTTCTTATGATGCAATACGTGTCTCAGGCTGGCTAGATAATCTCCGAGATTCAAGGAAATCCGCCTCTGGCGCGTTTTAGTTGGTACTGGATTCGAAGCGCAGACTAGTGTCATAGTTCTAACTATCGCAACAGTCCCGCAGGCTCTTGCAGCCAGTATACTTTGTACTACCACGCTACAATATTACCTTGCTGTCTCCTAACAATTCAGCAGTGCAGAGGATACGTTCCAGCGATTTGTAGCTGCCAAGTGCGCTGTTTCCAATCTGCTGCCATGTATCATCGTTAGAACATACGATTCGCGTTGTCGAACCGATTATGTGTTTCAGGCTCTATATAAAACGGCAGACCCATCGCTTATACGGATTTGGGTGAAACGTATTCATCAAAAAGACGCGAATCGCATGCGCTAATGATATAGTTCAAGCCCGTGGAAAGGGCACATTGCCCTGTGCATGCCGGTACGGTATGCCGCAATGCATTACATAATGATTGTATCCATCTTAAAAGATAAAGAGTAAAAAAGAGCGAAAATGCTTTGCATTGTACACGCAGATACCCCCTGACCATTTGTACTCTCGTCAAATGAGGGGTCTGTCTGCGTTAGATGCGCTAGACGCATAGTTGTGATGTTGCCCAGTCATTAACCATTCCGAGTATTCCGAAAAGTTTGCCGGCGGCTCTTTGATTATGCCCAAGGGGAAGCGACCATCAGCGGGACTAAGGAGGGCGGGAATAGGGGAGGGGGGGGAGAGAGATCCCTCCGAGACTCTTCCTCCCCCCTCCCCCCGCTGCCTTTGTTAGAGCATCATTTCCACTGCTTAGCCATTCGAGTTTCCGTTCGTCGTTTTGGGGAGGATGCTCTCGCTCTCCTTCTGGAAGCGATACCTCCTTTTCTCTTCGACTCTCTCTCTCTATCTCTCTATCTCCTTTCCTCCCTCCCTAATATCATCATTATCGCTGCATTGCTTGTTTGTCACTCCCCCCTCCCCCCCGGTTCCTAGCTTATCCCCTCCCCCCATCTCAGACTCCGCTACCAGTCATGCTGTGACCAGTCACTCGTCTGGACGTCGTCGAGCTCGATTAACTTAGGATCGAGTAGGTATCATCTATATCTGTAATATGCCAAGAGGTCATGACCAATTTCAGCAAAGCAACCCCGGTCCGTATCCGGGAAATGGACCTGTCCGTCACTACCGTATCCGTGGCGCAAACCACCACGCAACCGCCGCTGCCGGATGTGTGCAACGAGGTACGGTAGCCGGTTATCGATTGTTTTGCATATGAAATCATAAAATGTGTGTGCATTGATGTTGGCGGCGGGTCACAAATTATGCTCATTATGAAATTCCGTAGCCCAGATGCGCATTATAATACTCGCGCTATTGCGTTGCTCCCACCCCGTGCAGCGAACAACACATGTAGGCGTTTCGATGGAATGCCTCGACACATATAGTGGAATAAACCGGTCCGTCAGTTGCTTTGGTTCCAAAGTGAGTCTAATTCTCTCACTTTTGCACATTCGCTCGCCTGATATTCGGAATGATAAACTGACGGATAATTTTATTTCACTATATATGGTGGATTAAAAAGATGCGTCGGATAGTCACTCTGAAGAAACGGCGAGAGAGTGTGCGAAAGTGAGAGAATTAGACTCACTTTGGAATGGACGAAACTGAGGGATCGCCGCTTATTCCCCTATAGGTGTTGTGTACCTACCCCGTGCAATGACAGCTAACGGGGGACGGATTTATCACAAGGGTGGGGAACAGTACAGGGAACAAGCGATCTAGCTATGGCGGAGACTCGCCTTATATACCCGTGCTCCGAGAGCGTTAGGTGATCTACAGCTATAGACAACAAGCAGCATATAGGAGGGGAATACGCAGGGCACTATGAGCATGGCCACTGGGGGATACGATACGAGTAGTGAGGAATCAGGCTACTTAGGTAGACAACATTAGCCTATATCCAACAATAGGTATAGTGGAATAAACCGATCCGTCAGTTTCTTCTATTCCAAAATGAGTCTAATTCTCTCATTTTTGCACACTCTCTCGTCTTATATTCGGAATGATTTTCCGACGGATCTTTTTAATCCACTATATAATAGTTAGATGCCCCCGCTTGTTCGACCCTCGCAGTCTCTCGCTCGCGCGGGTTCCAGGAAGAGCGTCGGCATTGCGGAGGCGAGACCGCTGGGAGAGGAAATGAGCGAATGATGCAGCCCGAGCGTGTATATATACCTATAGGACGCTACGCATCATGGGACACACGTAGTGCGACAGAATTGGAGAGTACCTACCTAGAGGGGGGTGGGGGGCAGGGCGTGAACGAAGAAGAATGATGGGGGCGGTGGTGCCATCGCTGAGAACAATACCTACAAGAGCACGCATGCGCACGTGTACATTGCTGAAGGGGAGCGCTCAATATTAGAGTATTTACTTTCCACGCTATGCGAAGACTAGCGAACAAAAGGTGTTCACGATTCATGCTGAAGTAGTCCTGTTTGCGCATAGTTCCGCTTCGAACAGATCAGTTAGGTACCTAGCGCTCGGAATGGAAAGCTGATTGGAGACCAGCAGAGCGTTGTGCTCACACAATGTGCGGAAGCGAACGAGCCAAAAAAATGTGAAGAGCGCTACTGCGCTTTTTGCGTGCGAAAGTTCTAACCGAAATCAGGGTTATTTTTTGGCATCTCGTTCGCTTAGCATTGCCACGGTTGTCAGAGCGTTGTGGGAGTTCGCAAACTACGCTCTAGGTACCTAGTTCAGGTGGACACGGACTTCCTCGCGGAGCGCTTCTGGCTGTGCGTCGTCGTCGGCCTGACCGTCTCGGCCATCTCCGTCGTCGAGAACGTCTTCATCTTCGTCCTCTTCCTGACCAGCCGCCAGCACAGGTCGGCTATACCTCTGCTTCCTTATTCATCATTCGTTCGCTCCCTATTCTCGCCAGGTGGGGGAAAACGGATATGATGAGACAAGGTGTCCACTTGCTAGACTACGATAGCTTTATCCATGCTTTATTCACTGCTCGCCGCCTGCACTGGTTCAAAGCACAGGCCCCGACCGGCGTTCTATTGAGGAAATCCTGATGAGCCTACGGGGCGAGCGGATTCGCCTCAGGACAGATCCTGGGCCGTTTGCGCGGCGAAATTGGCTGCTTCCTCCGCGCCGAAATCGCGTATGCCTCGTTGGCCTAATATTCGCTTGCCCATCCCACCACTTCTCCAAACAAACCAAATAAAACTGTGTCGCGAGCGCATTTTGTAAATACATACCTTGCCAGGAGCGTCTTCATATTTTGTTGTTGTGTCTGGGCGTCTGGATACCGCATCCGTGCACATCTCTGTGGACGAGGCCACCTAGAGAAGTATATATGAAGACCGCATAGCCTCACGTAGGTAGCTGTTGTATACAGTGTTCGCCGCACTCACAAATCTCCGATTCCGAGCTCACGCGTGGTAGCGTCTCCACGGAGTCGCTGAGTCATTCCAAGCGTTGTCATCTTGGAACGCGCTCTCGAGACTCCTCTCGTTCTCAGAGTTGTTTCTGGCGATCTCGCCTTCCGCTCCAGATAGCATCGCGAGATGCATTGTCTATTCTTCTCTGTGCGTGTGTGTGCGCAGAGTTCACCGTCCGATTCCGGATTCCGGAAGCCGGAGTCCAATTCCGGGTCTCCGCACAATGGACTGCGAGATGAGGAAGGGAGAATTGTGACGGAGGGATATGCTAGTACGTATTTGTGCCTCGCGTCATAATTGAGTACTTGCACAGGACTATTGTTCCTGCTTATTGCCAGCAGCCTAATGGAATTAGCGTCTCCTGACTGGAGTACGAATAGAAAGAATAACTAGAAAGAGCCGAGAATGGCACTTCATTTGAGATGCGCTACTGGAAAACCATGTCATCAATAAACTACTCTTCACTGGGAATGCCACATATGTGTATTTATGATTCACAGGATGTTGGTTTTCTATTATGTAATCCCTAAGCAGAAAGCATGAGATCAATATAATAGGCTTCGAAAGCTCACAGATCCTGCTAATTGGATCTTTATTAGATAGAATCATAGATAACGAATGTTACAGTGGATGCACCCATCATAGGTCGCGATGCACATAGATCACCATACTAACCGGAGACAATCCACACATCAAGACTTTCCTGCAGTGTGCATCAGTCTTGAGAATACAAAACACACACTTTCTCGTAAGTAATGGTGTTCGCGTTGTTATGATGAGCACGCGATATATTATCTATCAAAGATAACGAATGTTACAGTGGATGCACCCATCATAGGTCGCGATGCATATAGATCACCATACTAACCGGAGACAATCCACACATCAAGACTTTCCTGCAGTGTGCATCAGTCTTGAGAATACAAAACACACACTTTCTCGTAAGTAATGGTGTTCGCGTTGTTATGATGAGCACGCGATATATTATCTATCAAACCAAATCCTTTTCCCTTATAGTCTAGAATTCATTCTATCTCTGACAATGGATAGAATGAATTCTAGACTATAAGCTTATTGCTTTGCGAACATAATGAAGCATAGCTACAAAAAGAAGTCGCATCCAGAACTCTAGTGGACGCAGCACGAATGATTCACAAGCGCGCGTCCCAATTTCGCGGGGTTTCCATCAGGAGCTGAAAATAGACAAATGTTTTGTTGCGGTGGCTCTTCTCAATTAGCCAACCTCCAGAGTGCCGTGGCACTGACCGGCATATTGGCATTGTTTGCTTGGCCGCCAATCTGGCCAAGGTGCTATACAGCGGCATTTAGAAAAAAGCTCGAAGCATATATAACTCCATTTGTGTCACAATCTTTTCCTACACCACGGAGGAATATCAATACTATTATATAATTCGCTAAACGGCCGTCTGTCCGTGAACATGACAAAGAACACTCAAATAGGCGTTTTCTAAATTTGCAAAACCCCCTGCACCGAGCGGGGTTCCAACCCGCACCAGGTCGAGCCACACGGCCAGCTTACCAACTGTGCTAAACTGACACACGCGCGCAGGGTGCGGGGTTGGTACATGGAGGAAACTGACACCGCGCGTCCTATTGGCTCCTGGTTTTCGCATACGCCCAGCGTTATTTGAACTCATAAAATTGGTCAAAATTGTTAGATATCGTTCACAGAGGTGTATACTGCAGGAGAGAGAAAATTCTGAAAAGTAAAATTTTGAGAAAGTGTTGGATACTTTTTAATTGTAAGGCCGAAAGCTGTTACAGTGCAACTACGGAATTCATTATAGGAAGGAGATCCCAAAATGCGGTCTAAGTAAAAGTTTAGACATAACTAATGGGTCTAGCTCCAGAATGCTGTGAATATGAAGAGTCTGTTTGAGGAATTTGAAGAGATTGGTCTTTGGAATATTCCCACATGATTTGAGCAATTTTAATAAATAATTCCCCAACTAGCTTTAGCAATTTAATTCCCTACGGCTGGGGACTGTATTGAAATGGTTTAACTAGTGAGGAATTTTCAGGGAAACTTAGCTAAATAAAACGCTTACTCTAGGCTAAATTGACTCTTAGCTGAAACACTTACTTTTGGTAAAATTAGCCCATGGGCTAATAAATAATTCCAGCTGCAGCTTGCGTCTTATGGGGTAAGATTTACACTGATAAGCTGGAATAACTTTCCAACAACAGCAAGGTTTTAGAGTAAAATAGTGTTTTTTCTATGAAGCATAGGCAGACACAGCATTCCTACCTAAACGGAAGTGGTTAATTTTCGCTCATTTCGCACACCATAGATTGTGGGTTCAAGATATTTTGCATGGTTGAAGAAAATGTTCCGTCACTTGGCCATCATTCCTATCTATTTCCCACGAGACAGTACAAAAAGAGTAAGAAGTGGGAATGAGCTTACTAACGGAACGCCAATAATTGCTCAACCTTGGCTAAAATAAAAGAAGAGAACGGAAACTGAATGAACGGAAAGTTAAAGAAAGGCGGTGTAGAAGAAGGGTTCGGCAATGATAGCCTAGAGAGGAGCGCGTAAAAGACATTGTCCCAAGGTCAGCGCTGTAAATTTCATTTAGATGCTGTATCAAAAGCTTGGAAACAAAATAAGTCTACACTTTGATATTAGGCTAGTGATATGTACATTCTTTAAAATATATATAACTAGAGCACACAGTTAGTTGATGTGCTTAGGACACTCCAGTCGGGCGAAGCGCTGCGAAGCCACAGCATTCCGCCTGGTAAAGAATGTGTCTAATAACGAATTGACCACCATTTTTGAATTTTCTGAAGAGTGGCTAAACCGATCTATACCAAATTTTCGGAGGTGTTAGAATTCATAGAGACAAACTTAAGTTTTTAAATTCATAATTTTTCGTTCACTGGTTCGCTTACAGGATCGGATCCTATGCGCGGAAACCGCTATTCGCTATTAGAACGCTTGGAATGCTGTGAAGCGGCGCGTAGCCCGGCTGGTCTATATATATTCTATAGGCCTGTAGACCATAAGCTGTGGTCGGCAATCCATTGGTTGGTTAAAGCCGTCTTACGCCGCGCATTGTATGGGCTAGATGGATACAACACTTCTCTCTCCGCCGCCTCTCATGCAAAAAGCCTTCCTCCGGGAGGGGGACGCAGCTTGCCGCGTACAATAGACTCCAGTCGTGGCTATAGAAGGCAGACTCCCGTTTCCGACTACGATTCGCTACTCTGCCATTCAGAAGAAGGTCGTCCTGTTAGCTCGGAAGATGCGTATGCGGAGACTGTGGCGAAGCGTGTTTTGATTAAAGTTAAGCCAACCCACAATGTTGCGTAGGCACAGGTGTATTTACCGGGAAAAGTGCGCCTACAAATCCGACAGCTCACATATTATGATTTGCCCCCGTTCCGCTACATTTACGACGTTATTAGTTGTGCGGCGAGACGCGGACTTGTTTTCGCGCGTTCAGCACACATACACACACACTAAGTGGGTGAACTGCCGGAGAACGCGTATCGGAAGGCCATAACAATCCCCAACTCGTTAAGGCTGACCTGATTAGACTGGACAACCGTAATTGCGCAGATGTTCTATGAGTCAAGCTCATTAGATTCCGTTAATAACTGGAGATGTGTAATGGAAGCCGGAAAATAGACGTTATAAAAATACTTTTGACGTATTCAGGAACTCATACAACTTGTACCTGATGCTGCTGTCGTTCTTCGACGTATTCATGGGCATTTCATACATTCTACTTATGGTAAGTTCAGGCGAAGCGGGACATTAGCATTTCTATGAAGACGATTTTCACAATCTGTCGATCAGATACAGACATGTCAATATCAGGGGATAAATACTAATACTTGAAATATAATAATTTTCGCGGTGGGGGTTATTTTCCAGGTGCGGTAGGGTAGCCATGTAAACCGAGAATTTAATACAGCGGTGGGGGGTAATTTCGCGATGCCGTACGGGTAACTTCATAGTAAATGGTGGCCTGCGGGCGGGAGGGCTCCTACCCCGTAAACTACCTACAATCAATTACTGTATTTTCCCCTTACTGTATTTTCCCCTGCACAGACGTGTTATATTGCAGTCTGTCGCAGTCCTCGTCAACTACACCGCCAGCTACACGCTGAAGATGATGTGGTAAGAATTAGAGTTCTGCAATCGAGTCCTCTTGATGCTTATGTTTCATGCGTCCTTTCATAACCGCGACACGTCTCGTCACCAAAAAGAATGAAACATACTGGCTAAAAGGACTCGATTGCAGCTCTCTAGTAAGAATCTGCCTACTACTACTAGGTAGATACATTCTGCTCTCCACAGTCTTTAAAAATCTGCAGATCTTCGGCATGTCTCCGATACGATTCATAATTAGAGGTCTCCCACTGACAAATAACCAAGTGATCCAGAGTGCATTTCTGTCAGCACAGTGTTCTAAATGTTAAGCGAACGAGCGAAAATGCTTAGGATACGGTGTTTTCCGTGCGAGAGTTCCTACCGAAATCAGGGTTATTTTTCGGCATCTCGTTTGCTTAGCATTTTGACTGTTGTCTGACACTGTGTCTCTGTGTCAGAACACTGTGTCAGCGGTCTCTTCATTCGTGCACTTTGATGACGCGGCCATCAGCCATCGCGAGAAGTCTATTCATAATTCACGAAAACTAGCTAACGACGGGGGAAATGCAGGGCGACTAGAGGCTTAAAATGGGCTACTTTTGATGCGCATGTTTCACACATCATTCATAACCGCGACGCGCGTCTGACCATCCGAAACGACAACGAAGCATATCGTCGAAACGGGAACCGACTGTAAACCTCTAAGGGCGACGTACATGGTCCCGATGCTGGCCATCTCGCACCTGGCCATGACCACCTCCTCCTTCCTCATCACCTTCGCGGCGGTCGAGCGCTACGCGATTACGGTAGCCCACCGGAGCGTCGAGCTGCTCCAGGTTCGTCCCACGACGAGGCCCTTGCTATCTGGTGGCTATTGATTTTTAAAGTGCAAAGAACAACAACAACAACAACGTCGTTTGTTAAGCCCGAATGAAAGTACAGACGACATCGTCTTACGAATGGCCGATGAAGCATGCGTTCAGGCCAATCGCCGCATTCTCGTCGTCATCGCCTTCGCGATCGCCCTCATCACGAAGGGCTCGATGTTCTACGAGGTTACGGTAGGTCGAAGATCAAAGACCAAAGATCAAAGATCACGTCGATCAGATCACGCTCAACCACAACTGCACGGGCGGCGTGCAGGAGTTCCAGACGGTGCCCGGGCCGCTGCTTCAGTACGAGTGGTTCCGCAACTACTTCCGCTTCTACTTTAGGTCCGATTTCGCGATCTAGGTAGCCTTTTTGTTGAGTTTTTTAAACGCAACTCGCGTCTGCATCGGTGGCGAAAGCGTGCTTGTGTTCTCTGAGCGAATGGTAGTAACTTGTTTAGCTATCGTATACGTAAACCTCATGCGAGATAATAACTTCAGGACCATCACGACCATCTTCGCGCCCTTCTTCATTCTGCTCTACCTCAACTTCCGCCTCGTGGCCAGGCTCATGTGAGCAGTCATGCGGGTTTTGACGGAGCGAAAAAGCAAGCTTTGGGAAGCGTGTTCAACCTTTTCACGGCCAGAAGTGTGGCTACAGTTTTGCTTTTTAAAAATAATTCAAATGTACCTATTTCAGCCAGCCAAGTCGCGAGAAGAACGGCCAGATGCTCGACGTGCAGCACGTAAAGCAGAAGAAGGTCCACCACTTTATTTTAACTCTGGCTATCTACAAGTATTTCAGTGACCTGTCTTCTTTTCTGAAACATTTTATCCCACAAAAGTAGACTGTGCGTGGCTTTTGTTAATTTTAGCTTTGCAAGTTTTCCTGCTGCTTTAGAGTTTTTTTAGCTTTGAAATGTTCCCTACTTTAAGGCGCGCATCTTCAAGACTTTATATTTAAAAGAGTACTTATTTTGTTAAATTTGTTGAAGTTACCGGGAATGTTTTTGATGTTCCCCTCTTTAAAGGAGGAGCATTTAGTACCTTAGCCAAGCTATTTCAGCCTAATTTGCATAGAGAGAGCGGAGGGGATATAAGAGAAACTAATCGAATTCGTCAGGATGCCGTCAGGAATTTGAATAGATTACGGTTCCGAATGGAGGTCCTATAAAGGGCCCATATGAGCACTTTCTAACCCCCTGGTTTCTTCCTCTCATCTGAAAGAGCAATGTTGAAAACCTACAATCCTACATTTGCATCTTTTTCCCGCCATTCTTCGCTGTTTAAATGAGGAGAACAGTTGTATGCAAAGTTACATTGCTCTTCAGGGACCGCGCGAATACGAATGTCATTTCGTGAATACTGTAGAGCGCGAGCGAGCTGATTCGTTGGCATAGTTCATTGAAGGAATGGAGACATATGTCTTCCGAAAAGTACAAAACTGAGGGAATGTCTAAAATACGCTCTTGAGGGATCGCAATGTGCTCAGAGGGGCCCTTTAAGGCGCGCATCTTCGCAGCCACCCGCTCGCTGGTGACGCTCGTCGGCACGTACCTCCTCTCCAACCTCCTGTCCGTCTTCGTCTCCTTTTGGGAGTACGTCGACATCGTCAGCCTCTACTCCAAGTAGGCCGGCCCCGAGAGAGATCAAAGATCAGATCCGGAAGATCAAAGATCACGTTCCCCTTTCAGCTACATCTCCTTCTACGTGCTGTCGGTCGACGCGGTCTCGTTGCTGACGATCGTCTCGTGCGCCCTCCGCCTGCCCATCTACGTCACGTTCCAGCCGCTCTTCCGCAAGGAGGCCGGCCAGTTCCTGGGTGAGACGATCAACCATTAAACTACAAAGGCCAAAGATCAACCCCACCAAGATCAAGCAATACGTAAATTAGACAGTCCAGAGAGACTAGATAGCAACGTCCAAATTTGCGAACTAGAAAAGAAAAGATTGAAGTTAAAATGTACAGTCCAAAGATAAAGCTATAAAGTTCAAAGATCAAACTACACAGACCAAAGATCAAGCTACAAACTTAAAAGATCAAACTACAAAGTTCAAAGATCAAACTACAAAGTTCAGGTCGTCTGTGCGGCTGCAAGCGCGGCAAGCTGCTGCGGAACGGGTCGATGCTGGAGCGCGACGCGTACTCAGCCACGCAGACGCTCATCGCCACACCGCCCGCCGAGCAGCAAGTGGCCGTGTGATCTTTGGTCTTCTGATCTCCTAATCTTTGATCTTTTGAGCCTATGCTATCGTTGATCTTGCTGATGCTCCCCCAGTGTAGATATCTATCACTAGGGTTTGAAAACCAAGCGCGAAATATTTATCGTCTGACTCTCTTCATTCTTCCGTCCTCCTCATCACTCTCTCGATCTCATAGTGCGATTAAAAGGCTTGGTTTTCAACCCCTACCTATCACCTAATCATTTCTCGTTCCCCATTCTTATTCCCAGTATATTATCCGTTCTTTTTTCGGTTTACCCTGCAGTCCACGATTAGCCTAGAGCTTAATTCTGATCAATACTATCCCCGCATGCATTCTAGTCAAGTTTCTCCGTCTACGGGTTACTGCGATTGAGACGAGTAACCCCGCTGCTTGCTTCCTATCCCGCATGTGAATACCCCCGACTGCTCCTTCATAGTGCTTCTTGTACCTAATCATACGTTGCTCTATTACGCTAAATTCTGA
>LS912081.1:79515-127315 GCA_900490955.1 Micoletzkya japonica
ATATATATATATATATATATATATATATATATATATATATATATATATATATATATATATATATATATATATATATATATATATATATATATATATATATATATATATATATATATATATATATATATATATATATATATATATATATATATATATATATGAAATACGACAAATATATATATATATATATATATATATATATATATGAAATATATATATATATGAAATACGACAAATTCAGTCAACGCGGTCGTTCCCTCCACTACGACAACGACCACCACCGCGCCCTCCGATCCCAACTCTTGCCCGCCCGTGCAGTTCTTTGAGGACCAGGGATCGGTGCGGAAATTCTTTTTTTTTTGTAAATCGCATTGACTATTGACCACGTGACCACGTGACCATTGACCACGCAATCGCACTATTCATCAGCATTGATGCTCACGAGGTCGATCAATAAAGGTATCCCTATTATTCTGATAAACATGTATTTGACAGGTCTACTCTCCGGGCTACCCTACTAAGTTCGGCTCAAAGCTCCAGTGCGAGTACCTGCTCTCGGCGCCCGTGGGATCAACTGTATGCACTACATCTTTATACAATTTAATTTTAATGGAACTGAAATATCATTCCAGGTGACCGTTCGATTTCCGTTCTTCGCAACGGACCTCCAATCAACGCTCAGTCTGTACGATGGAATGGTCAACACTGTCCCGATGGTGATGTGAGATACTGTATAGTTGAGGAAAATGTTGTTCAGTACTACTGCCGACAATAGAGCGAAGCGGTGAGAAGAGAGTCATAGTAGAAATGGCGTTTACTCATGGAACGTTCAATAATTTTTTTGTCAAGGAAATGCTAATTAAAGATTTATCCTTTATGATTAATTTTAGGTTGTACTCTGCTGTGGACCCGGCTACGCAGTACCAGTCGACGCAGAATGTTCTAAAGGTTCCCATATGATCTATTTCTTTAAAACAATTTATACTTTTTTTACTAAAACTACTCTCTAGATGGTCTTCGTAACGAGTACCATACCATCGGGAGGGGGATGGAGGGCCGACTTCTGGACGAATAGTAAGGAGACGTCTGTATATTTTCACTCAACATTGATTCGCAGGTTCATAGATTTCAGAGATTGAAGATCGATCTCAGATCTGGTTCCCAACTCAACACTTCCGACGACCTCGATCTATGCGGTCACTACGCCGGCGAACAGTCTGAGCTGTCCTGCGAAGAACTACGTGGCCGATGTTGATGTGAGTAAAGAATGGCTGGGATTATAAATCGGCAACGAGCTAAGAATATAAATAAAAAATCCGATGACCATATCTCCCGATTAGATAATAGATGTTCTGATGTTCTGTACCAACAATATTTGGGAGACAGATAAAATACAGTTAATGTTATTTATAGATCTACTCTCCCGGATGGCCGAGCAACTATCCCGCGATGGTCTACTGCGCATACTACATCTCAGGACAGACGAGCAAGCTTACCGTCGTTTTCCGTAAGACTTCTTTTACATACCCTGAAAGTACAGTTTTTTTGAAATACCCTTGTTTCATCAGTGAGCATTTTAAAATCTAGGATTATGAAAGGTTGGAAAAATGCTCATTGCAGCCAATGTCGACACGGAACAGTGCTGTGATGTCATCACTGTCTACGACGGGCCGAGCACCGCCTATCCTATTATCGCGTAGTGAGATATTTGTCATTGTCGAAAGCGCCGGCCAGTAAGATCAAACGGAAAAGCCCAAAAATGCTAGAACGTACTATGCATTGTAAATGGTTCAGCATAACTAGAACTTTATATGGTTGAGGAAAAAGTTCCGTCCGTTCATTCCTACTTCCGACTGAGAGAGCGAAGCGGTATGAAGAGACTGCAGACAAAGTAGGAATGAGTCAACTGACGGAACTTTTTCGTCAATAATACTTGTAAATGTTTCTAAAAAGATGAGTAAAACTCTATTTGTCGTTACAGCGTGAGCGGGACGCAACAGTACAAGGAATACTCGACATCCGGCCCTTACGTTACGATTGTCTTCACGAGTGACTCCGATATCGAGGGGAGGGGATGGTCCGCGGAGATATACAACGCCTAGAAAGTATTGAAGAAATAATTCAGACAAGAAACTAAACTCTTTCCTACGTTGTCTGTAATCTCTTCATACCTCTTCACATCCATATCTGATATTATACATATTATGATTATAGTCTGGAAAATCGGAACGTATAATTCGTGATTCCGCCGCTACGGTCTTTAGCGATTTTTTCACACTTTGAAACGATACCATTCCGACCCAAGACAAGATATCAGGAACATAGATAGCTCTTTCAGATCAGTGTTTCCAAGAGCTTCGCATAGTACACATTAGAATTTGATAAGATCCGTTTGAAAGGTACCGGAATCGGCGTTACGACCGGAACGATTATATCTTCCATTTTCTCTACTATACCCTATGACTCTTGTTATTTCCACATTGCGGGATAAATTAATCTTACATGCATAAACTTGATTGTGAACTCGATTTGGCAAGTCGTTATCTGAGTCTGAATAATCTTCGCACGAATAATATGTCATCGCGATGTAGAACTGCTTATCTTGTGCGGCCTGACTTTTAGAGAAGCATTCGTAGGCTTTTCTCGCTATTTTTAATGATCTTGTCATTTAAGATGATCTATCTGCTTCTCATCATTTCCGTACAAATAATATGGTCGTACTCTGCTTGTCCTACGGGTTTTCAGCAAATTTATGGAGATGATTGCTACAAGGTAAAAATATTTAGAAATAAAAACAAATAAATTTTTCTTAGTTGTTCCTCGAACCTGCTGATTTCAATAGTGCTGAACGGATTTGTAATTCGTACGGAGGCCATCTAACTTCCATTCACAGTTATCCGGTAAGGTTTAGCTGTGAAGCATATTGTTATTACTTCCTTTTTGAAAGTTTTTCCCTTGAGGAAAAATTAGCCGTCGACAGTCTTATTTCAAACGACGAGAATCCACTGATTGGTCTCAAGTGTTCTTCGACATCTTCATGCAATTGGACGGATGCTACACCTTTTGACTACGATATCTTTCCGCAAGGTATGAAATACCTTATTAAAGAGATATTTACTCACTTAAAAGTAATATTTACACATATTTACAACATTGGCTTTGCAACTATCCCCACATTCGATACTATCATTTCCTTGGCTAGCGAACATCAAAGTCAGGCTCGAGGAGATAAGGAAGAGTCGAGAGCTAATTGTCACGGTTTACGGCACGTTTGCTCACAAGACAGACCACCGCCTACGCGTCTGCGAGATAACGCGAAGAATACAAAAATCATAAAATTTAAATTTGCCATTATTTTAAAAGTTGAGTGGAATGTAACCCTATTTATTAATATTATGCAAAAGTTAAAACTGTTTAATTTGAAAAAAGAGTTAAAATGCAGGCCACCCGAATCTCGAGTACGGTTCGTGTGTCTACATTATCAAGGGAGCGGGGATCTACTATTCGTTCAATTGTGCCGTGCAAGATAGTTCGTTCATCTGCAAGGTTTCGGGGAACCTCGTTATTCCCACCTCCACTTCTACTACTACTACTACTACTACTGCTACTACGACTTCTACCTCAACGTCGACGTATACATCCCTTCCCCCAGCCTCTTCCACATTCCCCATTCCGACCACCTGCCCCTTCACGCAGGTTATCGAGAGCAATGGATCCGCGTGGATTACGGTAATTCATATTCGGACCTCTACATCCATTCATTCATTCATTCATTTATCTTTTTCATCTCGACAAAACATTGATGTGAAACAAGAATAGCAATAACATCCTAACAATAGAGTATATACATACGCTTACTGTTATCATCTGCACCTGCTTGTGAATAAATCAGCTTTCATAAGGTATACTCTCCCGGATTTCCGCAAGGATTCGGCCCTAGAATGCACTGCGAATACCTGTTGACGGCTGATATCGGAACTACGGTAGGTTTATAGATACCTTTAGAGAAATTTCCTTTCTGGGAACTTGTTTGATCCTGATAATAAATTGGAATCCATTCCCAAAACGTTTTGGGAATATTCAGAAACCTTTAAAAAAATTTTATGGTATGCATTCCCACTTTATCGTAAGATCAGGAATAATTCCTAAAAAATCTCTGAATATAAGTTCTCATTATAAGTTCTCTCAGCGAATACAGAATGTTAGTTTGCATTGTAGAATAAATGTTTTCTTCAGATCACCCTCATCACACCGTACTTTGAAACCGACAAGTTGTCAAACTTGACGCTCTATGATGGAATGACGGCCTCAGCGCCTATGGCCGTGTACTATTTATAGTATTTTCCGCATTAATATGAGAAAAAAAATGAAGCTTTTCAGACTTTCCGGCTATAAAATGTCAATTCTCAATCCGTATACAACGACGCAGAACATCATGAAGGTCAGAACATTTATTGTAAATGCCATTTCTACTTTGTCGGACTCCCTTCATATATATCGCTTGGCTCTTGCGTCGGCAACAGCACACGACGACTGACGGAATATGTTTCTACAATTCAAGCAACTCATCATTATCTGCAGATGGTATTCGCCACGAGCTCCACACCCTCAGGCTACGGCTGGGCAGTAGAGTTCTCGCAGAACCAGCGTAAGACGTTACATTTTTCTAGTCTTCCGGTAGAGAAGAATCAACCCGTATCTTGTTCAAGTCCGGGAGACGATTACTTCTTCTTCTGTGGCAGTCTTATTTTCGCTCAATTACTTGGGTAGCCACCAAGCGGTTGAAATTGCAGAAAGCACCACTTCTTCCTCGCGTCCGACAACTACAGTAGTATCCACGACGACTTCCGTACTCGAGCAGCCTAATAGTCCCTCCTGTCCGGCGGAGTACTACACAGCCGACACAATAGTTAGTTTTGAGAGAGATCGTGATCTCACTGCATCCTTAAAAGTCTAGATATTTAGCTAACATGAAAGTGTAAACCTTTTCCGAGCTTCGAACCCCCAAAATCGTTTCCAGATATTCTCACCCGGCTGGCCCTCTCAATATCCGAGCAACGTCCACTGCATCTACCACATCAGTGCGGAACCGGGACATCGAATGCGAGTGACCTTCAGTAAGATTTGTATGCTCTTGAAATCAACTAGGCTTTCCTGATCATTACGTTCTCCAAACTTCGGATAAATTCTTAGATCGTGGTGCTCTAACTGTGCACTGACCAATGCCGTTCAGATGTTGTCAGAACGGAAGCTTGCTGCGACTTGATAACCGTCTACGACGGACCGTCAACCACTTCGCCGATGATCGCAATGTATGTTATTCTCTTAAAGAGCCCCTCTGAGCACTTTTTAACCCCCTGGTTTCTTCCTCTCATCTGAAAGAGCAGTGTCGAAAACATACATTCCTACATTTGCATCTTTTTTCCCGCAATTCCCCGCTGTTTAAATTAGGGGAGAAGTTATATGCAAAGTTACATTGCTCTTCAGGGACCGCGCGAATACGAATGTCATTCCGTGAATACTGTAGCGCACGAGCGGTCTGATCAGTAGGCATAGTTTATTGAAAGAATGGAGACATATGCCTTCTGAAAAGGGCAAAATTGATGGAATATCTAAAATACGCTTTTGAGGGATCGCAATGTGCTCAGAGGGGCCCTTTAACGGCCCCTACAACCCACTTTTTGACAATAGTCACTCTTTACGTCATGATATGGATTAGCCCATTTTCTGATTTTACGTTTGAGCTTCACAATCGCGATTGAAACAACCACTCTTCGAGCGAGAGACCGTGAAAAGTGAGGAGAGCAAAGAGAGTGAAACAGTCTAAACCCCAACTAGCATAGACGTGCCTTTCGCGATCCTTTAACAAATGTCTAGTGATCCGCAACGCAACGCTGTAACGTATTATTATTAGAGTTAGTTCAAGTACTAGGTGGAGAACGTGAGAAAAATATTTTCTACTCTCCTCATCAAACTAAGTTTCCTTTAAAGGTCCCCTCTGACCATCTCATTCATTTCTAGGTACAACCAATTAACGTGCGGATGATAGATTGTGAGAGATAAGAGAGGAATGAAGAGACGCAGACAACGAGAGAAATCTTTGCACCGCTTTTGCTAAGCAACGGCCAACTTTCATGTTTTCTACATTTTGGGCGAAACTCAGGACACTGAGAGCTATCCAATGATGTCAAAAAACATAGTGTAATAAAGTGGTCGGTGGGGATTATCGTGTAGTTGATACGCTTCTCATAACTTTCAGTGCGAGTGGCTACGAGGATATGGTAGCTTACGAAACCTCCGGGAACTATGTCACAATCGTATTCGTTACTGATTTATCAGTCACGGATCAGGGCTTCGAGGCGACAATTAATCAGATTTAGATAATTGGTTTAATTTGTAATATTTTATATATTTTCCCCTTCATAGGTGTTCTCCATTACAAGAGAGGGTTACACGGGGATAACTAGGGTTATTATTTGGATTGATTACCTGTGTAATTCAGCTTTTGAACAAGAATAAAGTTTTCTTTATGAGGTGGAAGATACACCAATAACAGTCTTGAAATTTCAATGGAAAAAGAATCTATGTTTGTTTACTGATTGAACAATTTTGATTTAAAGGGACACGGAAGTGATTTTCAAGTAAAGCTTATATGAAAGTTTTTGTCGTAATTAGTATAAAACCAAAAGGAAAAATAATAAAAATTAATAGTATTCGAGAAATCATTTTTTGAAATTTCGTCCAACGACGACGTTACTGTGTTTAGCGAAAGGAATTAAGCCAAAAGCGACATTCCTGTTACCGACGGAAGCCCGGAACGAAAAAATAAAACATGCGATTTTCGAGTTTTTTCTTCAATTTTTTTATTGTCACTATGTTTTTTCTCACATTTTGAAACCTTAGAAGAATTTTCATCGAATTTTAAAACTTTTGGTTAGAGGCTGCTTCCTCCCTTTAAGCAAAAACTTGAATTTTGATTTAATCAAAAACTGCTTACGGGTTATATGAAAAAAACTTGGTATTTAACGGTGATTATCTCTATTAGGCTGTCTCATATATTTCGGTGCACTTCTACTATTTGTCAATTTTGATGCTAATCTCAGCATACTTTTCATTGATTTTCAAAACCTTGTAGTATGTCGTAGGGTAGGATGGATCTTTGCTATACGACCTTTAATCTGGGTGCTATCCCTTATGGGAGATATACAGCATCAACCAAGGTGTTGTCTACCTGCTCTGTGGTCGACCATATTGAACTTTTTATAACTCAGTGTGAAAATATCATAGAGAGATCATCTCTTCACTATTCGAACAAATATTAAGTAGATCATTATAGATAAAAATATCTTATAGGTTAAACTCTGGGAAAGTTGTAATGGAATTAGATCAAAGTAGACGTTTTCGTGTTTCCAATTTTCACTAAATCATCTTATGCCAAATTTATCTAATGATTTATTTAAATCACCAAGGTTTGTTTATACACATAAGGTCAAGCAAGTTTTGTTTACATATCAAGTTTTCACTGTAAGCTTTTTATACATTTTAAATTCGTAGGACAATGTTGGTCATACAGCTGTAACAGCTTCTCAACAAAAGATCTTCTATTTTTGTAGTAGTAATTACTCCAAAAACATCACCATTAGAAAGAGTGAAACATACCTAGCTTCTTACTTCTTGGACATTTTGAAAAATTTTAACTTGAAATAAAATAATGATTTGTTTTTGTAGCAAATTGGTGTGTGAATTTCAAGCATTTTTGGCATTTGCATATTAAAAAATTAAATTTTCTGCGAAAAGGCCTTCAATTCAAAAGCTCAATGCCGTACTTACATCGACCACTTCATGTTCTCATACTGCGAAAATTTGAGGACTCTTCTCTTATCGGAAGATCATATATGATTTTTTGAATAACTGCACCGAAATATATGAGACAGCCTAATATTATTGATGGGCTGAGATGGAATGTCAGCGAACATTAAATGCATCACCACAACTAAAAGTAGACAGATCTCCGGTTTCCCAGAGACACGCAGGACGCTACCTGGGCGTTTTCCACACATACTTCGAAGTGTCGAATCTTTGTGGAAGCGGGTATAGTAAAAGGCTTGAGAAAAATTCCGTCAGTGAAGAAAGTGCGAATTGCGGTGATTGCAGATGAAAATATGATTTTGAATTAATATTGCTTTTGATTTGATTTTGAGTGAGGAAGGTTGCTACGAGGGATTTTTAATTTCTGAAAATAAAAAAAATGCTTATCAGACTGTTTTGCCTTCGATGACCTCAATTCACCGTAATCCATGATTAGCGCGGATCAAGGTCGCTGGCACGCCCGTGTGTGTTCCAATTGTCAGCATGATCCGAGATAAGGCCTCCCACCAGACATCACCTCTAATCGGGTCATCAGTCTGAAGGAAATACTGGATACCAACAAACGTCTCAATAGTAATTGTACCATTTTTTCTACCGAGATACTGTTCACTGCATGCTATTAATATGAGTTGGACCGGACATTTTCCTAAGATTCTACATTTGCAACAGTAGATGAGAAAAGACGCCACCTGAATTTCGGAGTTTGTGCTCATGCTATCTGGTAGACACCTACGCGTCTATTAGATAACGTCTTTGCCGTGCAACAACAATCACTGAAACCAAAAGGTTGACTTTTTCTTGGAAATTGCTCTTACACAATTAACTCGGTGAACTGCGTGATCCTCTTCAGGCTTCAGGTGATTCGAGAGTGAGCTTTGAGGTGTAAACAAGATGCTCGTTCACAATGAATCATCACCCAAATAAATTTAATACTGAAAAAAAGATTTCTCAGGAAACCAAAAAAGGTATAACGGGCGAAATTATTCATGTTTTTGAAGTAAACCGAAGTGCACACGATCCTAAATCTTGTTGGGTTTGAATTCTTGTATAAGAAACGGAAAACGCGGACAATGATCACAGTAGCCGCGAGATTCGCGAGGCAAATACAACGATTTTGCAGCCTTTCTGGCTAAATCATTGTTAGTCAGACCGATAGTTCACTTTGAACTCTCGGTTTCACCTCCGTGCTTATCGCCTGTCTGATCTCATCGTTTCCGCATATGTCATCGTGCTAATTCGCTGATTATCTTCTGCGCTTGTATATAAACAACGGAAGGGAGATATCCGCACTGCGAGAATTCCTTTATTTGTTGTTGCTTACTTTCTTTGAATTTTAGGTTCTCATTATTTACTTTATCATTGCCAGTATTGTTTATTTGTACAGCACAACATCTCCAACTGAAGAAAACATGCTACTATATAGTTATTTGTATGGCGACATCCCCATCCCTCTACTCACTACCGTTACGCGTGAAGTGTAGATTAAATAAAATAATTCAATTTCTTAGATGCTTAGCTTGTGGTTCCTACTCGCCCTTCAACTAGCGTCCATATTCGCTGCTTGTCCTACAGGATTCCAGCAAGTCTACGGCGACAACTGCTATAAGGTTATCGCAGTTCTGGAGAGCTTTACCGTTCCTATCTAACATAATGTACCTTAAAATTTCTGCCAGAGGCTATGAGAGCCGAACAAATGAAACATCACTGATATTGGTATACAAACTTAAATTTAGCACCCAGCCAAAGATAATACGCATAAACGCTTTCGATTAAGCTGTTCATCCAACCGGCAGACTTCAATACAGCAGAGGGGATCTGCGGCTCATACGGAGCACACCTCGCCTCAATTCACAATGCTTCCGTAAGAGGCTGAACTTATCAGGACAAATAGCAGACGAACTCTTTTGAAAACTTTCTTTTCTTTCTTTTGTGTAAGCTTGTTCAGTTTCTAATTTCTGATCTTTACGAAAAAACTTAAGAGTGATAGTTTTCAGGAAAAAGCCGCGGTCGATCAGCTCATCTCAAACGGGGCCAATCCGCTCATCGGGCTCAGGTGTACGGCAGGCGTGAACACAACCTGTGCCTGGACTGACGACACGCCCTTTGACTACGACATCTTCCCACAAGGCAAGTTGTGGCTGGATAGTAATCAATACTATCCAGCCACAACAATATAATTCGCTAAACGTCTGTCCGTGGACATGACCAAAGAACACTCAAGAATAGATGTTTCGCAAATTTGCATAAGCTCCTCCTCCTAGCGGTGTATGAATCCGTACACCTCCGCTCTATAGTCAGCTAGCTTCCCAATTGAGCTAAACTGACACGTTCAACGTCGGTGCGGAGATAGTACATGACTGCAATTGACGCCGCGCGACCTATTCGCGCCTGTTTTTTCGCACTAATAGCAAAGCTTATCGTTGAGAAAAGAGATATTGGTTGGACAAACATAGAGTAAATCGTTCAGAGAGCTGTGTTATATCTAGACGAGGGTGTGTAGCACTGCCAAAGGGTAGAGAGGAGTAATATAGTAGAGGATCGAGGGATAGTGTCTAATTGTAAGACGTGAAGTTATTGTCCCGCTTCAACTACCGAGACCCAATTGAGGGGAAATTCTAGAACTAGAACTTTTGTGTAGATAAAGGGGTAATGAAACGTTACTTCAAATTATTTTGTAGATGTCAACTTTCAAAATATCGTATTATGTAGTGGACGCGAAGATAAAAAGCCAGGACACTGCATAAAAAGATGCTGATGGATAATCAATCATCACCACTTTAAAATGTACAGAGAGCTAGCCAAGAATTTTGGGACACTCGTGGCAATGAATATCGGTTCAGGAGAGCCCAACTTTTCGTACGGATCGTGTGCGTACATCCTCAAGGGAGACGCGATCTACTACTCGATGAACTGCGCGGTCCAGGATGGATCGTTCCTCTGTGAAACACCTTCCGATGCAAGTCAGTGTCGCTGATACAATGAAATGTAGATCGAGAAGCTGAAAGCGTTCAGGGTTTTATGCAAAGGTGCTTTTTTGTGGTGAAATTTCCCGTTTGTAGTAATCACGAAGCTCTAAAGGTTCCTGTACCGACGGCTACGTTGCATACAACAATGCTTGCATCAAGCTCAAGACAACTACCAAGTCTGTTACCGAAGCAGAGACGGACTGTCAGTATGAAGGAGGACATCTTGTTTCGATTCATTCGGCATCGGTGAGGAAATACCATGATTTTGAAGTAGAGTTTCATCCTGAGGATCGACTTATAGATTCCTACCTATGGGCTTACCTATAAATTCTTACCTTGTGAGGGGGTGACGCATCATCATCAATAGGATGAGATTTTCTATTCCGGAGAAGAGGTCCAGGATTAACTAAATCATTACATGCCAGGCCGTTAGTTTAACGAATTCAAATATTGTAGTAAAAAGCTTGAGCAATCTGAGATGGTAATTCAGAAGATGAAAATCAATTTCAGGACAATCTCGCCCTCCTAAACTTGGTTGGGTCTCAACAACTTGATAATGTTCACATTGGGCTGATATCGCAAGGTATGCACCTACAGTTTTTTTCCTCGTAAATAGTCATTCGCTTCACCGGATATATCTCACAGAGATCAGTCATACATAAAATCATTTCAGATAACAGTGGATACTACGCTTGGACCGACGGAACTCCTTACGATTTCGTGCAGTGGACGACAGGTCGGATTCCGTCTCTTACGCCCTTAAAACTCGTAGTGATATTCAGAAAGAAATTGCGAAAGTAGGACTATTTCTTGTGACTTCCTGGTGAGCATTTGGCGATTGTAACCTTGCAGGTTTCCCGAACATTCGCTTCGGGGCTTGCTCATACCTAGACAATACGAACGAATTCGGTCCGGCCGGAGGGTGGATCAACGAGGACTGCGCCATGCTCAAGCCGTACATCTGCCAGCGAAACGGCAAGGAAAACCTTATTTTCTTTATCAAATATTAGTGCCTTATTTCGAAACTCCTCCAAACTATGTGCAGAGGAGCACAGGTAAAATAGTTCTTTTCTCTTCAAAAAAAGTGGTCTCTTCAAAATTCTCTTTCTCTTCAAAAAAAATCAGCAAGAGCTTGTGATTGGTGTACATAGGTTGCATTTTTAACTCTGCGGTGCCTGGAATGATCATCTTTTTCAGTCAACTTCGTGCTGCCCTCCACTACCACAGCCATTCCCTCATCGACCATCCACCCGCCCTTCCCCATCCCCGATACGTGTCCCTTCACGCAGGTCGTCGCCAGCGAGGGAGCCACCTGGATTCCGGTATAGAATCAAAGATCAAACATCAAAGTCCAAGATTAAAGACCAAGGATCATACTAATCAGGTTTACTCTCCCGGATTCCCTCGCAGCTTTGGACCGAGAATGCACTGCGAGTACCTGCTGACGGCTGATATTGGAACGACGGTAAGCGGATTTCCAGAAAAAAAAATCCATCGTTTGTTTCGTTTTTTTTCGATTCAAGAGATTCAATCCTAAGATTTATTCGTAGTATTCATAAATCAAGAACATGTACTGTATCGATCTCGAGTTCTTCACTTGAGATCACCCTCATCATCCCGTTTTTCCAAGCGGACGTCTCCTCGAGTCTCGCACTGTACGATGGAATGGCGTCTTCGCAGCCTATGATAGTGTGAGTGTTTTATATGGATTCTATCCATCATTTAAAAATGAATACGAAATTGAACAACACTTGATAACTTCTTTAATTGAATTCCGATAGAGCAGAAAGAAGAATGAAGAGACGTTGAAGGCAAATACGAGAAAAAATAAATTAAATACGCAAATCTTTGTTTTCAATTCATAGAATAGCTTTTTCAGCCTCACCGGAGCGAGCGTCGTCTCCAACTCTACGCAATACAGGACGACCCAGAACATCATGAAGGTGATCGGAATAAAAAATCATATTTTAATAAATCAAAGAATGAAATCGAAGGATATCCTTAGTGTGATTAATTTCAACAGTTTTATATCTAAATTTTGAAAAAAATAATAAAGAAGTTGTTTTGCAGCTCGTCTTCATAACCAGCTCCGCTCCTTCGGGATATGGATGGGCTGCGGAATTCACGCAGAACACACGTACGAACTTGTTTCCTCATCCAGAGTATCATATGACTATTCTTGATCCTTTTAATGCTCACTAGTTTATCTCCTCAACTTTACCATTCATTCGATTCATTTCGCGCATTTTCATTGGTCTACACTCCTTTTGGGTGTGTTGTTATGTGAATGATGCAGCCCGTGGACTAACCTTACCGATTGGAAGCTACAAAAAGCTTTTATTCGTCTGTAGGCGTGCCCACGACGACCTTCGCGCCCGTAACGGCAGCCGAACCGGTCAACAGCCCCTCCTGTCCCGCGGAGTACTACAACGCTGGATCTATCGTACGCAATACTTCCCTTACCACGAAAATCAACCATTGCTTTCCTTCCCTCTTCTACAACACACGTTCACGCTACACCGCATACATAATAAGATAAAATAAACATAATAAATAAAATTAAATTAAATTGTTCCAACGCCTTCATTTCAGTTGTACTCTCCAGGCTGGCCGGGCAACTATCCGGACAGCGTCCACTGCATTTACCACGTTAGCGCTGAGCCCGGACAGCGAATGTGGATTACGTTTAGTGAGTTTTGAAATAGTTTAATTTAATTTATTAACGTGAATACTGGAATGCTGAAGTTTGAAGTTTGAAGTTAAAGGGCCCCTCTGAGCACTTTTTAACCCCCTTGTTTCTTCCTCTTATCTGAAACAGCAATGTCGAATACCCAAAATGCGACATTTGTATCTCTTTCCATCCTCTCTCCGCTGTTCAAATGAGGCGAGAAGTTGTATGCAAAGTTACATTGCTCTTCAGGGACCGCGCGAATACGAATGTCATTTCGTGAATGGTGTAGCGCGAGAGCGGTCTGATTGGTAGTGATAGCTTATTGAAGGAATGGAGACATATAATTTCTGATAAGGACAAAATTGAAGGAATGTTAACAATATGCTCTTGAGGGCTAGCAATGCGGTCAGCACAGCATTCCAAGCGTCATAATAGCGAATGGCAGTTTTCGCGCATAGGATCCGATCCTGTACGCGACCCAGTATTCGAATATCAATGAATTTAAAAATTTAAGTTCACCTCTATGATCTCAACAAGCTCTCAAAATTTAGTGTAAATCGGTTTATTGACTCTTGAGAAAATTCAAAAATAGGGGTCAATTCGCTATTAGACACATTCTTCGCCGGGCGGAATGCTGTGTCAGAGGGGCCCTTTAATTACCGAATTAATTACCTTACTGAGTTATTGAGCTAACCCAGTTACATACCATTGGAATTAAAATCAATCACTGTCCCCCGTATGTACACTTCCTCTAGACATCGTGGACACCGAACCGTGCTGCGATTATGTCACCGTCTACGACGGTCCCACCATAACCTCGCCCATCCTCGGATAGTCAGTTTTCCAGAAATCTCGTTAATTTGCATAATCAATGAGAACATTTGCATATTAGAATACGATTTTTCAGTGCGCGGGGCTACGAGGCACTGCTGACGTTTACCACGACCGGGAACTATCTGACACTGCAGTTCACGAGTGACTCGTCCGTCAATGACCAGGGATTCCAGGCTACGGTCGATACGGTCAAGGAGCAGTGAAGCAGAAGCGGGTTATGATGCGGCTTTGTGTCAGTCTACGTTGGAATACCGATATATCGAGATGTTGATATGATATAACTGTCAATAATGTGTGTGAGGAGTGATGCACTTCTTAAATCCTAGACTAATGTCTTTTCAATATCGTTGAATGTTTTTTTCGCTCTTAAATCTATTCTGATAATATGAATGTGAGTAATGTTTTAACTATACGACTTTGTGGAAGCAAACGCGAGGAAAGAAGATTTCACACGCGATTCATCTATGCCTTGAAGGCACTTTATGTCCACTGATCAGATGACCAGATATATAATAGTTTTGCACAACTGGAGAAAATGATTTTCGAAATAATGGTCTATGAAGATTTAGGAACAGAATTATCGAAAGATTAACGATTTCAAATACTTGCAAATGAATCGACACGTTATTATCCGATTGAAAAGGAGTGGGAAATAGGTAAACAGACTACCTAAGCTGAGAATAAGTTTATTCAGTAGTCTGATCGGATGGGTATCTAAAGTATTCCTCGCAGGCGGTGGAGGTATATTGTAGAAGCGAAGAATTGTGCTTATTATTAATTAGGAGGCCTACAGACGTATAAATTGGGAGTTTGAGTACAGCTTTACTATTGGAGGAAAATGAACGTTGATAAATCTTTGCAGCGCACTCCGCTCAATACGATGAAACTCTCTTGGCAAAATGCAAGCTTAGGCTAAACGCCGGCTCCGGCTGAAGTTCTACGGTGGTTAGCTGGAAGAACTGCGCAGCTCTTTCAGCGTTCGCTTTCCTTCAATAATAACTAATGTACTTTCCCTTGACAAAATATTGATATATTGTTGAATAAAAATCAACGTCCGTGAACGTTTCGACGACTATGCACTAAGCACCGTAAGTCGGCATTGTAGTTACGATTGGAACGGAATATTCTAGGCTTCGTTTTTGCCCATTTTCTTTACTTTTTCTTGTTTTTCCGACTATTCCTTGCTGGTGTTAAGTAGTTCTATATCGCAATATTTTTTATAATGTCATTCAATCCCAGTCGTCGAATTGAACGGAGATCGTAGTTTAGAATATTCCGTTCCGGCCGTAACCTGCGGTGCCGAAGTGCGCAGGGTTAGCGCATAGTCGTCAAAACGTACGGACGTAGAGTTTTATTCAATATGGTTGAGGAAAATGTTCCATCAGTCGTCTCATTTCTACTTCCGGCGAGAGAGCGAAGCGGCATGAAGAGAGTGTAGACAAAGTAGGAATGAGTTAACTGACGGAACTTTTTCGTCAATATTAGTAGTCATGAATCTTGAATTTTAGATCAAAATGCAGGAATTCGCAAGAAACTCACCTGAGAAACGTTGGTTGGTATATAGCCAGCTCGTCGGGCTCCTTCCCATTCCCAGTAAGGGTACTAATCTCGCTCAAATCACCGATCAATAATGACTTGAAAAGAATGAAAGAGCTCGCTCAAAGTGCGCATGAAAATGAGGCCTCCCCTGCCCTCCACTACCTCAGGATTAGATCATCCCCTCCCCCTACGATCTAAACCCCAATTAGAATACCGACTCTCTCAGGGAATAACGCCTCAGAGGGGCACTCTGGTTAAAAGTTCAAAATATAAATGCTGTACATGGCGAGATGCTCTATTACGTGACAGTCACCAAATATTTTGCCATAAAGTGGGTTGTGGGATCCTTAGATTTATTTCCTCATTTTGAATCACTACAGGACAAAGTCACGTACAAATGCATCGAAGAGCGTGGCGTACCCAAATTGGTCATCTGGCTATGAATTCTGGTACGTAATTTTTAAAAATTTAACGATGGCCATTGGGGTCTCTATAAATTAATGACGGAGAATCTATTAAATTTCAACTTACTATTCCAATGCGGATCTTTGGTTAGGCTAATAGAGCTTGAACATCCAATATACCCATATTTTTCAGATCATCGCATAGAAGGAACAAAGCAACTGGTCAACTGGTCCTAGTCCTAGTGAAATGAATGAACGAATTGCATGAGATTTGAAAATCTAACACTGCATCAAGATGAACTCATCAAGATTGTATGCATAGTTTTTTAAGCGTTCCTATAGCAAATAGCGATTTCTGCGCATGTATATAGGGACCGATTCTGTGATTGTAAACACATATTCCCTGCCTACAAGCATAACGACTGTCTTTCGACACTGTGTATGAGTATTCGCCACACCCAGATAACGTGCTCTTCCAAAAGCCGTCTCTAATCGGCTTAGAGACAACGAATACTGGCCCCGCCTCACTCCCTCCTCACATATCTTGACTCATGGAGATAAGAGGTCGCGTATTACGCATTCTGATGCTCTAATCTCTAGATTAATACTTCCCTTTTCGTCTTTGCTGAGCGAGAGATCAAATGAAACACAGTGTGAATAAATGTGTTTCTCACATGTAAAAATAATGTTCTTAAAATTTTGGTCAAGTGGCTGTTGAAGAAACTTTAGCAGAAATATAATATATGTGATTCTCAAAAGAAAGAGAGAGAAATTTTGTGAGAAGTTTGCAAAACTGGGGGTTTTAGGCAGACATTCGGGATTCTTCTAGGGCGGGGGGTGATTCTCCCTCTCTCGGATGTCTTAGTCCCTGATCTTACTCGCTAATTCATTTATCAGAAATAAAATAATCGTCTCAAAAAGCACAGTGGATGTTATCTTCGATAAGTTCTCGATCCACGTACCTTCCACTTTTCTGCATCAGATCACAAGTCCAACCGAAACTCTCGGTCTTATCTATGCCGATGTTTCATCGTTAAGACATCATGCTAATCCTCCGGATTACTAGCCGGGTTTTGCATAAATACCCCCGGAAGACAGAGCGTGAATTGCCGGATAGCTATTCCTTTCAATGTATTTCTAATTGTAAGAGATGGTTCCTTCTGCTAAGCTATTAGCTTTTCGAGTTTCCGTGACATCATTCATAAATGTATTAATATAATAAAATCTCAAAGATGCTTCAACTCTGGTTCGTCGCGGCTCTTCAAATCGCATTCTCCTTCGCGGCTTGCCCGGCCGGATTCCAGCAAGTATACGGCAGCAACTGCTATAAGGTAATGGCGCGAACCATGCTACTTTCATCTCATTTAAGCTATTTTACCTATGCTGTATCGCGCAAAGGGACACCGATAAGCTAATTAATCTCATTCTCTCCACTCGACATCGTTAAAGGGACATGGAAGCCAAAAAAAGATTGGCTTTCATATGAAAGTTTATCGCCTAAAAAAAATATAAAAACCAAAACCAGAGTGCACAAAAATGTCTACTTCGCGAGATATCCTAAAAATCGTTTCCCAGCCAACGCGCAGTCTTACGGCGTTTAGCGCATAGGAACAAGGTAAACGGCATCGACGTATTCCCGGAACAAATAAATATCTCTCGCCGCAGAATTTTCTAAAAATATTTTTCAAACACTATTATCTTTATTATCGTCTCAGAAACATATTCTAGAAGTATGGTCATGTTCAGTTTCACAAAATTTCTCGCTTCCATATCCCTTTAACCTCTTTACTCTCGTCTCCCATACCGGGGGCCGTTATACCGTTGCGGCATCTCTAATTGGGACGGGTGGGACAGGGGATTGAAGGATACTTATTATATATACGTATAAGTAACATTGGGATGACATTGGGAGGATACATATAAGTAACTTGGGTAGGCTAAGCGAGCGTTCCTTTCATCAGAATTCGACCTTCCCCCCATCAGCCTAGAGGCAACGGATTGAGGTGTTCGTGCAACCTGCCGACTTCGATGAGGCAGAACAGTCTTGTCTCACGTACGGAGCCCACCTCGCATCCGTACACAATGTTGAGGTATGGTTGCGATGCCGCCAATTCCCCATTCTTCTTATTTCCGAGGAGAGAGCGAAGCGCCCTGAAGAGAGCGCAGCCGACGTAGGAATGAGTTTACTGAACTTTTTTTTGGTCAATAATTTATTGCATTTATTGTTTCTCAACTATCCAGTGCGAGCTCGATCGGTGTCCGCGATAGAGCGAAGAAGAATTGAGAGTAAGCGATGTGGAGAGCCACCAAAAAGCGCACTCTATAACTGATGATCCGCCGTCACAGACCAAATTCATTCTGTACGAATTCAGGAAATGAGCGCCATCGATTCGCTCCTCTCAAACGGGACCAATCCACTGATCGGGCTCAGGTGCACTGCGGATGGCAATGAGAATGCAGCCTGTACCTGGACTGACGGAACGCCCTTCGACTACGGCATCTTTCCTGGAGGTCAGACTGTTTTTGAAAAGAATTTGCTCTCTCGTTCGAAGAATGGCTGTTATGGGCGAGATAGTAGGCGTTCTGATCGATATTATGACGTAAGTGACTATTCCTAAAAAGTGGGCTGTGGGAGAGATAAGATGCGGTAAAAGATGAGCGTTTGCAAAAGCTTATCACACATTCAGGTTTAACGGAATATTCCAGAACAAGCGAGGAGCTGATTCTGAAGATTCAGCATCCACCTAGTAATTAATTGGATTCAGGGCAGCCTGACTTCGTGTACGGGTCATGTGCCTCTATTGTCAAGTTCGAGGAGATCTACTACTCAACGAACTGCGCTCTTCAAGATAACACGTTCGTGTGCAAAGCGCCCGCCGACGCGAGTAAGCGATTAAATGCTTTTTAAAGCGAAAAACACAAAAGAAATATCTCTTCCGGAATGGCGAAATTAGCTACAAATCACATAAATTTAAAAAGGATGACAAAAGGAAGGTCATTTCACAGTCGGTGGCCTACTGTTTAATGAATTCCAAAGTCAGATTCTCTCTAGGCTGACAGTGCCAATCATAGATTAATAATAATAATAATAATAATAATAATAATAATAATAATAATAATAATAATAATAATAATAATATTTATTGTGCAGGTGGTCAAATACATAGGAACGGGGAAAGAAGATATGTAGATAAAAGGGTAGATTGAACAATGTATACAACGTCACAACACAGGCAACGAGGGAAAACCGGGCAAAAGCTTAGGTGGGAACATAATATTAGCCTTATTGATAGATAGTTTATCCGCACTTTACATGGAGAACACGATGACTAGAAGGAAAAGTACAGAAATAAAATCATTGGAGGTTCATGCACCGACGGTTATATTGCCTACCACAACAACACGTGTATCAAGCTGAAGACGACAGCCGTACAGGTGGAAGCGGCGGAAACCGACTGTCAGAACGAAGGCGGACACCTTGTCTCCATTCACTTAATCTCGGTAAGGGGGGTATGATACCCGGTAAATATATATATTTGCTAAAAAGAGCACTTTTTGGCGTTGGAACATGTGATTTTATTTGAAATAGAAAAAAGACAATATGCACGATCATGCTGCTCTCCAAAGCCTGCGAAGCGATATTTGTCGGACAGTGAGTGATCCACAAATGAGACAATGGTGCTATTCCCAAGCCGTTGAATCAGTAAACTTAGTATAGTTCCTTGCGGAAATCGGATAGAACTTATATTTCAGGACAACAACGTTCTCATCAACTTGATCCGTGACCAGCTACTCGACAACGCTCACATTGGACTGTTTTCCCAGGGTTACTTCCCTTTTCGCTTTTACGGGAAGTAGGAGGCGATAAATAAATTTCATCCAATTGCAATAAAACTTTTTATTTTAGCCTTAGGAATAACAACAATATACATAAAAATAATCATTAAAAAATTCAAAAAAATTCGGAGTATGAATTTTTATTTTTTCGTTCCGAGGGATGGTAATGATTCCGTTTGGCTTGGCCCCTGTCTACTAAATCCAGTACGGCCGTCGTAGGACGAAATTTCAAAAAAACCGTTTATCGAATACTGTTATTTTTTATGATTTTTCCTTTTGTTTTTATACTAATTTCGACGAAATCTTTCATATAACCTTCACTTGAAAATCGGTTCCATGTCCCTTTAAAATTCATTCATTATTTTGCATTTTTTAACTTCTCAATAATTTTAAGAAATTTTTTTCAGGCAACAGTGGCAACTACTCGTGGACTGACGGTACTCCATACAATTTTACCGCCTGGACTACTGGTCGGTTTGCTTTTCGCAAACTGTGAACGTAATATGGCTGAGAAAGGTCCTCCGTCAGTCGCCATATTCCTACTTCTGACGAGAGTGTGAAGACAAAGTAGGAATGCGGTTACAGACAAAACGCTTTCCTCAGTAGTAATTGCACTTATCGGAGACTCTCCGTAAGAGCGGAACAGCCTTGGTCAGACCAGATTGTGTTAATCTTCGAATTCCGAATTTTCTTTTCAGGGTTAGATACTAGAAGGTAAAAGCTCTTCAAGAATGAACTGTTTGTTTTCATCAAAAATTCGAAACAACGAAAGAACTGGGAAGCAGTGATCGTGTAGGCTTTCCAAACGACCGGCTGGGCGCGTGTTCGTACCTTGACAATACGAACGAGTTCGGTCCGGCCGGAGGCTGGATCAGCGACGACTGCACAGCGCGCAAGCCCTACATCTGCCAGCGAAACGGTAGTTGTTTAAATTTAATCGTATTTTATTTTCCCACTAGATAGAATGCGCAACTGTCCCAGCTGAAGTTCACGTGGCCGTTTGGAGCACTCTAGGCGTGAACAGAAGGCACTTTGAATTTTATGAATTTTACGATTTACGCAAAATAGCCAGAAGAGCGGTTCGAACGTTTCTTGTTGCAGTCAACTTCGTGCTGCCCTCCACGACCACAGCCATTCCCGCATCGTCCATCCACCCGCCCTTCCCCATCCCCGATACGTGTCCATACACGCAGCTCTTCGCCAGCGAGGGAGCCACCTGGATACCAGTAAGGTGTAGAGATCAAGATCAAAAATCAAAGATCAAAGATCAGAGATCAAAGGTCAAAGATTCCACGACCGCAGGTCTACTCTCCCGGCTTCCCGCAAAGCTTCGGCCCGCGAATGCACTGCGAGTACCTGCTTACGGCTGATATTGGAACTACGGTAATTTAAATTTAATGTTTACGGAAAATTTAATTTAAATTTAACTTTTAAGAGGTAAATATAGACTAAGCCACTACATCAGCTAGCTTTTTAGTAGTCTCACAAAGAAAAATAAAAAAAAACAAAGGAACTGCATTCAACTATGTTGATTACTACAAGATGTTCCATTATGCGGTCGAGATGAAATATTTGGGCCAAAATTATTTCCGTGCGAGAGTTTAATTTTTAACTTACATTTTGCACTGCTGCCAGAATACCTAGACTCTCTTTCCTTTTTGCTCTCGAGACTGGCATTTAACCACAGTGACTGACGTATTTTGCCGACAAACGGTATATCAGTAAACTCGTTCCTATACACTTTGTCTAGACTCTTTTCAAACCGAGAGTCAAACATAGAAATGAGACGACTGACGGAGCGTATTGGTCAACTTTGCTCCTCTACCACGTAGGTACTTACACTCCAGATCACGCTCATCATTCCTTTCTTCCAAATCGACGCGTCTTCGAGTCTCTCCCTCTATGATGGAATGGCAACTGCTCAGCCCATTGCGAAGTAAGTAACGACACATAGTTCTGTTGAGTATATCTCTGATGATAGCGGTAAACCAACCCACACTGTTCACGTGCTTTCTTTTTTGTAAAGGCTTTTTTGCTGTAAAATTCATAAGTGATACAGGCGATACCTTCAAGAATTCCAAGAAAAAATTTGTCTAAAAGTGAAATTATTTCTTGCTGTCTTCATGATTTCTTTGGCAATGGTGAAATACTAAACTATTTCATATCGTATTTTTACACTAGCCCAGAAATACGAATGAGCAACTTCTTCAGCCTCACCGGAGCGAGTGTATTCAACAACAATACCCAATACCGAACAACGCAGAACATCATGAAGGTAGTTTAAAGTCTCAAGCGTGTTTGTATAATATTCACAGCATTCCGGTGAAGAATGTGTCTAATAGCGAAATGATCCCTATTTTTGAATTTTCTCAGGAGTAGCTAAATCAATCAACACCAAATTTTCAGAATTCATATATAAATAACATTATTTTTCGTTTACTGGTTCGCCTACAGGATCGGACCCTATGCGCGAAAACCGCTATTCGCTATTATGAAGCTTGGAATGCTGTGTATATTACAGGTTCCACGGGAGTTGTCCACAAATACGGAACGATTTAAAATCTTTGATTGAAATAACAAACTATTTCCGTTAGTTTCGGAGTCCAATTGACCTCTTACGTCTGACTATAATAGGGATTAGTAGAATCGTAAGAACATTGTCGGAGAGGTAGATCAGAGCGCGTATGTGCATAGACAGTTCGCAATCATTTGCGTACTTTTGGACAGCTCTCGTGGAACTTGTAATAGATACATGTACATTGCAGAGCTCTCCATTCTCGTGTCATGAAAATCACCAGCATTCTTGAGATAAAATTCCAGCTCCCTTAGCAATTACGCTTAGATACACGTCATCGTCCCTTACACAGGGTTTTATTTATTTTTGTTATGGAGCATAACCGTTTTTAAACTTAACTCAAAAACAAAAAATGAACATTTTATGCTGAACTGAACCGTGCTCATTTCCAGCTCGTCTTCATAACGGGCTCAACTCCCTCCGGCAGCGGATGGACTGTCGAATTCACGCAGAGCACACCTAATACGGGAGGTTGGATGGGGGCACAGTGTTCTGCCGCGATGCAAAACCTTTGGAAAGCGAAAC
The DNA here is from genome assembly GCA_900490955.1 of Micoletzkya japonica. Classification (NCBI taxonomy): domain Eukaryota; kingdom Metazoa; phylum Nematoda; class Chromadorea; order Rhabditida; family Diplogasteridae; genus Micoletzkya; species Micoletzkya japonica. The sequence goes on from LS912081.1 coordinate 102,736, forward strand.
ATCAGAAACATCACGTAGACCGGTGTGCCGCACACCATGAATAAATAATTAGGAATAGGAAAAAAGGCATTATGATAGACACTAAAGCTAACATCAATCTGTCTCTTAGGGCCTTCGGGAACTCAAGAAAGACGATGTCCTATTCATTTGCGCTTTCCAAAGGTCTAGAATATTGTGGGGGGTGGGTTAGGATTGGTATTTAAACCAAACCATACGCCAATCACCTAGGAAGAAAAAAATAGAAATATTACGTCTCTAAATCCGGTCTTCCCAGCTATAATATAATAGTTGTGCAGTAGGGTACTCTTTTCACATGCTTTTTTCAGCTATGTTTCAGAATTCAATAAATACCGGGATATGCCTATCGAGCATGAAAACTCAAAAGCAACCGTGCACAGCATTCCTAGCGTTCGGTTAGCGAATAGCGGTTTCCGCCCATAAGATCCGATCCTGTGGGCAAACCAGGGAATGGAAAATTATGAATTTAAATACTTAAACTCGTCATTTCTGAGTAAATTCAAAAACAGTGGTCAATTCGCTATTAGACACATTCTTCACCGGGCAGAATGCTGTGCGTGGAAAAGCGGTAAAAAGGGAACCCTATTGTGCAGCCACCACCACGCCCGTTCCGGTCACCTACCCGGAGCCGACCAACAGCCCCGCCTGTCCGGCAGAGTACTACACCGCCGACACGATCGTGAGCGCTAGGGATTGGACACGAAGCGCGATTTTAATTTCTCCGTCTCGTCATTCTTTCATGTTTCTGGTCAACTCGGTCTTATAATACGATTAAAAGGCTTGGTTTTCAATACCTAGTGAGAGCCCTTCAATGATCCAATAGGAAATCTGATTTGCTTCAGTAGTGTTAACCATATTTGCTTGTTGGAGCAGAAAGGTATGGATCAAAATGTGAAATTTGGAAAATTCGTCCTTTTTCAGTTTATGCGGCTGAGCTTTTTTTACAATTAAACGTAGACAAAAGTTGTACCAAAATGTGAAAAATTAGCTCTATCCAAAAAGTACTAGAAATCCACAGCAGAAAGGTATGGATCAAAATGTGAATTTCTTTTCGGCGAAATTCCTCTTCAAGTAGAATATTGCAAAGCGGTTTCCAGCACTTGCCCCTGTACCTACTCTCCTGCAGCTCTATTCTCCCGGATGGCCCGGCAACTACCCCGACAACGTCTACTGTATCTACCACGTCAGCGCGGAGCCCGGCAAGCGATTGCTTGTCACGTTCAGTAAGCGCAAACTAGGGTTTGAAAACCAAGCGAGGTTTGCGAATTTATCGTCTGCCTATCATCATTCTCTCATGTTTTTGGTCAACTTCTCGGTCTCATAATAAGATTAAAGGGCTTGCTTTTCAATCTCTGGTCCCAAGGACTTCCCACTTCTGATGTGATAAGTAGAGAGTGCGGCACAATGTTCTGACAGCAGCATAAATGCGAAGCAAACGACATGTCGAAAGGTACCGTCAAAACCGAAAATTGTGGGACAAATACCGTATTTTACCGTATTTTTTCGGCTTTTTCAGCTTTAGAATAAATCCATTTTAGCTTTAGAATAAATCCAATCTAAAAATTGCTTTCATATTCGGATAGAGCAGCTCAAACTACATATGTAAGCATTGAAAAAGTTTTATTTCTGGATTTCGGAGTCAGATGGCATGTGCAGGGTAATGTCACCTCCAGGACCAGTCAAAATATTAAAAATTTCAAATTTCTGCAAAAAGTGTATAAAATGTTTATCGGCCTCGGGATGCTCAAATGAACCGATTTACGCAGAAAAATAGGTCAAATTATGCTAGAAATGAGCTTTTTCCCCGGCCTGATTTAGAGAGTTTCGCAGCGGTACCACCGCTTTCAGCTATTCCATAGAGAAGCCCGAGCTATCTATTTCAAACTTTTCAAGCTAGGATGACTCCAAAAGGTCAAAAGAACAGGCACACAACATTTCATATGTCGTTTGATGATCACCGCAGTGCAGTGGTAAAAATACGGTAAAATACGGTATAATACCGTATTATACGGCATTTGTCCCAGAATTTTCGGTTTTGACGGTAGCCCTGACATCAGCAGAAGCTCTCGCACGGAAAACATTACAGCCGAAATAGCGTGGTTCGTCTGCTGAACATTTAAAACATTGTGGCGGACAAAGCGTAAATGACCGTTTTCATCACTAACTCGTAGTGTCTCGTCAAACGAGCCATTGCAGACTACGTGAACACCGAGCCGTGCTGCGATCACGTTAATGTTTACGATGGGCCCAGTATCTCGTCGCCCTACCTCGGATAGTCAGTGTGATGCACGTCTGGTCGAGACTACCTAGACTTGTACAAATGATCGATGAGCGGCTCATCAAAGTGCACGAGAATGATCCGAGGCTGGAAAGGAATGTGAAGGGACGCAGGCAACGAATGCACTTTGGTGACACGCTCATCCACCATTTGCCGGACTCTATTCGAGACCGCGGCATTGCACATATTTAATTCTTCGCATATTCTTGGTATACAGACAAACTGACATTCTTCTGCGACTTTCGCCATCAGTCAAAGGTGCACAGTCGTTATTTATACATATTTAGCGCGGCCGGCACCGAGTCAATGCTGATGTTCAACACTTCTGGGAACTCTGTCACACTCAAGTTCTCGAGCGACGCATCAGTGAACTACCCCCAAGGATTCCAGGCTACAGTCGTTGCGATAACGGTGTAACGATTGACATACTCCATTCTATCAGTCTACATTGTAATAAAACTCGTCTATCCGTAAGCTAATAAACTATGAAACCTGAAAAAAACGAATCATTTTCTCCCAATGCCCTTTCCAGTGCAAGTATCACTGAACAGTATTTTCCTCCACCAGGCGAAACTTCCTTTGCTTCTGTGTTTTACAGATCAAAAACAAACATTGAGAAAAGTAGTTTATTGTAAGGTTTCAGCAAGAGACAAGAGAATCAAAAATATGCACAATTACAATGGTGAGAGATCTAGCTCTAAATCCGATACAGGAAGGAGGAGTAGCATGCGGTAGCTTTTGAACTGAATGTGAGAAAGTAAGGTAAGCGATTGCAGCGGTATTGTTGATCCTCGCATATTCAAATTTGCGTTCCGACGATAATTAGCCCGACTGTCGTTGAACACTGCGAATATTTGCTCCTTTGACTGTGCAATTTATGCAAAATACGATCTATACGAAGTATACGCGGAACGGAAAGTCTAACACGAGGATGGACAGGAATAAGAGGCGGGGGGGGTAATCTCCTCAATTTAGGCTCCCGGCATGCGCAGCCCGTTCTTCGAGATCCACATAGCCTCCGTGAGGAAGACGACGGCGCTGAAGCCCAATTTCGGTCCTTACGAATCGCTTTTCCACAAGATTCCAAGACAAGATATCAGTAGCAAGTACAGCTTTTAGAGATCATCTGATTTACTAGATCTGCATTACAAACGAAACGATTGCCTCCTTGCTTTTTCTCTACGATAGCTTATAGTGCGACTATCGAATGAGAGAATGCGAAGGACGAGAATGAGATATGGAGAGTCTGGAAAAGCAGTCAATAGCCGCACTTTACAGTATAGCCTTTCACCTGACTCCGGCCACGAGCCCTGAGGGCACGAAGATCGGCGCGTCGCGGTAGTGCTGTCCGAGCATGAAGGCGAGGCCGCCCGAGACCGCTGCAAGACGCCTCAGCAAGCTGGGATTATTTCATAAGCTTCTATAGGAAAACGGACAGGACTGAGAGAAACAAAGGAGGTTAAACTTGTAAGGAAAATTGCGCCTTCTCAGAGTTAAGAGTGGAAAGAAGTGTGGCATATTCCACTGGGGGGCAGCTTACCAGCAACGATTGCCGGCTGCTCGGGCACCTTGTAATGGGTGGCCACGGCCACGAGCGCGCCCAGGCCCACACCCGCCGCTAGCGAGCGAGTCGACTCTGAATGCCGGCAGTTGAGCCATCGCTTAGTCATTCAGGCTCGATTACCTAACGAGAGAGGGCGCCAATGCTCGATATTTTGCCAAGTTTTACCTTACTCTCATATACAAGCTTGAAAGAGAGACTAATGCCGCCACAGTGTTCTGACAACAGTCAAAATGTTAAGCGAACGAGATGCCGAAAAATAACCCTGATTCGGCAGGAACTCGCGCACGGAAAACACCGTATACTGAGCATTTTGGCTCGTTCGCTTAACATTTAGAAAACTGTGCCGCGCTAAGATGACGCGCCGTCCTCGTTTCTCGTTTCCACCCTTTAATTTCTGCACCAATTCAGTAAAGAGAGTGGCGCCGCCGCCCGCGAAACGAGCGGATTTGAATTCTCGCAATTTTTTTTAAATGCGCATAAAACATTTCAAAATCAATATTTTTGGAATCTGTAAAATGTATCGGATAGATCTCGAGAAGGGTGATGATTTATCTGATCCTGTTGAAATCTTCCTCCTCAAAGACGTTATTCCTCTCTCCAGGTTTTGGCATAAATTAAAGGGTCGAAGCGAGAATCGAGTTCGGCGTGCGTGATTTGAACGAAGCATTACCCGATTTCATGTATCCCACCACTCCGCCGCCAATGAGAAAGGCGCCGTAGGCTAGGTCGATGCTGTCATGGTCATCTTGTTCCATTTCGAGCGATTCTGAAACGTACAAGATGAAACAAGCAAGAAGTGGGGCAAGAAGTGGAATAGAAGAGAACTGGTCGTGTTTACTGGAACTAGCTCGTGGTGGAGAAAAGATGGATAGAAAGAGAGAGCATACGAGTAAGAGAGAACGTAGAGAGAAGAGGAAACGACTTGCCACAACAGCACGTGACAGGCGAAATGGAATGGACTGGGGGCATACATAAGGAGAGCGTGAGGGGAGGGCGAGAGAGGGAAGGGGAGGAGAGGGTGCAGACAACGAGAGGGAACGAGAGAGCAGTAGGGGGAGGGAGAGCGCGGTGGTAAGCATCGCGCGAGCGCGAGGGGTGAAGACGGCGTAAACAAGGGGAAACCTACTCTGTCCGCGTCTCTTCTCTTATTCCCTCCCTCTCCCTCGCATACTACAATGTGCTATCCTCAGCGTGTAGCAGTAAGCATAGACCAGGGGCGATCTCTGTCCTGAGTATGTTGACTTGCTTAGGGGATACGAGGGTTCAGGAATAAGTGCGGATGGGTCAACAATATGCCTGTCTGGTTGTGGAAATGAAAATGTTGCTTTTCGGTAACGAAAAAAATCGTTAATCGCCGCACGATGGTACAGTATTCAACACTAGTTGCATAGTAGATATTGGATATTTTCGTTTATTTCAGCAATCACTGAGTAGACAATTGGATGAGGTGTTATTTTCGGACATGGAATGAAAAATAATATCATAAGCAATCCAAACTACGACGAAAAATAAGGCCATTATGTTTACAGAATATAGCACTGCACAGAATTTTATGTACATTATATAAATGAGAATGTGAATCACACTATCCTCCGTTTGGAAGGTTTGCACAAGATTAGTATTAGTTGTAGAATGTTTCTTTTCGGGTGATGGAGTGATTCGCTTCAATAGCAGTAAAGTGACGAGTCGGCGAAAGGTGTGGTCTGCATTCGGTGATCGTTGATCCTTGACGGATGATCTTTGATCTTTAGTCGAAGACTGTCCGAGACATCCCATGCTTGGAGATGTGCATCGCGTAGAGAATGAAGACGAAGAAGCTGCAATTATCCAATTGGCTAGATATACAGCAAAATATTATGATTAAGTTAGTTCTAACGCACCTAACACTTGAATTCAATCTCGACAGACGTGCAAGGCACCATTGATTAACCTAATAAGATTTCGATTTCCGTACCTAAAGAGAGCGGTGAGTCCCGTTGGATAGACGGCCGAGGTGGCGGAGAATCGCAGGAACATGTAGACCGTGAGCGCGCCCGAAATCACTGAACAACTCCATCAGTTAGCTTAGGCATGGTTGAGGACAATGTTCCGTCTGTCGCCTCATTCCTACTTCCGGCGAGAGAGCGAAGAGCGGTATGAAGAGACTGCAGGCAACGTGGGAATGAGTCGACTGACGGAACGTTTTCGTCAATAATAGAGGGAGCGCCGTCTTACAAATAATCGTGCTCGTTCGCTAGGTTTTGAAGCTATGTCGAAGTCTGTGCTGGCCATTATTACAGCAAACATAGCCATGACAATATTAATTCGTTTCGAAATACGACTAAGCCAACCGGCGACGATCAGCGGCTGCTTCGGGTGCCTGTAGTGGGAGGCCATGGCGATGACCACCGCGGAGCCGATTCCCGCCACCGCCGAGTTGATCGAATCTGCAATAAGATGTTGTCGAATAGATAAGTCCTAAGCTAAATTGGTCACAAAAGTATCTCATTTGCTCGCTAGTTCCTATTCTTGTGTAAGATGCGGAATGACCTGTGTAGATAATTTAAAAATTTATTATTTCTGTAGTAAAGACTGTTGTGAAGCTCAATAACTCACGCGCATTTAGGAAGCCGACAATGCCTCCGATGGCCAGGAAGCCAGAATAGAACATGGTTACGGTATCGCGGTCCATTACGGTAGGATTACGGTAGATTGAGAGAAGACGGTAGACTGTAGAAGTGCTTGGGTGAAGACTGGCGAGAGGAGAGAGGACGAAGGGAAGGGAGCGAAGGGGGAGGGACGTAAACAACTAGAGCGTAGGGAGGGGGGTCACGTGACTGGGAGGGCAGACTTGTTTACTGGAAGGGTGAAGGGAAAACAGGGAAGGGGGAATATCAAGCATGAAGCATTCGTTTGTCTGGATAATGTTGTTGTTGAATCACGTTGTTGGGAAAGGCGAGTGATTTAATGGGACACGCATTGGAAAGCTGTTCACTACTTACTATCATGTGATAAGTCCTGTCTGTACGTATGTCTGTCTGTCTATCTGTCTGTGTGTCCTTCCGCGAATTTTGTGACCGGCATAACTCGTTACTCGTTGAAGATATCGTAAAAAGTTCAAAAGTGACTACTACTATCTTTTGAATATCTCGAACAAATTTTTGTCCGATTTTGAAAATATGCTCTCGGGGCTGAGATATATCGATTTTGAGAAAATTTTCAATAACGCTCAAACTTTGCCAGAACGCGTTTTAGAGCACAGGAATCATTTTTGGAAAAATCCCCTTATAAAAAAACTGAAAATTTTCGCCCTCCGGGCACCCCCCCCGCGCGTGCGGAAGCGCTATGCCCCGGCCCTAATACTGGAAGACTTCTTGATGGTTTAGACCGTGGTGGAGTTGGTATAGTGGTTAGTAGTCTTGTCTATTAAGCGGATGCTTGCAATTTCGGTTCCCGGTGGAGTCAAGTTCTTTGGCTAATTTTGCGCGACTGCGGGGAATCCTTTTTCCCATAATATCGTGATATCTGACCTATAAAGCGCTTTGGTTAGTAATTTTGAAACAAATTAAACAATAGGACTGGCTTTTTGTGGGTACTGTTTAGAAAACAGCGATAGGAAAATTACTGCGTCAGATATGTTTCACATAGGATGCCGACACTTATGTGTAATCCAGCTCTTAGTACGAATTGCAAAGCCACTGCAACATAGATTGGCAGGGTTTGCGGGTTGGCTACTGCAGTGACCCTCCGATACATAAAGGTCGAAAATTTTAGCCAAGATTGCTCCGCAGCAGGCTGCCCAATACTTGTAAAAATTCTGCAGTAGGCCACCAACCACGATACCGGCAACGGTGCCATATATACGCATTGAAAAATATGAGTTAACAGTTGATCACTAAATGACTACAGTAAGATTGTGCGGAAGTCATTTTGTGCGGAAATGTCTGCACCCCGTTTCACATACATCGTTCTGAAAAGTGTAAAAAAGAGGGGGAAGGTAACTAGCCGCAGACCCTCCCCCGGTTCAAAAGTTTCTACTTTTACAAACGACGAACGTAGTTGGTTACGGTACACTACTTAGTAGAAAACTAATAATTCATTCCACATAACCTCTTTCGCCGAAATATACGGGAATGTCCGTTGTGATTCCAAATATAGTAGGATAAAATTGATAATATATTTGTACTGTTGGACGAAGACGCCTGCCTAATACATGCTTAGGCGGCCCACGAAGCGTGCCGCGGTCGCTCAGAGCGACCGCGCCACGCTTCGTGGGCCGCCGGGTACCGCGTAGTTATACTAGTTCGTTGTTGTCTTTTAATGTTGGGAAAGTATTTTTCGTTTTCATATTATCGTCCAGTAGAATAGTTATCATGACTTTATTGATACATACTAGTCGCGAGCTATTTAGTAATTGCTTAGTGCTTTATAACATAGAGATTCACAAAAGGGGGGGGGGGTTCACAAAAAAGAACATAGGAAGTAGGCTGTCTTGGAACTAACAAAACAGGGCTTTGAGCAAATATACAGCAAACAGCTTTTCAGAGTCCGGGCGGTCTGCGAAGTCCATTCTTGGAGATCCATCCCAGTTCCGCCAGGAAGACCACGGTGCTGAAAGAGCGAATCTATGTGATGAGATGATTACTGACAATGAGCCAGAACTCACGATAGCATGCAAATATGTTGATTATAAACTCATTTATAGTAAATGATTAGACGCTATGTAACTTGCTGCCAACCTCACGCCGGCCACGAGTCCCGCAGGAATCATTCTCGGCGCGTCCTGGAAGTGAATGCCCATGGCAATCGCGAGCCCGCCAGAGACAGCTGAACAGTCAAATTTCTTTATCTATTGTGATGATACCAAAAAATTGAGAGACAAAATAATTAGAACTTTGATCACTTTCGAAGCGGAGTGACCTTACAAACTAGAATAAGCTAGCGATAGATCGTTTAAAGTCTCACCCGCAACCAGCGCCGGCTGTTCGGGAACTTTGTAATGCGTGGCCAGAGCTAGGACCGACCCGAGACCCAATCCCGTAGCAAGCGAGCGAGTTGACTCTGCCGATGTGATCAGTTGTCAAGATACTATTGACGACAAAAGTTCAGTCTTACTCATTCCCACTTTGCCTGGACACTCCTCCAACCGTTGCGCCCCAAATTGGAAATAGGAATAAGTACAAGTGACCGAGCATTTTTAGAAACGATAGATAGACTTTTTAGCTAAACAAGCTGTTTACATCGATGGCTTGACTGATACACTCGACACTGTGTTCTGCCGCAATGCAAAACCTTTGGAAAGCGAAAAATCATTCCGACATTTACTAATATGGTAGATCGGTGTGCCGCACACCGCGAATGAAGCATTAGAAATGCAAAGGAAGGGCTCCATGATAGGCACTCAAGCTAACATCAATAAAACACTTAGCGTCTCCTAGAAGCTTAAAAATATGGTGTCTTTGTTATTTTCGTTTTCCAAAAGGTCTAGAATACTGTGTCGAGTGATTGGGTGAGAAAAAGAAGTATATAAGTACAGATTTGTTTAAGGCAAGCTAACCTTTCTGCACGTATCCCACTGCTCCCCCTCCAATTAGGAAGGTGGCGTAGGCCATGCTCAGGTAATCGTTGTCGTTCATTCTTGTAAAGCTAGAAAGGAGAAAACTGCCAACATTAATAATACAAAATATAGTTATTATTGTGAATTCTAGTGAATAATCAGTGAGGTGGCATGCTTTCCCTGTCGAGAGGGAAAGAGTACGAGCCACGCCAACAACTAGATGGACACATGTTTGTGTGTCCGCCTTGTTTATGTCTACTCCTATGTCTACGCCCATTCCCCGCTGCACAAAGCAGAATGCATCGGTAAATAAGAAATATGAGAACAGCGAGAGAGTTTATATGCTCGACCAAAATAAAGTTCATAGTATAATAGTTAAATAAGCAGTTTACCAGCACTAACTTGACTTTTGGCCCGAACAGACTTTTGGCAGAGAATATTCGTTATGCCCCCTCTGGTCGGAGAATCATTCCTAATACAAGGCGAGAGAGTGCGCAAAATTGAGAGAATTAGACTCATTTTGGAGCGGAAGGGACTGACGGATCGGTTTATTCCAGTATATATGTGCTAAGATGGTACAATAATACGTCTGCCGCGCGATTAATCCCCCCTAAGTTCACCGACTTCTCAGCGATCTTTCGTTGACTGGTCGCGCGGGTTGGGCAGAAATTTGGCAGAGATTGGCCAACTTTCGGCTGTGGGAGGGGAGAAGAGTATGAGGGGCGTGTAATGTGCAACTCATGTGTCGTGTATGGCGCAATAGGTATGCGTAAACTAAGTAAGACGCCTAGACTATGGAAAGAAAAGAAAAAAAGAAAATCTCTCGAGCTATATATATTTTAGAGATGTGCGGACTGGTCCGATTCCAAGTGTCGCGAGTCATTTTCCTTCATTTTGCCGGTCGCTTCAAGGACTCGAGTCCGAATGAAGAATGAAGGAATGAAGACTCGCGTGAGAATTGCCTCAATCGAGGCGAGTCACCACGCGAGTCATTTCCTTCCTTTTCGCTTTTTTCTTGATAAATTTTAGCTAAACGTTTCGAAAAAAATCACTAAAATTTTTTAAAGCTCATACTATGGCCTTCTAATAGCTGCCGCGCGATTAATCCCCCCCTAAGTTCACCGACTTCTCGGCGATCTTTCGTTGATTCTCGGCGATCTTTCGTTTGTGTACTAATTCTACATTTTTGGAATCTGCGCAATTGATGCTTCAATATACGCTATAAATTAGGTTTGAATTCCAAAATTTACATTGTGAACAACCCTATAAAGTTAAAATAGAACAACGAAAGTTAAATATTCGTAATCTAGATCGAAAATTATATGCATAACCGAAATTACAATCTCTTTCATCAAAAATTGAGAAAGTTTGTGAATTCAATATAGTGTTCTGAACTTACAGTATGTCATGCAACAAATTTATTTACATATTCGAAATCTCCATACAAATTTTTTACTGTGCACCTGTGCAAAGTAACATTGTAGCGGCTGTGCACTACAATCATATCTTCCCGGCTCGCAATCACAGCAGCCCACTGCTTTCTGAGGGAATCCGTCTACGAAAATTGCCCGTACGCATTATAACGTTCACGGAGACAGTCACAGAGGCATTTGACCGAGTTTCACCATTTAGACAAAAAGCTATAGCAGTAGCACTACTAAATGTAAATTCCGTAGCTCAACGACGGAAGCTCGGAACGAAACACAAAACAAGGGTTTTTTTAAATTCTTGCTAAAAATTTTACCTTGCATTTTGAAACCTTAGACTTTCATCCACTTTTGAGCCTGATTAATGCCTCCTCCTTTCCTTCGATATAACAAGATATGGATCATTGAAATTGAAAAAAGTCATTGAAAAAAATTAAATGTATTACACGATTATTATATGTGGTTTGAAATAAGAGATATTGAGGTGTTGGTGTGAACATTTACGTTCCAAAGATTGCTATTGCGTTCTTCAGGGAAGCGGTGAAAAGGCCTGCATATGAAATGGATGGAAATGTGAAGCATTTAGCACTTACTTTTATAATGTTTCCCCTTTTCTTTCCCATTTCTCATCTCTTTCATTTGTTTGTTGAATTTCTTTTCTTTTGTCTTTTCCTTTTACAACAAAGCTGATTAGCCCGATCCTCATCCATACAATTCGCCCTATTCTTCCTTTTTTCTCTTTTGTTGTGATTCTTTTTTCTTCTATTTCTCTTCCTTTTTGTTACAAACATCATTCTATTGTTTTTTCTCTTTTATTTCTCACTGTTCTTTCTTATTGTTTAGATCTTAGTTTCCTAATAATGAGACTGGGGAAGTAGTTTGCGATAAATTAATAGAGTATGTTCGACCAGTAGTCCTTTTCATTGTCATCCCACCACAGTCCACATTTCCCAGTCGTCGGAAAATTACGTTTGGTCGAGTGTTTGGCTTGGCTTTCATTACCGTAATCTTTTGAGTCTGCACAGGTTCTTCGTCGTGGGAATTTTGAATGTCATTCTATTTACACCACTTTTAAGAAAGGCCGAAAAAGAGCTTAATCTCAACTTCTGAGTGTTGATTTCTGACAATAGCTGAAGATTCCCTCCTCGTTCTTACCGTAACCCGTCCAATCCAGCCGCGCACAGCTCCACGCAAACAATATATAAATAAATAAAAAATAAAGATGTTAGAAGACGTTTCTTTACACTAAAATGTTTGTAGATGATGAAAACAGGGAGAAAAGAAAGATGTTCACTTATTGATAAAAGGAAGAAAAGGAAGAATTGAGTGAATCATAAGAGGTAAGAGGAAAAGATAAGGCAGACAAAAGAACGTCGAGGGAGAAGAAAAAGATGAGCAACAGCAAAGAAAAGGAAGAATAAGAGTAATATAATAGCAATATTAGATAAAGAGAAGAAAGGGATAATTCATCAGCGCTATTCTCAAAAGACGCGAAACGGGAATAAAAGGAAGTTTTCTGTGTTGCAAATATATGCCAACATGAAGCTCATTCTTCTCATAGCTATTCTTGCATGCACAGTCTTCATCGAAACTGTATCATATAAGGTTGCTTCTTAATTTCATTCAAGTTTTCTTTGTACTTTTCTGTGTTTCTTCTCAACAATCCTTGTTTCCAGCTCGGGGTGCATGTTGAAGTCTTTTGTCCATTCCTCATGGATGAGCCGGTAAGCTTCCCTAACATGTAACCCATTAGCACTAACTAGTCTGAGGGAAAATAACGCTTAAATAGGGAGTTCTAGGGAATGTGGCTATGGAATAGGCACTGCTTTCCCACAAGTACTTATTTTGGAATTTAATGGTTTTTTAATATTGGCTTAGTTACTGCCTGCTTTATTTTTATAGGTTTATAATCTATTATATTTCTTGTTGACGGAGTTGCTTTTCATGAACAAAGTGCTTTAAAGGAGCCGGCCCACGAGTACGGTAGGATTTGAATTCCCGCGCTACCCTGATATATCAATTTAGGCCTTTCCGCCCACCGTTTCCGATCGTTCTTTTTACTAAAATGATCAGAACAATGTAAAAAATCATTTTGTCAATAAATCAGAGCTGTATCCCTTCTCAGTCAGGTAATATATTATTGACGAAAAAGTTCCGTCAGTAAACTCATTCCTACTTTTTCTGCATTTCGGAGGTAGGAGTGAGACGACAACTTTTTTCTCAACCATATCCGATTTTGTGAAAAGCGCGTTGCTCTTTGCACCTTCACTACTCCGCGGAGAGTGAATGAAATCACATAAAACTCGGAATACACGATCAGTACGATTAGATCTACTGAATGACGTAAAGAGCCAATATGGTCAGAAACTCGTGGTCCGGCTCCTTTAATGCTTTATAAAGCATATAGATGTGTCCATCTGATCAGTGAATCAGAGCTGTATTACATCTAAGCAATCTAATATATCAGATTTTGCGAAAAGCGCGTTGCTGTTTACACCTTCACTGCTCCGGGGAGATTGAATGAAATCGCATAAGATTCGGAATACCCGATCAGGATGATTAGATCTACTGAATGACGTAAAGAGAATATGGTCAGAAACTCGTGGTCCTTAAAAGGGACATGGAAGCCAAAAAAGATTGCCTTTCATATGAAAATTTGGAAAACCACCATTTGATCAAATCAGTCGTTTCATCATCCGTGATCTACATACAATTAGTGTTGATGAAACGGCAGATTTGATGAAATGGTGCTTTCCCGAAAATTTATCGCCTAGATAATACAAAAAACCAAAACCAGAGTGCACAAAAATGTCTACTTCGCGAGATATTATTGGAGGAAAACGAACGTTGAGAGAGCTGCGCAATTCTTTCCGCTAACCACCGCAAAACTTCAGCCGGAGCCGGCTTTTAGCCTAAGCTGGCATTTTGCCAAGAGAGTTTCACTGTATTTAGCGGAGTGCGCTGCAAAGATTTCTCAACGTTCCTTTTCCTCCAGTAATATCCTAAACATAATTTCTCAGCCAAGGCGCAGTCTTACTGCGTCTAGCGCATAGAAGCAAGGAAAATGGTATCGAGGTACTCCCGGAACAAATAGTTATTTCTCACTGCAGAATTTTTTTCATATTTTTCAAACGCTGTTGTCTTATTTTCTAAGAAACATATTTTACAAGTATTGTCGTATTCGGTTTCAAGAAAGTTCTCGCTTCCATGTCCCTTTAAAAAAGTAGGGCCATTCGGTACCGTAGCCATACTATTTAAAGGAGCTGTGCGGGATTGCGAGAGATCCAATATCTCTCCGCAAACCCGCACCCTTCGCACCGCGCTTCCCCTGGATCCGCCCCCCTCAAGGAGGGGCGCTCGCCAGACACTACACATACACTGATACTGAAATGTTGCTTGAATAGCCTTTCCGTCTCAGATAAAGTGTCTCATCATAAATTTGTATTAATAAGCATTCTGCCATGCATGGAAGAGAAACTAATCAATACGTCAGGAGGCCGTCAGAAATTTGAATAGATTACTGTATGAAATGAATGGAGGTCCTTTAAGGTGACCGGAACGCTGTACACCTCACCAACTTATGACGATGCAGAAGCTAGACTGATGGAACTGCACGCACAAAAAAAGAACTACATAAAACGAGTAAGAACTAGGGTTCCGCATTCGAAAGTCGCAAGTGATTCCCAGCGGCAGTCGTAGCCTTTTCTTTTCGGTTTATTGCGAATTCCCTTCCTATCCTCTTCCCCACCTAGCGGGAGACCCGTATCGATGCGAAAGTTTCGTATTCATTCGCAAGATTCGTTCTCAATGACACCCCCAACTGGTCGGTATCCAGTCTGGAACTGTAATGTGTCCTGGAGCTTCGCTCCTGGATGCATAACACAGAGAGGCCATCAGCCATTTACTTTTTTAATTAAAAAACATGATTTTCGAAGTTTAGCTATATACTCCGAATTAATTTTATTTGTCGTTCTTTTTCACATTCTATTAAACGGACATGGAAGTCAAAAAAGATTGCCTTTCATATGAAAATTTGTTGCCTAAATAATACAGTGAAAACCAAAGCGCACAAAAATTCATACTTCGCGAGACATTCATTTTTCACTTCCATTGTACAATCTTACTGCGTTTAGCCTTACTGCGTTTAGCGCCTAATATATAACAAGGCAAGTGGAATCAAGGTACTCTTGGAACAATTAAATACCTTTCGCCCGGAAATTGTTTTAAAAATATTTTTTTTCCAAACGCTATGATAGTCTAGAAAATCGGAACCTACAATTCTCGATTCCGCCGCTACCGTGCTTGGCGAATTTTTAGGGCTTTGAAACGTTTTCATTCCAAGAAAAAATATCAGGAACATGTATAGCTTTTTGAGCTCAGTAGCTCGGATAGTACAGCTTAGAAATTGATTTGATCATTTCGAAAGGCACCGGAATCGGCGTTGCAAGCGGAACAATTATATCTTCCCTTTTTTCTCTAATATGACGGTAAATAATTTTTGAAATAAGTTATGGGCAAAAAATGCAATTTTTGCTGTTTCGGCGTGTCCATTTTTAGAGACGTATACAATTTTTGCTTTTTTAGAGACGAATGCAATTTTTCTGCAGAATAGTATAGCAAAAATTGCATTCGTCTCTAAAAATGTCTCATATAACTTTTCAGCAATATGAGACTGGAAAACGGTCAGTATTTCACTCAATGGCATTTTTCTCTATGTTCGAATAGTATAGGAACTGAAGTGATACAAAGTGATAATAAGTTTGAAAATGGCAAGCCTTCAAAGCTCGATTTTATTTGTTTTTGTTATTCTCCAATTTCGATTGTCTCTTTGGCGCCCTTTAGCTTGCAGGGTCTGACCAATCTGACTCTGGCTCACATATAAGTTCCTTTTCCATTCTTCTTTTTTCCTAATTAATTAAAATTTTGAGAAAATAACTAGCTTTCTTTGTACAATTAAATAGGAAACCATATCAGCCGCACGTTTAATCTGGGGTAAAAGATGGCCTTGGTCAATTTATTTCGAGCTCCTCATAAAATGTGCAATTAATTGAGCAATTAATGGGGTATTTTCCTGATGTTCTTTTCACGTTTTTATCCTCTTTTGGCTACTTAACGGTCGTAATTTTAAATTTTAAAAAACTTGTTCATTGTCGTAGACGACGGAAAAGCCTATGAGAGAATAATAGACAATATAACAGGGACACCTACGACATATCTATGCACAGTTCACAGAACATGAGACAAGTTTTTATCGATTGTTCTTAAAGGGTTACACTACTCACATTAAAGAGCCCCTCTGACCACATTGCTATTCCTCAAGAGCATATTTTGAACATTCCTTCAATTTTGTCCTTTTGGGAATACATCCATTCTTTCAATAATTCCATCAATAATTCCTTCAATAAACGATCACAGCATTCCGCCCGGTGAAGGATGTGTCTAATAGCGAATTGACCACTATTTTTGAATTTTCTCAAGAGTGGCCGAACCAATCCGCACCAAAATTTCGGAGCTCTTGCAATACATGGTGACGAGCTTAAGTTTTTAAATTCATAATTTTCGTTTCACTTATTCGCCTACAGGATCATTGTTATTCACGTGGTCAGTGAAGAGCAATGGACAATGAAGCGTATTTGGACACACGACTCCGTGCCCTTACCGCCCGCCATCCCCGCGTCCACCCTCCCAGTGTCATGCCTCAAGATGAAGGCGGGGTGAAGCGTATTTGGACACACGACTGCACGGAGTCGTGTGTCCAAATACGCTTCACCCCGCCTTCATCTTGAGGCATGACACTGGGAGGGTGGGCGCGGGGATGGCGGGCGGTAAGGGCACGGAGTCGTGCATAAACCTTGCATAAAACTTAATGGCAAGAGTTAGAGAAAAAAGACGAGAAAAGGGTCGCAAGCGCTTTTTACGAGAATCCATAAAATGCTATCAAAATATATTTTCCCATATTTCGACCCGTTACTCATAGAGATCACAATTTTATTCATGGTTTTTCAGTGTCTCCATCTTTTACAGCACTAGAAATAGCCCCGGAATTATCTTTTTGGTCCGATTAGGCTACTGCAGCAGTAGATAAAACAGTATGAGCCTTTAGCCATGGTATGAGTTTAAAAAATTTTTAATAATTTTTTTCGAAACGTTAGCTAAGATTTATCAAGAAAAAAGCGAAAAGGAAGGAAATGACTCGCGTGGTGACTCGCCTCGATTGAGGCAATTCTCATTCTTCATTCGGACTCGAGTCCTTGAAGCGACCGGCAAAATGAAGGAAAATGACTCGCGAGAGCACTCGACTCGGACCAGTCCGCACATCTCTAAAATATATATAGCTCGAGAGATTTTTCTTTTTTTCTTTTCTTTCCATAGTCTAGGCGCAGTCTTACTTAGCTTAGCGCATAGTCACGAGTTAAATGGCATCGTAATCTTTATTATCTTTATTATCGTCTGAGTATAATATTTTATGAGTATTGTCATGTTCGGTTTTGAAAAATCTCTCGCTACCATGTCCCTTTAAATTAATGGGAAATAATATAAAGCACGCAACACTTGGAGCAGTCCAGTAATTTAAATAATTAATTTAGCAGTAGCGACGATGTGGATTTTAAGGGCTTTCTTGACATCTACAACGATATTGACAATCGACGTACTGATAATATTACAGCATACCTAAAGATCAGGTAATGATTTAATATTGATATTTAGTGTGTTTTATATATGTCGTCCTTTCAGTAGTAATTGTTCTCAAAATAAAAAAGAAGTTATTATCTGCAAAAACTTGGGATCAATCGTAAGTAATTTTTTCATAACATCCTACTTGCTTAAATTTAGGACTCCGATATGCAGCATATCTACGTGGAAGAACCTGTGAATCTATCTGAAACAAATAGTACATCTTTCATCTGGTGCAGGCCAACCGTCTAAGAAAACTTTAAAGATCGTGTTGCTGATAAATATTTGATTTTTTAAATTTACTTCCATGAGAGATAAAAACATACATATTATAATCTTTTTAAGGAAAATTAGGAACGTTTTTTTCATTCCCAGCAATATAGTGATTTTTTGGTTTGCCCCCTATTTGCGAAATCCAGCCGCACGTTTAATCTGGGGAAAATCATCTCTTTTATCTCAGAGTTGAGATAAACTCGAAATAATGTGTAATTCCGAGTTCGTTTTCTCTGTTTCAGCCGCGCGATTAATCCCCCTCGGCGACCGGTCAGCGACCGTCGAAAGTTCGGCATTAATTGGGCAATGGGGTTGCGAACTTTCCTATGTATAAGCATAGGACTTCGCAGCTATTTTCGACTTCCCCCCGAAAGGTCGCCGACCGGCCGCCGACCAAATAGGTGAAAGATCGGTGACCGGTTAGAGAGAGGCGAGAGAGCATGCGATTTGGAGAGAGCGAAAAGAGCATACCCGGTGGTGCTCTTTTCGGTCTCTCACTCTGCCCATGCTTAGGGATGCTTTCTCTTTCAAATGTTGGTGAACTTTGGGAGAGGAGAGGAGACGTAAAGCGGGCAATATTCTTACATGTTTCGTGACTTTGCGAGTGAGTATTTCAAAAAATTTTGTTTGTGACCCTGGGTAAATTTGTATGGAGATTTCGAATATGTGAATACATTTGTTGCATGACATACTGTTAGTTCAGAACACTGTATTTAATTCACAAACTTTCTCAATTTTTGAAGATTTCGATTATTTTGTAATTTCGGTTGTTTATATAATTTTCGATCTAAATTACGAATACCAAACTTTCGTCATTCTATTTTAACTTCATAGGGTTGTTCACAATGTTAATTTCGGAATTTGAACCTATTTTTTAGCGTATATTGAAGCATCAATTGCGCAGATTCCAAAAATATAGAATTAGTGCACATTTTATAAAGATGATAAAGCAAAGACGCAAAATCTGCAAAAAAATTCCGCATAGGTAGAGTCGAACCCGCAATATGAAAATACTAGGCGTCACGTATACCTATTGCGCCATACACGACACATGAGTTGCACGTTACACGCCCCTCGTACTCTTCCCCCTCCCATAGCCGAAAGTTGGCCAATCTCTGCCAAATTTCTGCCCAACCCGCGCGACCAGTCAACCACAGCATTCCGCCCGGTAAAAAATGTGTCTAATAGCGAATTGACCACTAAGTTTGAATTTTCTCAAGAGTGGCTGAACCGATATACGCCAAAATTTCAGAGCTATGAGAGATCGTAGTAATGAACTTAAGTTTTTAAATTCATAATTTTTGTTTCACTTAGTCGCCTACAGGATCAAATCCTATGCGCGGAAACCGCTATTCGCTATTAGAACGCTTGGAATGCTGTGCAACGAAAGATCGCTGAGAAGTCGGTGAACTTAGAGGGGATTAATCGCCTTTTTTCTCTCACTCTTTTCATTCCTACACTCTTTTCAGCGGTCGTCTTTAATTGAGCAATTTTTCCCCCCTTTATTTCTCACGCTTTTCTCGCCATTAATGGTGAAGTGGTCGGAGAAAAACGAGAGAGTGTGTGCTTTGAAGAGAGGAAAAGTTTCCCCATGAAAGAGGTTCCTTTTCCCTCTCTCGTTCTTGCATGTTCTCTCGTTGCTCTCTGACCTCCCGATTAATCTCGAGATATTTACGAGACTCACTCTCTCAGTCATTTTCATCTTTCGCATTGATCTATCGGTCGACCGAGAAAGAGCGAAGGGGGAAAATAAGAATGAGTTCAGCGAGCGTCCTCTTTGGTTTATGATTGACGAATGAGAAGCTGAGATTGTGTGTCTTGATAGTATAGAGCTAGCAGGTTTGTATAGCGTGCAGCAGCGGCGGGTTCTCATCCCCGTTGCTGCAAAATTTTTGCGGATGGTGAGGCCAAAAATACATCCAGCCGCACGTTTAATCTGGGAAAATCTCAGCTCAGATAATGTCGAGATAATCTCGAGATTATTTTTAATTTCGAGCTTGTTTTCTCAGTTTCGGGTATATATTCATGCAATTTTGTCATCGGAATCGGTTTCCCCGGCTCTGAGTACCATATAGAGGCAGAAAGAAGCATCAAATTGCATCAATATTGACTAGAAAACGGTAGCTCACCATTATCTGGATAAGTGTTACTTTAAGCACGGTAGGCATGACACTTCATAAATCCTTCTCTGTTCTACGGTAGGCAACATACCTGTTGAAGATAGATCGTTAGACTATCCAGAATAAATGAAGTTACATCGTTGGACTAATCGACGTGCAACGGAAGAAATCTTCGACTGTCCCATAGATAAAGAGTTTCATGATAGGGAGAGATGAAGCCTGAATTGCTAACAAAGTACCGCATCACGGAAAAAAATGTTTTAAAAATTGCTGGAGGAATATGAAACAGAAACTTCTCTAATAGTGCAGCGGAAAACTCCGAACTGCGAATCATCCTCTTCGCACGAAGAAGATATTGAAAACTGAAAAAAAGAAAATGGACAAGGCTCTGGACAGAAGAAAAGATAACCACAAAAATGGATTTGCAACGGTAAATCACACTGGTCACAAAAAACAAGACTGGTGAACTCCCGCGTGGAATTTTTGAGAGCGCGAATTCAAAAGACATTTCTTTTGGCACTGTGCCCAGTTTGGCCACGAAACCGTCAAGCCGTTTATGTGTGGTTTGTATATTCGTTTTTTGTACGTTTTCGTTCAATTTTTTTTTAAATAACGGAATCATGCATATACACTTTCTGACCTTATTAAATCGTGTGGAAAGAAAACTAACGACTTTCTTGTGTTTTTTTGCTTTGGGAACTCTACTCTTTGTTCCTACCACATATTTAAGTATTGAATTTTCGTGGAGACCATATGGTACCTGTTCAAGTGAAAACTCATCTTATTGCAGGATGACGGATAAGCTTCACGACTCACGGTCCGCCTCTCCTCCCCACCGTAAAGTCCGTCGGTCGTTCTCCACAAACGACCGTAGCCGAGGCAAGGGAATGTCTTTAAGGCCGCAGAAGTGGTACGCTTTTTTTTAAGTGACGTTACTGCTCTGAAAGCATACAAATTGTTAGAGAAGCGAGTGACTCACGACCAGCGATCTGCGCTGACATCTATGCGAGTTAATTAGGCTCAATACATTGCATAGCATTTTAATAATTATAATTAAATATTCTAAATTCTAGCGGAATGATCCCTTGCGAGTTTCGCGAGAAGGTGCCCGTCAAGTGGCGAAGACGGCAGTTCGTTCACGGGCAAGGAAGCGGCCGATTTCATGATGACCATCCTGCCACGGCACGTAGCGAAGGAGGTTACGAGGTTAATCTGGTTATAACATGTAAAATGTAGGAAATTTCATTTAATCGATTAGTGTTTTCCGTGCAAACAGCGGATAAAGGAAAAAGCTAACCAATTTGCGATTAGCGCGATTGCTTCTGAGCAGATTTTTTTGTATTAAGTTTGTATTACGTATTCGCATAGTCCATCGGGCACCAGCACGATTGTTTCGCTTACAGTTAGCGTACCGTACCCCCGAAGAATCCACCAGCGCGGATGCTCGAGCGCGGTTTTTTAGTTGTTTTTCTGAAACTATGATGTTGTTGCTCTGTGTGGGGCAAAACACAATTTCGTCATTTAGGGACTTCCGGCCGGAAAGGAGAACGAGTACGAGTACGTCTCCTCCCGCAAGTGGTCCGCCGTCGCGCCTCCG
This sequence comes from Micoletzkya japonica, assembly GCA_900490955.1. Lineage (NCBI taxonomy): Eukaryota > Metazoa > Nematoda > Chromadorea > Rhabditida > Diplogasteridae > Micoletzkya > Micoletzkya japonica. The sequence continues at coordinate 124,224 of LS912081.1, forward strand.
CAGAGGGTACGGTAGCTTGGGGTTACGGTAGGGGACAGCAGGGGGCTCTTTGCTGGCGGCATTTCCATGTGTAGTACGATGTAGGGTAGGGCATAGCCTGGTGGACAGGGTCTGCTGGTTACTTTCTACAGGGACCTCTAAGATCAAATATCTGTTTGGAAGCAAAATGGCGCTTTTTCATGAATATATTCGGGAATCAAGGCATTTTTTCCAGCCAGGATGCGAATCATAGCTTCATATTTATTTTTATTTTATTTATCGAATACGCGTTTTGCGTGTGGTCGTTGGGGGACGGGGAAGAATGAAGAGCAATCAAGGCATACTTTCATCAGCCGAATACCTGTTTTATCGGACTATAGAAGTCAGCATATTGCATTACATTGCCTTTTTGCTCATTTCATTCACATCGCGTGCAGCTCGACAGCAAATTTGTGTTGACTAAGATTGCTTTTCGCAATGGGAACATGAATTTGGAATTGACTGCCTCTGGATTGACTAGGGCGAAATTCGAACAATTGGCCAGCATTTATTCGAATACTCCAATATGCTTCCAATATTATTCTCATGTGTATTACCATAAAATGGTTATTGATCTATAGGTCTAAATTATAGAAGAAATAGAGCCTTTACGCTTAAAATATATGTTCGTCTCATACATGGGCGCGGTTGTCCTATCGGACGTTAGGATGGATGCCTGCACACGAGAGTCGTACAGTAAAAGGCTTTTGGGATGGCTGCTTTTGATTTTGTATAATTATGTAAAGGCGGTTGCAGAAAACGCTAGCCCATCAACGATTCGTCTTCAGATCCGCCTACGTGCCACCTCAGCCAAGGGCAAGCGGCAACAGGAGGCCCACAGTCAACTGGGCAGGTGAGATCGATACTCGCCCGGTTTACGCCCAATCGATTCAAATAGGACACCGACAATCAGGTGGGCAGGATGATCTTTGATCTTTGAGTTATGATCTTCTCTTCATCCTTATTCTTAGTTACGAGAAGAGAGTCTAGCTGCTAAAAAATGTCTAGAAAAAACATTGTAGATTTTTCACATTGCTCTTTCAGATGAAATAAAGAAACCAAGGGGTCAAAAAGTGCTCAAGTGGGCCCTTTAATTTGGCAGTGAAAGCACACAATGGCTCTCATGTACGCACATTCTCAACTACTCCTGGCTAATCGTCGTGATCATCAGGGAACAACATACTGTAGAGTGAGCCAACCGTAGGAATCCGTTTGCTATGGGTCATCTTTAAAGATAGTTCCATGAATGTATAGAAGTCAGTGAGAGGGGAAAGATATTTCAACTGGAACGCATAGTGAACAGCCACTAGGAAGGAAATGGGAATAGCGAATGAGCTCTTGGGGAGCTGGACAGGTACGCCCTCAATGAGGGCGTACATTGCATCGACTTGTCCAATTGAGAAGAGGCATGGATGATCTCTGTCTTTCAGGCTTGTCATAGCCAACTCTGGTGTTGATGCACTCTGAAACGCACAGGTATGAATAAATGCGTGCCAGCTGTATTTGGGATATACATTAAACGTGGCTCAGAAAGATTTGTGCTAGATACTAGAGTCAGAGTACTTCTAACCTGGAAGTTTTCATAGATCTTGCATATCACGACAGTCGTTGGTAGAGCAATCCTCTTCGATCGAGCTCGTAAGCAAAGTTCGATGATGAGGCATATGGGAAGGAGGAATTGATGGGCTGAACAAGTGATTGCATCTGTGGCTCTAAGATTTATGAAGTGGTTGCAGGACTATCTGCATTGTTGTATGTAGAATCATTTATATGTAGAGCCTTGATTAGCACGCAGTAGACGTTACCTTTCGTACATAAAAATAAATCGCTTGGTCTTTTTGTTATAGTTTCACATGCATGAAACCTTATGCGCACTCTTCTTTGCGTTATGCGCACTTTCACCAGAATGACTCGTAACCGTTACTTGCTTTTTTATAAATTTCTTCACGACTTCATTGTTCTATTCCTTCTTGCTGCTACTAACTATATCAACTTCTTACTCACATGTAGAATCCCGTCCGAGCTATTGGTGGTAGGCGCACATATGAGACTTTCCATAGTATCATTCAGCAGCGGACGTGGAATGACCTAGAAGCACTCAAATTTATCTGTGTAGCTATTGGTCTTAAATCGCTTGATTACTACCACTCAAAACACGACTGTGTCATAGAGTAAACCTCTAGCTAATTGTAAGAACAAGAATTTTAGCGTGCCCAGCTTTCCATTCTGTTGGTTCTTGTTAGCACTAGAGTAACTTACTCCCGACTTGGTTTTGTACTTTCCACGGGGTCTCTTGTCATGAAGTGCCCTCGAGACCTCACTCTTATTCTCCAGCTTGCGCTTCACTCTTGGGATGATCTGAAGTAAGACGCGAATTACCGGTTTCCCTACGTTGCCATAGGTATAGGTGTCATAATTGGGTGCTTGATCTATTTCGATTTATTTCTTTCATGCTAGTTACTGCTTTGATATTTAAATTGAATGATCACCGGCTTCCTCTCAATGACAGGATTTTGTTCCGTTCGTTGATCCTGACTCTCAATAATCTCTTCTCTGTACTCCTGATCAGTATTGGGAGGAGGCTCCTGATTTAATCGAAGTTCAACGTATCTTCAAAGTTCAACTTACCACAGTGGTTTCTGTAGTCTCTGCAGGCTCTCTTTTTCTCTGCCCGAGTTGCATCAAATAGTCCATCTAGTGATAGGTAGGTAGTACATTGTCATTAACTTTGGGGGGTACCTGCTCCTTGTTGAGCGAATCGAGCGAAAAAGAGCCAGCATGTGGGTTGTACATTGGAGGGAATACAGGCGCGTACGGAGATGATAGCTTAAGAAAACGGACAGAATTCAATTCCGTGAAGCTCGAGCCCGCGAATTGTTAGGAGTGGTGACTCCTATATTGTGTTGTTCTAAGTAAATACTAATTATTTAATTATTTAAATATAATACTTTCACTTCATTAAATTGTTTAGTAAAGTATACGGTAGCCTATCGCAAACTAGTTCTCTCGTTGTGTGCTTACTGTAGCCGGGTTCAGGGCCGGCGTTGAGAATAATACCCTGAATTTCACTTGAC
>LS912156.1:18698-33946 GCA_900490955.1 Micoletzkya japonica
GCTTACCTTAAAGAAGTCATTTCATGTAGTTATCGGTAATATTACAGTATCGAGGATTTAGATAAAGGGGTTTGGGGGGAGGGGGGTTAACGCAGGCATGGCAGCTGTTGCATTAAATTAGAGAGAGAATATATGGTTAAAGGGACATGGAAGCCAAAAAAGATTGGCTTTCATATGAAAGTTTATCGCCTAAATAATAAAAATAAACCAAAATCAGAGTGCATAAAAATGTCTACTTCGCGAGATATCCTAAAAATCGTTTCCCAGCCAAGGCGCAGTCTTACTGCGTTTAGCGCATAGTAACGAGGCAAATGGCATCGAGCTAGTCCCGGAACAAATAAATATTTCTCGCTCCAGAAACTTTTTAAAAATATTTTTCAAAGGCTATTGTGTTTATTATCGTCTAAGAAACATATTTTACAAGTATAACCATTTTCGGTTTAAAAAAATTTCTCGCTTCCATGTCCCTTTAATGAGATATGTACAGTAATACCACCTAATATGCATTATGGTGTATATGCCGATGATCTCAAGATCTAGAGCGCGAAGTAAAAGATTAAGGGCACGCTTCGCCTTAATTGTAATAAGGCGAACATGCGAAGAGAACTTAAAGGAACTGTCCCACGAAAAAAATTGTTGTTGAGTTATTCATTGGGAATAATCTAAAACGGGCTAGACAACAAGATGAGCAAAAATCCCGATTCGAAACTGCTCTCTAGGCCTCCAGTAAATCTTGTGGGGTAGTTTGTCGTCTAGACTGTATATCTAAATAGCCCCTGGCAATGCCTGCTTGCTCTCGCTCTCCGTGGAGTAGGAAGGGAAGAGCTAGGGAAGGTGCGAAGGTGTGTAGATGTAAGAGCGGCGGAGATCAGGCGATGCCACTGGGTATATTTGTGGGAGAGGAGTCCTTGGCTAAACTACAAACTACCCCACAAGATTTACCGTATCCCACGCATTCAGATGGCTGTACTGAGGCCTAGAGAGCCGCTTCGAATGGGGATTTTTGCACATCTTGTTGTCTAGACCATACTGCTATGTTTCCAACGACTAACTCAATAACGATTTTTTCGTGGGACATTTACTTTAAGCTCATGATCTATTTGAAAACCAAGGTCGCGAATTTCAGTTTTTGGATCAATTAGGTTCCCGTTTATAGTGTATGTGCGCTTTGGGTTTGTCCTGCCTAAATGCAGAACAGCGCATTTCTTATTTGCCAATGGCAATTGCCACTCATCAGCCCACTTAGCCCCCTATCTGTTGCGCGCTGAACATTTTCTCCGCTTTCGTTTTTACCTAAGCCTGAGTACACTTTGATATCATCCGCATAAAGTCGCGCAACTACACCACTTGATTGAACAAGAGCTGGTAGTTCAGCAGTATACAAGAGAAAGAGCAGAGGCCCCAATACCGAGCGTAGCGACGGACATTTCACCAATTCCTATGTATTATCTTCTCACTTATTTCGCGTATTAAAAATCAATTGATCTGAGGTGAAAATAAATAAATGAAATGAAAGTTGTTATGCAAATTAAGAGAGTAGAGGCGAGAGTGCATGGAAAATGGAGAGATACAGAGACATTCGCGATTGGCAAAAAAAAGTCGTGCGTGCATAGTTCTGCTGGATGTTGCAACTCGGCTCCACAGGCCTTACTGTTCTTCGTCTTCCTCAGTGCTTCTTTTGCTTCCCATTTCGCTCATCTTGGACCTTTGGAATATCACTTTTGCTGGAAAAAGATTGCAGAATCATTATTTTAAACCCTATAATGTTTGGATCTGTCAGAGCGCACACTTCTTGCCCGCCCGAACCGCAGACCGGGCTTCAGTAGCCGGCTCTGTCAACTAGACTACGGTAGCTGAAACATTTCCACGTTGTTCGTTGAGTTTACGTTTGTTCGCCGATTTTCCTCATTGTGTTGTTTATGTTTACTTGCGGGACATAGGTTTCGCACGTGTAGTATATACGGAAAGAACGGGCTCTCTGGTCGGTCTTGGCTGACTGTTTCTGAACGTGTTATGTGTGTTTCAAGCGTGATTGGCTCTGAGGAGTTTGCTTGTATGAGGTAGTTAAGGGTGGAGAATGGCCGAGGAGAAAGCGGCCGATCTGCTACTCAAGTGCGTGGAAGAGGGTCGCGTGGACGTGCTGTGCAGCATCCTCTCACAGCTCAGTAAGCTTCATCTTCCTCTCATATTACTTTGGCAGTCTTTTTTCTTAGTATTGTTATATTTGGATTGTTTTTATCTTAATCATTTTTATTAATCTCAGAGACGAAGCCCGATTTCCACGACCAGGTGGACATTGTGTGCTGCAAGGACGGCACGCTTCTGCACCGAGCCGTCAATATCGGTATCGTTTTAATATCTGTTTGTCACATTTCAAATTCTATGGTACTTGTTGCACCGAAGGGCAGTTTTCTACTAAACCAGGGTACAATGATGCCAACTCACGACGTTTTACCAGTCCGAGTTTCAAAATTCCGAATGCTCTCTCTAATTTCCATGCAGCTCTCTCGCCTACGCTCTCTTTTAAGAATTAAAATTTGCATACGACTCTATTCCGTTGTACCAACTAGTCTAATAAAGAACCGATTAGGTTAAAGCTCTTCAAATTAAGGCAGTCTTGGTCATAATTCACTTTCCGTAGGACGATAGTGCTAAGGCGAGTAGGGTGGTCAGTAGTAGAGCCGTCCAATCAGGTCTTTTTGATGGTTATCTTTCATCTGGTTCAACATGACCAGTGCTATGCTCGATTTATATAATACATGAAGCGTATCTATGAAAAAGAGCCGATTCGACGGCACTACTCAGTAGGAGAGGCGTAGTATACTGAGCACATACTATAGCATTCGTCAGTTATCGCCCTCTTGACTTGCTCCGCCTGGTTTCCTCAGGGCTCTTTTTGCACTGTACTATTTAACCTGTTCTGATCTCGTAGATCGTACATCCGTTGCACGGATAATCGAAAGCGAAAGAAATCTTGTTTTTGAAAAAAAGGTTATTTTGCACATTTCAGACTCGACGGATGCCGTGAATGCACTGCTGGCAAACGGAGTCAATCCGTGCGTGCAGAATGATGAAGGCAAAACTCCGTTTCAGGTGAGTATCCCCCTATTTAATATTTTTCTTGTTACGTTTTGTTTGTCTTTGAAAAACTACGTATTACTAGAAAAATACTAAATTATGCGAAACGACGATAAATAAATAAGTTTGAGTGCTGTCAATCCGACGCGGTTCGGAACGCCTTCGTGCAGGAGGTGCTCAAGGCGGTCACCCTGTCCAAGTTAGTTTCTCTCAAAGTTCATTTCCGTTTTTTGTCTGCTTTTCCCGGTTTTCACTTATCGTTACGAGACGCTAACGCAGGCATTTTGGACCTTTAAAGTATTTTCACCGTAGTCGAGCAAATTTACCGTCGATTGTTTCAGCTTAAACTAATAATGGAAGGTTTCATATCCGGCTATAAATTTTCTGTGATTTCCGCACTTGATTAACGTGAGTCATAGATCAAATAGTATTTCGGATCCGACGTAATCAAGGCACTTTGGCCGTCAAATCGATCATTTTATCTAAAAATATGCTGGATTTAGAGCTTTTTAGTGCGAATAAAGGCACTTTTATCCTTTTCTCCATGAAAGAATCAAGCACTTTAAAATTGAACGACGTTGCTATTTGATTTATGCCGTGAGTGCTTCCCCTTCAGTACGGGTCGCGTCTGCCAGCTCATCTCCTCTGGCATTCCCGTAGATTCGCTCGATTCGCCCTCCTCCAAGAACACGCTCCTCAATTGGGCAGCAGACTTCTCTACTGTCGAAATTGTCCGGTAAGCGTATAATTAGCTGTATAGATGCCGCCAAAAGATACTAATAAAGGTACATTTACGTTGAGTGTCACTAAATGACGCTAGACCAAGGATATGAGTATTTAAAGTAGCGATTACAGTACCCTCTGCGATTCGGGAGCCTCTGTCAACCTGGCGAATGCGAAGGGCGAGACGCCGCTGCTGACGGCGGTCAAACGGGGCGACGAGGGCATCGTGAGACAACTGCTGGCGGCTGGGGCCGACCCCAAGGCCAAGAGCAACAAGGTTCCATTTGGCTATTAACGCGTACGGCCCCGGCAATAATATTATATATGATTGGTCGATGCTTATCCTATTTTAATGGGGCGGTGCTGCCCGTTCGGACGTTAGGATGGGTACCCGCACCCGAAAGGCACAAAGTAGTCACCGTCACCAAATGTTTTACATAATTAACCGGTGGCTAATTGAGGGCGAGGATGCGTTCGATCTCGCGGCTAAGAAGGGAAGTCCCCTGGTCTCGCTACTCTCCACGCACACGTTCGGTTCTTCCTCTTCGCTTTGTGGTTTAGCCAAACAGTAGTGATTACGAGATTTACGAAAAGGTCTCCATTCTTGGCACTAGTCTGATCGTCCTCCGTTAAGAGTGGCCCGTGAGGTCCGTCGGACAGCTTCCGTGGAATCGCTGGACTTCGACCGTTCGTCGCTCGTCTCCTGCGAGACCAGCACCGCCGCGTTGTTCAACGATCGGTACGGTCTGCTTCCCTGCCATTCTTAGTTCGCATACCTATATCTTTATTTTCTATCCAAAAGTGCCTCATTGTCAGTTTACGGTTTATCTTTGGTTTCTATAGAGTGTTACTTTCTCCCGTTCCATCCCCGCTCACCTCGTACTTCGTAGCGGAGTAGACAAGAGGCAAATAACGTTGGCTGGCAATGAGTCGGTTCCGACTTACTGTGTTTAGAGTAGATTGGCGGACAGATCGTTTTAGCCAATGCTAAGGACGGCTGAGGTTGCCTTCCCCCTTGCAGGTCTGCTGAGTACAAGTCGGGTCGTCCCGAGTCGTGGACGGACCTTCTGTGGCCGCAGCCGAAGCTCGTCAAGATCCATCCCTCCGCTCGGCCCTTCGCCCTCCCGAAGGACAACCGGTCAGTCATAGATGGGCACGGTTGCAGGTGGTACCGTGGTTGGGTAGCTTACTACTGCACAACTTTGTCTAATATTGGTTAGTTCACTGCAAAATAATACAGTAACTAAACTGCGCAATCTCTATATATGGGAGGACGACTGCGGTTAGCTGCCGGCAGACCTTGCCCTCTCCAAAGAGAGCTTGGCGATAAATCGTTACGCTCACTGCGAACTGTGCTCAATTGCAGATCAGTTGCTCTCAACAACGCGAAGACGAAATAAAATATGATAATATGTTCGCGCCGGTTGCACTACAGTAATTTACGGGAAGCGATCGGGATCTAGTGTTCAGTGGTTGTGGATGCATGCTCCTCACTCCCCCCTTTGCAGTCTCAAGATCTACTTCGACGACGCGTCGGATGGCTGTCCCCGTCGTCTCATGCAGGCCATTCAGATATCAGCCCCTCTCCTGCGAAGTGTTGGCCTCGATATGGACTACCGGGGACACAAGGTGGGGGGCCAGCGAAGTCGTCGATTTGGGTATTTTGATTGTTATGTTTACGAGATAGCAAGCTATAGGTCGATTAAGTTTTAAAAAAAAGAATCATAAAACATAATCAACAGAAAGACGTGAATGCCCAATTTTCCCATTTTCCTTAACATTTGCGGGGGAATATCCAGCCCTGGTATCCTCCCTCTAGGTGGGATATTAAGAATAAATTAAGGGAAAAATGTTCAGACGGCGGATCACGACGACGGGTCTCTCGAGGGGAAGGTTACGGTAGGAGTGTACGATGACAAGCGCAAGAGCGGCTCCTACTGTCTGGCTGTCGAGACCACAGGCATTGAGATTACGGTAGGTCGTGACGCGACCGCGCCGCGCCTCTTTCATACGTGGGCAGCCTTTGCGAGCTTATTTGGAGAAGCAGTCCTACTCTTGCATAAAATTTTAAATTTAAAAAAACATACAATCATCTAAAGTTATAGTGAAAGGTAACGTAATATTTGAACTATAGAAGTGAATTTGCCTCCAAAACATTTCTATTAAACGCAATGTTGAGGCCTCGGACTATGCGGGTGTACGGTATGCGATGGCAACGTTGGTGCAGGTTGTGAGGCTGCACAAGTTTGCCGCGAGGCAGGTTCGTTGTTTTTTTAAAGGAGTTGCACGAGTACGGTAGCAAGACAAGAGTTTTGTATGCACATCTCTACTTCAAAGATATAGTTATGGCACATATCACTGCAGCACCCTTCTCCTCCCCAACTCAACGGCCACTCGTCCCCTTCATCCAGTCCGGCTGCTCTTCAACAGAACGGGCATAATGCCGCGCTCGATAGCGATGCGGTAAGTCGCTTGTTGAGCATTTCTAAACTCTAAAAAACGTACTGAAATTCTCGGGATTCGTCGGGAATTAGTGAGCTTCGTTTTCATTCTGATAGTTTTTGTGATGGAAGTGTGTTCAGTTGCAACTGCCGGGAATCCTATCCACGGGCGACGTTTCGTGTCTTACTGTAAGGGACGACCCCGACCGTACCTTCCGTGCCATCTACCAGGACTTCTCAGGATGTCGCATACTCAATACGGAAACGGTAGGCTGCCATTGCACACGTCGGATCTGACGTAACCAAGGCACTTTTTTCTCTGAAAATTTACAGAATCAAGACACTTTGGCTTCCAAATTTATCGTTTTCTGCCAAATAATTATGGCCTATTCTGACGTTTTCAATGTGAATCAAATCACTTTTATCTAGTACTCCATTAAAGAATCTAAGCACTTTGGAATTTTACGACGTTACTATTCGATCTCTGGACAGAGTTACCGACAATCCTTCAAAAGTGAAGCCTACCAGAGAGCCTTCTGTCATAATATGCGGCTGCCAAGCTAAAATGTGGACAAATTGATGGGCCAACCCACTGTACCATGTATTCGCTCTTGATTTATTTGTTTACAGGCGCTGAAAAGTTATACTACCCGGCATATAACTGTTCGAGGGCGTCGGTTCATGAGTCGGTAGTGAAACAATATTTTGCAGCTGCTCCAACTGGCAACGCGGCTCAGTTACTGCAAGGCCAACTATCTGTTCGTCAACTTCGAGGTAGATCGGCGCATCTTTCCTCGGCCGTATTTTGAGAAACAAACAGACTGGCTAGTATATCATACAAAAGCTGGCCTTACGTAGCCTACCCATAGACGCTTTTTTCGCATACCAATAAACTCTTCTTACCCACACATGGGGCACGTTTCTTCGATTTCCTGCATTGTATAGGTGGATCGTATTTTACGTTGAGCTCAGGGGAAGCGTGAATAATATTGACAATGGGAGGCAGCGTGTGGCAAGAAGGTGTGTGTAGGTGCGGACGACGGATCGATACCAGCTACCGTACACCAACCGGGATCTCTTTCACATGTCCCAAGTGTGCGACGAGCTCTTCGTTACCGTACGCTTTTCTTCATCTTCTTTTTCAATACCTTAGCAAGCCTGTAGATTATTGAGCTGTTGAACAAGCTAAACATGCTTGGAAAAAGGGCGATTTCGGCAGGTCTAGTATATAAATGGCCTGCTCACCGTATCCCTTGTCTGTTCCAGTTGGTTCCGTCACTCGACCTCCAATCCAACTACATCGAACCGCTTGCCTGCCGGGCGATTATCGACCACTTCCTGGACGATTTTCCGCTCTCGAAGAGCGCGCATTTCGGCCCGAACATTGCCAGTATTCTGGTAGCCAATCGGTTGGTTTCGTTTTTTTTTTCTTCATTTTTTTGGCACTTTGGAACTTTTAGTTTCTGCGATTTGACAGTTTTATTTATGCGCAGCGTAATAATAGATGAATGAGCGCTTTGCAGCCAAGTCCTAACGGCGGTCCAACGGCGCGTCAAGCGAATCTTCCTGACGGTCGACGTAGATGAGAAGAACGCAGCCATGGTCAGTCTCGTGATGATCATAATACCTGTCCAGTTGGACGCCCTTACCGAAGAAATTTATTATATAAAAATCAACTGTAATTTTATTATGCATTTATAAAAAAATCAAAATAAGAATAAAAGAGGTGTTTAATTCAGCTGTCTCGCGTGCCTCCCTACGTGACTCTCTGTGTGGAGGGTCGCTTTCCCTTCGACGTCGAACGCCTCCTCAACCCTCGCGTATCCCTCGTCCTCCGATTCTCCACGGGTACGGCTGATCTTTGATCTTCTGAAGATCCTTGATCTTTGCAATCGTCGGCGACAGTAATATTCTCTTCCTACAGTGGTATCATGTAGTGTTGCGCGCTGCGAAAGCGAATGTGGGGAATGGAGTGAGAGGGAAGCGAAGGATTCGCAATCCAGTGCCGGTGGGTGCGAATGATTCGCACTCACTGGCACTCCACCTAGCCTTTCCTCTCGTCGTGTGCTATGAGGTGAGAGAGCATCGCAATGCCAGAGCGAAGAATAGATCGACGATGCGGATCATTCGCACTCACTGGCACTGGGCTGCGAATGCTTCGCTTCCCTCTCACCCACCTTCCCCTGAGATGCGAATCATTCGCATTCGCAACGCGCAACACTAGTATCATGATGTACGCAGATTGATATTTTCTTGTTTTACCGATGATCTCTAGTCTTTGAGCGCTTCAAGCATGATATCACGTTGTGAAAGTAATATTTAATGTGTTGAGGTGACGATGGCTACCTGTGCGCGGCGCCCGATTCTACAGCAAAGAAGGCGCTGCTTGCTGCCAAGTTAGGCGAGAAGAGTACGGTAGTCGGTGAGTGGGTTACTGTAGCTGGGGATACCAAGCTAACGATTCTAGTGTATTGTTCGACGATCTCTACGATTACAAGACGAAACATTTCGTTCGATATTAAGTTTTAGCTCTCCAGTATTGCACTGATGGTTCAAATGCTGCATTATTTGTGTCTTATTTTCAAGCAAACTAGGGCGCTACCAAAGCAAAAACGTTGAAGCATTTATGTTTGAAGCCAGACCCTTGCCTTATATGCGAGAGATTGCCCTTGCCTAGAGCGTGTCCGTCAGAAAGACACGAGTCTCTCCTTCCCCACAGGCACGATGGTATGCGACCTCTCGACGGGCTGCGAGATCGTCCCTCCCTCCATGTCCTATACCCCCCTTCTGGCGGCCGTCGGAGTCTCGTGGAACTCGTCCGTTGAGATGAAGAAGTTCGCTTTCCTGCTCCCGGCAATCACAGCCCATCACGTGCTGCTCGATGGGTTCGTCATCTTTTCACAGTTACTGCGATATGAGATTGAAATTAAGCATTAGTTATAAAGTGCAGTTGTGCTCAAAGCAAGACGTGACTCGTTAACAGGCCATGCAGTTATTGCCTAATATAATAATATTAATGATAATAATAAAATAATAGTAGGGTATTGCAGTGCGATGGTTGGCCTGTTCGAGCAGGCATCAACCCTCGGCCGAGTGGAACACCAGCTGACGCGGTTCTCGTGCGGAACGTGGAGACCCGGACAGGAGATGGGCGCAGGCGACTACGATGTGAGATACTTAGGCTATTTATTTCCCCTTCAATTATTGGTGAGCGTGAATTTGGTGAGGATATATACTAAGTCTACTTGACCGGTATATAGGCAAGGTTTCCTATGTGCTGGCTGCTGCAGAAACGTATAAGTAAATCGTTCAACCCTATGTATGGGTCTACAGCTTAAGTAAACTACCCGCAAGGGTTGTTACCGTAGTCGTTGAGGTTGTCTCGGAGAAGCTGTCGCTCGCTTCGCTAACCACTCCCTCTCTGGCCGTCTCCTCTCCTCCCCGCAAGTCGCAGCCCATCTCCGTCTTCGTCGAGATCATTCTGAATCCGGAGAACCTCGCCCTCGAGCGGCTGACGCCAGTCATATTCAAGGTGAGTGGGAAGAGTCATTCGGAGAGATTCAGTTATCATTCCAAACAGTCGTTTACTAGCTGCTCAACCCGTATTTTATGTTCACCTACATTCACATAGATTGATCGTACACACTCGTGGCAATGTTTTTCAGAAATGCATATTTTCCCTAATTTTATTTATCTTCTTTAGAAGGCGCGCATCGAACTGCGTCGATCCCTCAAGGCTCTGGACGACGCGAGAAAGTGAGGTTTTCCCTTTAATCCTGCCTTCATCTCTAGTTGTGCCTTGACCTATAATGCTAATCGTAGTCTGCTATGAATAGGTGTTGCGCGTCGCTATGATCCGCATTCAGGTCCCTACCGTACAACTACGAGCTGGCGCTGGTCCTGGCAGAGATCAAACTCGTCACTGAGTTGCTGGTGCTTGCGAGCAGGTATTGCGACGATTTGTTCTATTTTTATTTAATTTTGTTTTAATTTATCGACGTTTTGCATACTAGAAAACCGGCGTGCTCAATAGTTGATCGAAAAAAGTATTTAGGACATTATTACAAAGATAAATATTATTATTGGTTACGTTATAGTATTGTATTCTATGACATTCCTTAAGAATCGGCCAGTCCCTGTGCATACACGGTGGAAGCTTCATGAACAACAACATTGCGGGGGCCGGATCGCCGGTTCCAGAAGATAGGAAGAGGTACGGTAGGGGAGTGAAATTGACACTGTCAATGACAGGGGGAATGACTGTACTAACATAAATGACCGCTTGTCATGGATGGGGATTACGGTAATGTTAAGGAGCGACACGGGCATACCGTACTCTCCGGGTCGAGTCGGAGTGGGACACCTGCCCCTGCAGACCAGGACCGATCTGGCTAATAGGTAGGGATGGTTTGGAGATTGAAGATAGTTAGATATGCCATCTATTTTATATGATAAATATTGTATACGATTTAACAGGGAAGTGCAGCGTAAGGGAAACGGGAAGAAGTTAGGTGTATACATCTTAAAGATGAATGTTGTATTGGTGTTTTACACTAGATTAACTCAATTGCAGCCTTCTCGAGATCCGTGCGCAGTTCCAACACGTGTGGCTGTCCCGATCCATCCCCTCGACACTCCCCAATGCCCTCAAGATATTCGACAACCTCTTCAGGTGAGCTTGCTCAAGTATCAAGAGCTGGAAAATAAGGTATTAACAGAATATCCAAAAACTAAGTGTCAACGAAATAACTGGAAAGTGTCAGTAATCTTTTTTCAGAGCTTTGCTGCCACCGGATCTGCAGGAGTACGGTAAACAACTGCTGTAGGATTACGGTAGTTGATTGGACAGATTAGCGACACGCGACATATCGCACAAGTAGTATTACATCGCATGCAGGGAATACGGTTTAGGATTATGATTATGTAGATAGTATGCATAACTATTGTAGATATTCAATGTATATGTAAGAGCTTGGATAGAGTATATGAGGCATAGATAATCTATTATATTATAGAGAGGTATCTAATCTTATTCCAGGTTGCGTTTTATCAGCTGTTGTAATGTAATTATTATGGTTAGTAACGCATATGATCGAGATTTTACCTAAAAGGCAACTATTATTATTGGAGGAAAACGAACGTTGGGAAATCTTTAAACGCATTTCGCTAAATACAGTGAAACTCTTGGCAAAATGCCAGCTTAGGCTAATCTCCGGCTCCGGCTGAAGTTTTACGGTGGTTAGCGGAAAGAACTGTGCAGCTCTCTCAACGTTCATTTTCTTTTAATAATAGAACTAGCATCAGACTCCTTACGATCATGTGCTACTAATTTGGCTTGTATTCCTGTGATATGCTCTGTTTCGAGTGGTGGCAATTCAAACGTATATCGTCTTATCCGATTCAGTGTGATATACCGTACCTTCCTTTGCTTTAGTCACGTCGTAGTTTAGTTGAATACCTTAAATTTCCCCAAGTTGTATTCCTTCCCCTAATCATTCGAGCTCACAGCTTCGCTTTTTAGTTTCACGATGTTCACTTGGTTCGATCTACCGTATGCCTTACAACCCTACTCTGTCTGCTACAGTACCCCCACCGCCTTCCCTAAATACATAAGAAGAGTATACAGAGAGAAATATATGTGATATGCGATACCAATTAATTGGGGCTTGGGTTTGTTTTCCATGTTTTGTTTTCGTTGTAATCGCGGATTGTTTTCAATCATGCATAAAGCTTGGAACGTTGTATTGACCGTAACCCATGATTTCAGCGGTTTGACAACCGTACTTTGCTTATCTCTATGCAGTTCTAGTTTTTTTTCTCATGAATGATCATTAATGTATGGTCTTTGATCTTTGGTCTTTTAGATGGGTCAATTCGAGCAACTTAAGGAGCTGCTGGACGACTGCATTCAGGGTGTCAATCGGTATGCTATATCATACTTTGTAAATTTGATATTTGTGAATATTTTATACTAACCATAAGCATGTTTTCAAAATTTGATTAGAAACGGTGCACTAGTACCATACTTTTAGGGAGTACGGTAACTCCCCTGCCCCCTGCCTTGAGTGGAGGGTTGCCCTTTTGGCTACCGTACTCCCTACACTGATCCTGATTCAGGTACAATCCGGAGAACGTGACGGATCTGCAGCGATGCGTCGCGGCCATGGCTGCGGAGAACGCGTACGATAGGGACGTGGCCCTGACCACGCTCAAGCTGTACCAGCTCAATCCGGATAAGTGAGTCGTGGTGCTGTGAAAAGTGCATGTCTTCTAAGATATACCCTATTAGTTATGGTAGCGCAACATGATTGAGAAACCGCAGAAAGCAATATTTGAAAAAAAATTTCTTAAACTTCTCGTAAAGGCTTCGTAAAGACCATTAGGCCAAATCCTTTTGAATCGTCCTAACGAACCATGACCAATGAATGCAGCACGGCCTGAATGTAGTAGACTTAGCATAGGATTACGGTAGTCTCGTAGGTACGACGAGAATACGGTGCGTGTGATCCTTGTCAAGTCGCTGTCCGTCCTTCCCGGTCCCGACTTCGCCCTAGCCAAGTGCCTCATCGACGCGAACCGAATCAACTCGCCCGTATGTTTCACTCTTTCGCGTACCCTCATCATCACCCTCTCGCTACCATCCCAAGCTGCACACTAAGAATGGCAACGCTTGTAAGGATGGCTGTATTTGCTCATTCGTCATTAAGATATCCTCAGAGAGAGAGAGTATTATTGTTAAGCATGTTTCTCTTTTCCGTGAATGGTTGAGTCTCCTTTCAGGAACTGAAGCACGTGCTCAACCTGGGAGTGGTCCTCGAGTCGTGTGACTTCGCTGTCTTCTGGAAACTCATGAAG
The DNA here is from genome assembly GCA_900490955.1 of Micoletzkya japonica. Lineage (NCBI taxonomy): Eukaryota > Metazoa > Nematoda > Chromadorea > Rhabditida > Diplogasteridae > Micoletzkya > Micoletzkya japonica. Next base: position 31,796 of record LS912156.1, read on the forward strand.
GGAGAGTACACGGCCGATGAGAAGTGAGTCTCTCGCAGCGAATGTCTGCGAGTACGGTAGCAGGGGCTGGGTTTGGCTTTACCACAGGTCAAATTGTGAAGCATACTGTTGTCAGATGACTATTGAGGCTTTCCTAGACGGAATAGGCTGGAGAGATCTTTCTTTGTAAGATTCAAGCAGCCGGCAGAGATTCCGAAGCTTGTCAAGCAGATTTCCGGTTTCGAGGAGTCGGTTCGCATCTGTGAGTTTCCTCTTATCGCATCGTATTATTTGCTCAATTGTCTAACAAAATAAGGAAGTAAATAGTCGTTCACGAGTATTGGAATTGTGGGGTGCTCCCTACCGTCACAATTGTGTGTTCTCGTCAAATATGTAGTTGTTCTCTTTCAGATGCATGTCGTGTCATCTCTGCCACCTTCCAGAACATTGACAAGGCGCAGCTCGTTCGGCTACTTGGTGGAGCCTCAGGTTGGGTCTCTTGCTGATCTTTGATCTTTGATGTTCCGTATTTGATCTTTCGTCTTTGTTCTTCCATCTCGATCGTGGGGTGGAATATTCCTTAGCCACCCGCAATTTTGTGAGCAAAATACAAAGCTTGACCCGCAAAATGAACACATGGATACTGTATTTTTCCGGACACGAAGCTATCGCAAACTGAACAATACAGTGAAAACACGTGTTATTTGAAAGATTCTGCACACGATTTTTAGTTTTTTTTTTTGGAATCTCCATAAAATTTGGCCAAGAAAAGTCGAAAAGCGGGTGCGAAAAGTTGCTAAATAAAGAAAACAGTTTTGGGGTGGAATATTCCAGTAATATTCCAGTGTAGTTCCAGTCAAACGGTTTCGGACAATTCTTAACCAATTTTCACAAACTTTTTTTTGTTTGAAAGCTCTCTGCTAGCTGTTTACGAATTTCCGCCCGCTCAGCGTTAAAAATAAGAAACCGCCTTTCTAGATGGCACCCGAAAAAATTTCTAGTTGACGGCACCCGCATTTTCAAAGATTCCTTAAAATATGCCAGTTTGGTGCACATAACTGGCTACAGTAACCTACTCGGGTTCAGATGCGCAGGTGAAGGCGTACGCGTCGCGGTTCGGATGGGAGGAGCGAGAGGGCGGAGCTTCGTTCTTCCTGGCCAATCACGACTCGTCCATCCGATCGCGGAACATCGACGAGAAGCTGTCCTTCCAGAGTACGTTTAGCTTATTGGGCTGTGCATTACGAATAGTCAAAATCCAGAAACCAAGCGTTTGCATTCGGAAAATTTCAAATATTTGTTTGCATGGGACGGCAAATGTTTATTTTTCTGAACTAACAAGCCGTCTTTTCCTGCAGTGTTTGGTAGAGGTTAAAAATTGCAGACTTTGCGGAGCTCCTCCAGCACATGCCCACGCAGACGGTTCTCGAGTGATCTTTTTGATCTTTGATCTTTGGTCTTTGAAGGAGATCTTTTTCCTACTTTTGCGTATTTATTTTGCGCAAGACGTTTCTACTCACTTTTGCGTTTTGCTGTTGATGTTGTGTTGTTTGTTCCCCTTTTCTCCTGCGATTTTCGCTATGAAATAATGAGTTTACCAACATCTTGTTCACATATCAAACTTTTACACAAAAATCGTTGAGTTCACATAGACTATAATAATATTGGGAGGGATTCTTTATCAGGACATCACAATGGGTCAATCTTTGCGTCTTCAATTTACAAATAACGGCGATTACTCGGATTGGGGGTGTGAAGTGAGATTGCACTGCAACGGACTTAGGTAATATATTTAAAGTAAAGGTGCAAGATGCGCATAGCGTTCTTTATGTTCATACCGTATAATGAAAGGCTACAGTACCCAGTTTATGAGCAATTAAAGGAGGATAGTATTTGAGGTATCGTATAGTGATGAGATGCTATATCTTCTCACTCACTCCTCTTCTCTTCTCACTCACTCCTCTTCCCTCTCACTCACTCACTCCTCTTCCCTCTCACTGAGGCAGGTGACCCCTCCCCTCTCTCTCTCGTTGTAGTTTGTATTCTTAATATTATATGCTTAGCATTTAAGTTTGATTGTTTTGTGTCCTTTCTTGTTCATCTCATCATCTCTACTCTCATCATGGGCAAGCGTGGTCACTCTAACTCTCAAAACAACTCTAACAACACTAC
>LS912156.1:40007-57898 GCA_900490955.1 Micoletzkya japonica
ACCCTTGTACGTTCTTCACACTGGCTTGGCGTGTAGTTTTGGCTATCCTTCCCCCTCCCCTCCCCTCCCCCTCCTCCTATCCTATCATGTTTTATTTATTAATTGTTCTACTCGGGTTTTCATATTCAGATTCATGTGAATTCATTCAATTTGTTGATACACACTTGCGGTGATAAATATTATTATTATTATTATTATTAGCTTCACAGCCTTCCGGTGGTTCTCTTGGGGTAGCCGATTAGATCGGGATTGGTTCGCGGGAGTCCCATCGGGTATCTGGCTGCGATACTCCTCGACTCCTTTCCGTCGATGACGAACGGCCGGAAGTAGCGGGTCTTCTTGCGGTCGTAGAACATCTTGAGACGAGCGCAGTTGAGGTACACCAGTACGCTCATTATCAGCACCTGCAAATCACGAAAGCTCCCGTTTTATTTAGCCTCATCAATATGAGCTGCTGGATCGTGAACCTTCCCGGAAAAGCAGCCAATGGTATCTCGATGTAAGAGGTCTCACCAGCGCCACGAGGATGGCGATCTTGCCTATGGTGAAAAAGGCGGACCAGTACGAGTCGTACTTGGCCGGCCGGTCCTCCTTCGAAGCGGCTAAGGTCGTGGCCGAGACCAGCTTGTCCACCTGCATCATGCATGGGCTAGTGTTGTCCGAACAATTTTGTAGGCTGCCTTTCGTAATTAGGGAATATCAAAAGCAGCCATCCTAGCAAGTGTTTTACACTATGATTCTCTAGTGCAGGCACCCATCCTAACGTCCGATCGGACAATCACGCTCATGTATGACCTGCATACACGAACGTTTATTTGAGCGAGCCAAATACATTGAAAATGCACTAGGCACGGTGCACTCAACATCCTCTTACGTGGCATAGCATACCGTCTCATTCGGCACGATTGAAGTTGATGTTTTTGAAGCTTTGCGATTGTGCAGTTATCATAAAAATCTTGCAGTAATCATACTCACGATGGCTATTGTATGGTCTCCCAGCTTTTCCCATGTCTGCTTCATCGGATCCATCGAGGGTCCCGCACGGAATTCGCACACGCGAATACCGTACACCAGATGATCTTCGATGGACTTGTTCAGCTTCAGCATGTGAGTAAGGCCGTCGGGTGTGTTGGGCTGAAGCGGATTACTGTAGGCCCAATACTGTATCCTCTTGAAAGGTGAAGATATTTCTGTGATGTTCTACCTCGATGGTTATCTGTGCTCGGTGTCTCAACGTTGTCGGTTCGATGAAGGCGGTCATTCCTTTAGTCGTTACTGCTCCGATGTCCACAAAGAGTCTATTAGCGCCCTCGTCGACGCTCAGGCAGCTTATCTGCAATTAAAAAGTTATCGCGGTCTTGTCGATCGTGAAACATTCTCTGATATCATTCATCTGCGCGTGTCATCACCGTGCGACTCACCATGACCGTCGAGGTAGACGGGTCCCACGTCGCATTGAAAGAAGCGGGCGATAGACATGAGGGATGCGTCTCGTGACAACTACCGTCACTGATCACCGTCTGGGGCTCAGTGCAGATGCACCTAGACGAGAATCGCTTCCATGGATTGATTGAGTCAAAAGAGTTCGCGCTTTCCACACGCACTTTTGCAGTGTGTTACTATGTGTAATCTATCATTTCTAGACTATACTGTTTACCTTTCAGAGGCATTTCTATCACTTTTGAAGCGAAAGAATTACCTTTCACTGGTCTTCTTCCTTCCCATCGTGGGTAGTTCGCATCCGTGCAGACACCGTACTCCATTCGACAGATAGCACTCCGACTTTTTGTCCTCGACGACCTTCTTCACGCTGATCTTGACCGGCTGCTGCTATAAGACCAACTTTCCAGTGGAAAGCTTGATTCAGAAAAGCTTCGCTATGCACACGCGAAGTCTACTCCATGCCGATCCCGAACACAACATAAACTGTAAACCGCTAAACGAAATGGGAAAAGAGATAATGATATTTGCATAGTATCCTGCAAATAAAAGAAGCAACCAAACACCAAGCACACACAAGCCAGCTTTATTCGAACCCGTAATCAAGCGAATCAAGGCAAACCGAGAAATGGTAAACATGCGATTATATATTGAAAATAATGTTGAACTAAAGCGAAGCTCTATCTCTCGATTCATGCACAACCGTAAACGAGAAGAATCTAGGCGAACTTACTAATTTCTGACATTTTCTATCTTCATGCGTCATTGAGGATGCAGTGGATTACGCGAGCCCATAATCAAATATTTCTAGACATTTCTAAGATGCTCGAGTGATTCAGTGCAAGAAGCTCTAATTGAAGTCGAAGAGACTCGTAATAAAGTGTATTACTTGTTCCACTCGGCCCCTCTTCTCGGTCGTTATCGATGGAGTGGTTGTTGTCGTTGATGGTGTCGTTGATGTCGACGTCGTCGTTGAGGTTGTCACTCGACTGCTCGCCAGGCTATTAGTTCATCATTACTCATCGCCTTTCACATTCCTCAACACAAATTCAAGTGTTTGTTTTCGACTGCAGAACCAACTTCACAATTTATCGACGAAATACTAAACTCTGAGCAGTGTGATCTTTCCTTCACACTGCTTCATACAGAAAAATATGTATATGTATAATATGGAATACATTGAATTCCATATTATACATATACATATTTTTCTTTTGAGTAATGTATAGCTCGGAATACATAAATGTATTCGCACCCATACATAGGACCCCTCCCAATACATTCATTGTATTCCGTGGTATACATTAATGTTGTAAGGGTCTCTTTTAACGCATTCAATGTATTGCATATTATACATATTTTTCTGAGTGTTCGTTCTCTCACTGGAAGTAGGAATGTGCCGACTGAAGAACCATCTTCCTATCCCGTACCTCTCTCCGTCTACCGTAACGGGTACTCCGTGCATCTGCGTTGAGATGCCCTCGATGTCGTTGAAGAGGTCCTTGCCCTCTGCGGAGAGAGTCGTGAAGATCTCATCGAAGGTCGACGTGTCGATCTCTCCCGATGAAGACGTGGGCGTCGACTCAACTCATATTCATCTTCATGCACCTCGGAGAGATAACGCGACTTATAAAGAACAATAACTATGTTTACAACAATAAAGTAAAGGTAACCTCCTCGAATTCCTTGCCCTCCTTCAGCGCAACGATGCCACTGCCTTCCCGTCCCGACAGCAAAAGTGGAGTGGCCACTCGGTGCTAAAAGACAGCGAACAGGTCAAGGAATTTCTCGGTGTATACAAGCATGAAAATGCATTTTCTTTTCAATGGCAGATCTTAATTAATCTTGAAATTCGTAGTCACGTAAACGATTCGGATAAGTTACCGTATTGGCCTGCTTGGCGACAGATGCGTTCTTCTTTCGGTCGTTCGACTGCATGAAGATGTCGGCCGAAGCATCGATTATCGTGGGAGCGAGAGTGACCGAGGTCGTGGTCTGATAGTGACGAATACATGTGATATTTATAAACCACTTTAGCAATGAAATATATTTCGTCCGAAGATCGGGATAAGGAGTATATTCACTTCTTGGGCGGTATGGCACACAAATGAACGTTGATATTTGTAAAGGTTCGCCCGCCCCAACAGTGTACTCACTATCTGCGTGAACATTCGCTCCTTCGGCTCGTTGCTCAGCTCGATCTTCGCGCACTCGCCGCACTTTTGCGACTTTTCTGACGTCGCAAAATTTATTTTGTTATTTTTTAAAAAATTACCAGTATTCTTCATGCAAATCTTGCACATCAACGGCGTCACCTTGACCACGTCGTATTTCGGACTCCTGTCGGAGAAGAGAGCGCACACCTCAATACATATAAACAAGTAGGAATAACGGATAAGTCTGTCATCTATCCTCTCAATCTGCTATAAATCTATCGTTTATCGTTCCTGTGCACTTTCTCGTTTCGAAATTCGGAATTATCTATCGGTCGACTCGTCTACCAAGCAATGTCATTATGCACAACCTGCACTCCATAGTCGACTCCCTCCTCGAGCTTGAGCGATATCGACGTCTTATTTCCCTCAATTCTCAGCATGCGCGGCTGCAGAATGCGCCACGACACGAACGGGTCCGAGTCCTGAACGGAATGGCCGGATTACGGTAGACCGTGCATTGCGCTATGAAGTGCAAGCCAGATGAAGTAGTATGTGAATCTGTCTGACATCCTCCACTATGCAAATTGGCCTCAATTAGCCCGGCTACAGTACGATGGCCCTCCCATAAGAAGCTGTTGCGCTCCATCACTCACTACACTCATTGTATCCATAGACATAGTTGTCTACGAGGCAAGTGTCTCTATATCTTCCCCTTTCCTCCCCTCTCGTACCTGTACCGTCGCCTTTCCGAATCGTACACTGTATGCGAGGGGCGTGCGAGGGGGTGGCTGCCACATGACGATGGCCTCTCCGTGCTTGCCCCAGATGTCGATGACGTCCGTGCACTCGGGTTGCAGGTCCGCAGAGGCTGCAACTAAGCATTTGCCTAGGAATCATAATAACAAAATAAAGCTATGCCCATAGAAATGGTTGATATTGATGCAGATGGGATGTCGGTAGTTCACATGTGAGGTATGCGCAAAGCTTGAGATGCGTTAGTCATCAGGATAACTGGCGTAGCGCTTTTATTCTACTCTAAATACGCAGTGTACTTCTTCTACGATAGCTCTACCGTGTCTTGATCAGCATGCGGCATGACCATACCACACCATCCCTTGGCATGACCCATGACACTGATAAAACTATCGTATCCTACCGTGTCGACAGGCCTCCAGGTCGGGCGTTCGGTCGCAGTCGATCTCGATGGCCTTCTGCACTGAGAACGGCTCGAGGCGCACGCAGCGGGGCAACATGTGCACCTGTATAGCGGATATGCAATACTAGGCAAAATATGTACCTTCATTTTAGCAGTCTTACTAAAATATCGGGAAAATTTAGCATGTTCCGCCAGTCCGACTTTGCCTAGTTGCCTAGTTGCTGTCTTTGTGTTTCAAAATTCCATTTCCATCATCGCATAACCAAAGGATGTACCGGTTTGTATGCAGCTTGAAGCGCAACTACCCTTACAAGATCTAGCTTATTCATAGCAAATAATGACATTTCTATTTCAATTTATATTGCTTAAAAAGTTTCTAAATGATGTGCTCAACTATCTATCCTCACTTCTGCCCAGAGTCGACAGCGGGTCTCGAGAATCCGCGACGGCAGCCACACGGCCAGTCGACCGCCGTTACGAACGATTTCCTGCATTTTCACCGATTCAAAGCTTGGATGGAAAGGTTTTGGAAGGGGATCTGCGTTGTCATGGGGCCTACACAAAACTTACAAAGTCTGTATTTTGCATAATAAATTATTATTATTATTAGACGAAAACTGGAATAGCGTACAATCTTCGGCGTGGGCAGCTCCTCTTCGGGTGCGTGCGCGCACTGGACGGGATAGATGGCGGGTGCTTCGTAACCGTAGACATCGGAATCGGAGTAGCCACGGGGGAGGGACCAACGGACGTACACCTGCACAGCGAATTCAAGGGAGACAGAAAGTACTACACGGTGCGCAATTTCACCACCAAACAGCAGCTTGTGGAATATTCATCACGCAAATTTCACCAACCACCTGGTGAATTAGACCTCATTGGTAAATTATTCACCTCGTGGCTGGTGGCTTGGTGGATTATTTGCTAGGTGCTGTTTGGTGGTTAAATTTTGCCGAATGTACTGATACGCCTAACGCTAATATAATAAGGAATGTCAGTCACGTGCAAAGTTTAAAACCACCTTGCACTAGAGGATAGCGTACTTTGTGTTACCAATGATAGTGTGTTCCCTTCTACCCTTCCCTCTAATTCCTTATCTCCTCCTCTTCGCATCCCCCAACCTCCTGTCCTACTTCTGCAGTGCTTTTCTAATTCACCGCCCGTCCCGTTATCATAAATCTCTCGTTCCCCTCGGAGTATCTCGAGTACAGAGGGATCGTCCACTCCCTCTCCTCTAACTCCTCTAACGTTCATGCTCGCTCTTCTACTCCTCACCCTTCCATCTGATGCAACGGCCAAGCCTTACTGCAAGGGAATTGTGGTACGCCTTACGCTCTCTGGCAACATAATAAATCGTAATCACTATTATATTCACTAATCGACTCAAGAAATTACTTGAACGTTGTTTCTAAATCTCAAAACTTGTAATTTATCATTTGAGTTCTACGTGGAAGAGACGCTCAATGATTGCCTTGCCGCGCATTGTTGCAAAGGAAAAGGCCCGCGGACCTTCAAGACTTACGAGGAATGCACCAATACGCTTATGCGTTAGTTATTCTTAGTATTCTCGTATTAGCTCTTATATCACATTTATTCTTGGAGTGTCTTGGATTGCTCTACATTTATAATAGCATGAGCTCCACTACACTCAGCGAAATTTCACCACCATACCGCACCTAGTGAATCATTCACCACACAAATTTCACCAGCGCGCTGGTGAATGGCGCACAATTCACCAGCGGGCTGGTGAAATTTGTGTGGTGAATGATTCACTAGGTGCGGTATGGTGGTGAAATTTCGCTGAGTGTACCCTCTAATCATATTGTCTATTAGAGTGCGCCTAACGAATGTCATAACTCGATCACAATCTACGAGAGAGCGAAGAAGAATGAAGAGAAATAGATGTGGAGATTATGCAAAAGCATTCGTTAGGCGCACTCTATTGTCTATTAGTATAAATGCACGTAGATAAAATAACTGCGATTTATTCCAGGAGATCATTTCGCCTGCGGTGGCGGCGCTAATGTGACTGGAATGTGCAAGCGGGAATACGTCTTCAATCCTCCCCCTCCGCCCCCTCCCCCTCCCTCGATTGCTGCAGACTCCACTCGAAATTGTGATCCCCAACCCCTCCACGCCCCTCCTGATCCCACCTATAAAGAGACAAAATGCCCGCAGGGCTCATCCTGTATCATGGGCCCCTTCGACTTCGGGATCTGTTGCGATGATCACAATGAAGGTGCGATCGGGAAATGCTATGGTCTAGACGATATTCTACATAACTTACCTATTGAGGAAGCCCTAAAAGCTACAAATCCTAAATTATAGCGATTTGGCGAGTGGACACGGATGCACGGTGTTCACAGGGGAAGAAGGCCACGACGATAGTCGACAGTGGCTTTGATCCTGATCCTAAGCTATTCGGGAAGGTATTCCTCTATAGAGTCAAGTTTAGCTACTCCAAATATTAGCTACTTGCAGAAGTGCTCCGATCATTTCTGTCCCAAGGGCTCGACGTGCGTACAGGGAAAGTATCTAGCTCACTGTTGCCTTTGAAATTAATAAAGCTCATTATCGCAAAATCTATGGCCATGACTCTATCCTTTTTCAGAACAAATTAATATAGAATAACACTCCCTCATTGTTAGTCCAGTCTTTCTAATTGTTTAAATACCTTCCCTGAATGTTCGTATTCCCATATTTCGAATCGTGTCGTTCCACTAATCGTAATCGTTCTATAAGAACCACTACCGCACTACAGTCTAACTACCCTACCCTCAATCGTATATCACAGTCGTAAACGTAAGACTTTCTCCTCCTGTCCTTCATTTACCTACCGTAATAGTACCCCTTAGTCTTGCTTACTTTCACTTGCGACGAGTTCCAAACGGGCTGTTCGACTGTGATCTGATCGGGATGGAGAACGAAGGGTGGAAGGTTGACGGGGATGGGAAGGGCACGGAATATGACCACGTCGTTTTGACCTCAACCATCCCGATCATCATTACAATTCGACGAATGATCGGCGGTCCGATCACTAAAGTGCATTCATTTGCTGTGCCTCTTCACATTGCTTTTCCCTCTCGGATCTTTCTTGCGCTTTGGTACGATCACCGATCACTCTGTTCATGAGTTGTGAGCCCATGGAGTAATTGGAAAGTAATATCAGTCCCATCAGTCCGCTCCATGGAGTTGCAACTGACCCATAGTAGTCGGACGGACGATGGCCATCACCCGGAATTGGTAGTCCCTGCACGGGTCCATGACGGTGAAGGAGATGGAGGGCGAGGAGGATGCACCCTGAATAAGGGGATAAGAGGGGGGGGGGGAGAAGGCGGATGAGCTGGTAATGGAGGGATCGGGGGACGGAGGGGAAAGTAGCCTGAGGGACACGGCTGGATGACAACAATTGCTGCGGTCCAAGTGGAATGCACGCAAAAATTTTTGATTTGCCTTCGGTCAGCATCTGAAAGTTGGCAATGCGCCAAGTCAAGGTTGTCATCGACATTCCGTTCTGAACTTAGTTCTGAACCCGACGCTCTCTTTCACTGTCTGTTTTAATTTGCATCCTATGAAACCATTGTGAGGAGGGGGATCATGTCGGGCAATGAGAGAGATCGTACCGCGAAGAGCCACTGGTCGGGGGCTGTGCTGATGGTGGCGTACTCGAAGACGTAGATGAAAGCACCTGAATGGAGATAAGAACAGGTCAACTACACTAATAAGCGAAATTTCACCACCAAACAGCACCTATTGAATCATTCACCACATAAATTTCAGTAGCCCGATGGTGAATGGATCACAATTCACCAGCGGGCTGGTGAAATGTGTGTGGTGAATGATTCACTAGATAGATGCTGTTTGGTGGTGAAATTTCGCTGGGTGTAACCAGAAGATCGGTTGTTAAGACATTGAAATCTGCAGCAGTTTGGGCAACCACATATTTCATGAATTTGTATCATACTTTATAATATTTTAGATGGCATACTTCTGCAATGTTTACATTAAAAGGAAACTTCAATTTTCTGTTCCCTAAACGATTGACAATCGTATACATAAACAGCGGCGATAAAAGCTGGTTTATTAGCTATTTATTTATGTGGCATGCTAAAATTCCGTAAAATTTGGAACATGCTATGCGGCCTTAAATGTTTCTAATCTATCAAAGGATCAGGTATTTATTCTTAATCCATTTACGAAATACATCTCCTAATGCAATTCCAATACACGAAGTAATGAGAGTGGCTGAGAGCCTTCATGCCCATCTGTGTATTTCAAGGATTGGCTAGCTCGCTGATGAAGATTAACTATTACAATGCATTTAAACGCTTTAGAAATAGAGAGTGGATACGATCCTCTTCTGTTTATCTGCTAACACAAAAATCTTGATCGGTGACAATCGTTGACGGTTGATCGCTGTGAATGAATAAACGCCACATAAGTAGAAATATTTAATTTAATCAAAATAATGCTTACAAATGTTTAGAAACTAGAGAAATACCTTCAACGGAGCCGATCTTGACCCGTATTGAATGAGCGTCTAGATACTCTGTCGATGCGCCGGCCAGTGTACCGATCGGGGCTGAATTTTATTTACAAAAATACTAAATTAACAAGTGTCATCAACGATAAATGTGAACGATATTAAAACTACGTTCAGCGATTGTCGATTCATTGACTTGCTCACCAGTGTTCAGCCTCTACTCGATTTAGAGGAGGACGCATTCGGTACCGTAGCCGGACTAATAACGACTAATTTGCATAGCGAGACAGGGAAGGGCATAGAAGAGAAAGTAATCGAATCCGTCAGGATGCCGTCAGGAAGTTGAATACTAGATTACGGTTCCGAATGGAGGTCCTTTAATTTAAACAACACTGGGCAAATCATCAACAGTCCAATCCAAAAAAACGAAGGAATAGATTTGAACGACATGAAAAGTATGTTCAGCGAATGTTGAAACCATAACTTTCCTCACCAGTATTCAGCCTCTCCTCGACGGCCGTACACGGCGCGAAGCTCTTCTGTAACGGACAGTTGCAGTGGACTGCGCTGGCCTGAAGCTTCATCTCGTATCTCTCATTTTTGATTATTAATCTTTGATCCAGCTTTGGTAGATCTACGGTTTTCACAAGTAAAAGCGGAAGTCTTCCCCAAACGGGATTGGCTGTTTCCAGTTGCGGAAGTGTTCTCGAGTGTATTCTTGACATCTGCATGGATCCCATCGGACCCTCTCTCACTCCTGTTTCATCCTGATCTCTTGACACTTTCCCCTTCGTCGATCACAATACTCCTCCTCGCTCTCCCTTCACTTTCTATCCACTTGACTGTTCCAAGTACACGAATCAAGAGAAACTGTCAGAGAGTCTATCGCCCCGCGGCAATAAAGGCTAATCACTAATTGTAAGGTACTATGCGCAGTGATCCTTGCTTGCTTATCCGTTGTTATCAGCTTTGCTCTTCTCCGCTTCAGGTAGGCGAGCAATGATAATAGCACGAGATCGTTGCTAGTTGTCCCCGTGTTTGCGGTCTGTGCTATTCCACACCGCTGCCAGATGCGGGATCTAGCCATTCTCAGCGGTTTACAATCGACTCGACAGAGTGAGTCGTAGTAAGAGAGAGAAAGAGAGAGAGAGAGTTGGCGAATGAAATGAGTGTGCCTTACGGGACTCTAAGAAGGGGATGAGCAGTAGTAGAGAGGAGGGAAGGGAAGGGGGAACTGGTCATATACGGTGGACAAGAAGCATCGACCACACATAACTCACTCGGTGCGTAGCGGGCACTTTGTACTCCCTCCCCCTCCCCCATTCCTAAACTAGGCAATGCCCACGAATTATCGTCTCACGCTAATCGACCGCAGGCTGGAAGCAGAGGTTCTTAGCTGAGCTGGCAGGCCTTTCTAGGACTGAGACGATTGAACGGTTTAGAAGCAGAAAGAGCAATTTGGCATTCGATTGCTGGGAAGCTATACGACGTTGCAACAAGATAAGCTAATAGATTCATCCTTCCTCAATAGACATATGGGAGGGCGTATTCACTAGCTGAGATGACTAACTAAAGCGTCAGCAAATAAAGCGTGCTTAAGTAGTGAAACGATGCAAGAGCGCGCGCGACAGGTAATGGGGAATGCGATCCCGAAGGGGCGCGTGCGAGAACTCTTCACCTCTAGCTAACAAGTTCATGAGCGTCTGCATGCGAGCTAAGGCCAAGCTTGAGCAGCCTTGCATACCTAGCTTCCCGTTGACACAATACATACAGCAAATTAGCAGAAACACGTAGAGAGTGAATTTTACCTAAACAGAATTCTACCCAATAACTAAGAAAGTTTTCTATGGCGAAAGACGTGATCTGACGATAATGTATAATAGCTTACCGTCCCCGAGGCGAGGCATTTCGAGTAGCAGTCCAGTGCGCACTTTCCCCGTTGAGATGGAGCGGATGACGTGAGGGGAAAGAGGAGGTACAGTAACAAGATCATGCGCTGCAATGGAAACTATCTCGCGTCTAAAAAACGTTTATTATAAGAACACTAATAAGCATGCCTAAATACTTTGAAATCGCAGTCAAATTCAGAGGGGACCCTTGACCGTTCTAAGGTGATTGCTGCGTGATGAACGAAATAGAGAAAGTGAGTTGCGTGAAGAGGGCAGAGATACATGTATGAAGTGGTCGAGACTGGTCACTTGACATAATGAAAGTAAGAGTGAGAATTGAGAGGGAGGGGAGGACTTGAAAGAGGGGGAGAAAGGGGACTGGCATCGGAGAGGGACTGTATGCGAGACTGGAAAGGGATGGGGGAAGAGGAAGGGGAGGGAGAGGGGTTAGAGAGAGGGTGAGGTAAGAGAGGGAATTAGATAGCGTGAAAGGGAATGTAGAGAGGGATAACGAGATATTATGATGATGGAGAGATGCACAGAAGGGAAGTGACAATGGAACCTACTTCGAGAGGGTGAGAGGTAAGGGGACGAGTTGGGAGGGTGGAGGAGAGGGAATAAGTGAGATTAGAGCAATTGGAACGGTCTATGAATATGCGCAGCGAAAGCATAGCAAGCGAAAGGGAAGCCATCTCGTCTCTCTCTTATTCTTTCTTATCCATTCATTCAAACGACTCCTTGATGGGCCTTGAGAATTTCTCAATCGAAGCTCGATAGGTGAAGAATATCATGAAGCAATGATTTTGCGAGTGATGAAGAGCTAATGTTTTGCTGACAGAATAATTGAACGTGCTATAGCAATGGCGGAGAGCAGACAAAGCCTTAGTGCTGGACTAAAGTAATAACGACCGATCCCACCACATTGCCCCGAGCACCAATCATTCATCATAGCGGCTGGCAATAAAAGGAGAGGAGGAGGAGGGAATAGATCTGGAGGATTTGGGAGAGTGGAGAGGGGGGCAGATAAGAATCGCCGTTCCTCAGGGGGTTACAGAGAGAGAGAGAGAGAGAGATGGATCGGGTCCCCTCTCTCCCCCTCCCATATCCAACCATGCAATCATACGAAAGAAGCTCCCAGCAGATCTCCCCCCTGAAAGGTAATCACGCAGGATAGAAGCGAGCAAGAAGGATGAAATGTCTTACTCTCATCTCTCTTTTCCCCTCCATCATCCCCCTCTCCCCTCCCCTGGTTGAGTCAGCTCCTTCCACAGAGCAACTAGGCGGAACATATTGTCAAGATATCCTGGAGGCGCGAATGGGAGGGAATACAGAATGAGAGTGAAGAGTATGCAAACCTTGCGAACTGACAAACATGGTATTTTAGTGTTTAGCAGGACTGTTTTTAACTTTGCAACTTAACTTTGCTAAATCATTGTAATATCTGTTTCTTACACTATAATTATAATTATCCTTATAATTCTCTTCTTTTCACTTTTCGCACTGCATTTCCTTGTGAAGTCGCATAAAATCTATCCATCTATCTATCTGTTCATCAACAAGCTTTTTCTCGAAACGATCTCTCAATTTTATTATACTTTCCATATGTCACCGCACCTGTCCTTCCCGGTTTTACGCACACTCCTAGATCGTAACCCGTAATGAGATCAATTCAATTAGAAATGAATCGCGGAAATGTAGAATAATAATACTAAGAAGAGGGTAATGAGATGAGGTCAAGACTGCGAAAGAAGGAATGAAGTGGAGCGAGTTATTATATTGAAAGGATACGGGGGACTGGGGAACGGAGTGAAATGCGGGAAAACGCGTGAAGAAAGGGGGGGGGAGAGAGGTGAGGGGAGGTTCAAGGGTACCGTAACCGGGAGAGATATGGGATTTAGAGGTGGACGCGGTGGAGCATATAAAAGCATATTAAAATAAAGAGCATAAAATAAAGGGCCCCTCTGAGCACATTGCTATCTACCAAGACCATATTTTGAACATTCCTTCAATTTTATCCTCATCAGAAAGCATATGTCTCCATTCCTTCAATGAACGATGCCTACGAATCAGACCGCTCGCGCGATACAGTATTCACGAAATGACATTCGTATTCGCTCGGTCCCTGAAAAGCAATGTAACTTTGCATAAAACTTCTAGCCTCATTTGAGCAGCGGAGAGTGGCGGGAAAAATATGACAATCTAGGATTGTAGGTTTTCGACATTGCTCTTTCAGATGAGAAGAAGAAACCAGGAGGTTAAAAAGTGCTCAGAGGGGCCCTATAAAATATTTGACCCCTCTAAAAGCATATTAAAATAATTCACAGTAGCTGATCTATCACACAGAAAATATGTACCGCACATTAAATGTGCCAACTGATCGAGCACATTTATGTGCCGCCGGGGAGCACATATTTTTCTGTGTATATTTGATCTTTTCGACTATAGTGGAAAATAATCTGTCCGTCGGCTACTTTGGTTCCAAGAGTTAGGGCCAAAATACAGTCTGCTATGCGAATGAGCAAGCAAGTAGGTGTGAGGCCAAGGAGGAGTATGCATGAGTATCGAGTATTAGAGAATTATGAGAGGGAGGAGGTCAGAGATAATGAGGCGGGATTGAGAGGGCTCTGGTGTTGAGTTCTGCATGCTATGGGTGGTTATTACAAGACAAAACATGTTATGGAAATGAAGGGAACCTAGGAGTGAAGAAGTTGATGAAAGCACAAAAACAATCGGAAGAGTCGTAGGGGTTAGTTTTCCCAGCTTTCGATCTTCGGAACATTCCTCCCAACTCCCCACACCTTCTCCAGGATCCAGTGACAAATCTCCCCGTCCCCCGTCGAAAAATACGGATAGACTTCGTGGAACTGGACAGGAGGGCCTGACCTCTTAGAGTGAGGTAAGAGAGATCGAGGGAGGAAGGGAGAGGGAGAGGGAATAAGAGGGATGAGATTGAGGGAATGAGAAGGCTAGCGATCAGTCCCCCCCCCCTCACAAACTCTCCTAATTGTCGGTCTTCTTCAGCCCAGAGGGAATGAGGGGTGGGAACGACCGTTGAGTCGATTATTGCACTAGAGGTGACGCATCTATTTTCTGAAAGTGCAGAAAAGTCCTCTCGAACAAAACCGGTGATGGAGCAGGATGGGAATTTTCATACAAAAATCGCGGTTAAATTCTTGAATAATATTTTCTCATTCAAAGACGGAAATCACAATTCTTCTCAAGCGTTGTATAAGCATGCTCGAATTGGATGGCAAGAGACTGGCTGATGAAATTCGAGAGCCATTGCGCTATTGTTTTAGGATTCGCAGGGAGATTGACTTGCACCTCTTTTATTCACATGTACTGACAATGAGTGACCACAATGATAGATGGTTTGATACACGTAATAAGCTATATTACTGATGCCACAACTATTAGAACAATGCATACGAGCTGTTGTAGGGATTATGTCTCGTCTTGAATTTCATATTAGGTCCTGTATGCACATCATAATTATCCATGTTCGATTTAAAATATTACATAACCATGAAATAGACAACCCGCCTTCACCACTCTGATTCTTTTCACCGCTGACAATGTAACTGTAACCGG
This sequence comes from Micoletzkya japonica, assembly GCA_900490955.1. Taxonomy (NCBI): domain Eukaryota; kingdom Metazoa; phylum Nematoda; class Chromadorea; order Rhabditida; family Diplogasteridae; genus Micoletzkya; species Micoletzkya japonica. The sequence continues at coordinate 54,723 of LS912156.1, forward strand.
CAAGACTCGTAAGTTGACTATGCTCACGATTTACGAACCCGTCCGAAAACTTTGAAGGAAGATTTAAAAAAAACATGCTAATATTACTATTACACAACACTCTGCGTCGATGTCGATGGTGGTTCCGCAATTGTAGTAGCTTCTGCCTCTTTATCGCGATCCCTAAAACGGCTCTGATAAGATCATTTTTCAAATTAAGTACATTGCTTAAATAAAGTAAAAGCATTTTTAATTCCTCATCATGTCGTACTTGCAACAGCATATTGGCCGCAGATCGCCCTGTCCCTCTCCTCTCAGACAGTCCGCTGTTCTTCCGTACCTAGAATATTAATTAGTTCAGAAACGTTTTCCTAGTAACTACAGTTGAAAGGATGTTGCTAAAAGTTGCATAGGTTAAGGTAAAATACGAAAATTTCATGGCAATAGCTACGTATACTTCGCATCTAGAATAAAAAAATATTTTAGCAACATACGAATTCATGCGCGTGAACTGATTCTCCGCCAACTGCACTCGGCCTTTGATGTAACGAACGAGTACCTGAAATGAGGATTTTAAGAAAGGCACAACATTTATGTTTACTGGGTCGGAGAGCGTATAGTGGATTAAAAAGATCCGTCGGAAAATCATTCTAAATATAAGTGTGTTCTAAATGTTAAGCGAAGAAGGCAAAATTGTTGTCATGATATGTTATATGTGCGAGAGTTCCTACCGAAATCAGCGTTTTTTCGGCGCCTCGTTCGCTTAACATTTGCACTACTGTCAGAAGAACATTGTGAAGTGAGTGCTTTAGACTCATTTTGAAACGGAAGAAACTGACGCACCGCTTTACTCTGCTATAATTCCAACAAAAGAAGAAATAAAAAAAAACAGAAAAAGGTGGAATAGACCTTGAACTCGGCCTTGCACGGATCGACGACAAAGTTGACCTCATGTACTCCGAGCGTACTGTTGACGTATGAGAGTTCGTTAACCTTAAGAGTTAGTTCAACTAAAGTATAAAAAATTGCGTAATATACCTTTCTGTAGTAGAACTTCTCGCACTTTTCATCGATTCCCTCTTCCTCCACCATCTGATTGAGAAGCTCCGTGGTCTTCTTACCAATATCGGCTCCAATTTCCGTGTCACTACAGAACAGGCGAAGCTTTTCGTGAAAGCCTAATAGATTCTACTTTAACATATGGCTAGACTACCCACTTTATAGTTTCAATTGCCATTCTTACTTTATCTTGGTCCTCTTCCACTCGCACAGACAATATTGCAGTGGAACGGGAAGAGTGCGACAGGACCGTTCGCCATCGGGCAATTTGCGTAATATGGAATTGCCGCGGAGCTTAGTGGGTCCCGACGGACCGAGGTACGGGTCCTGAAGCGCAATGGATACTTAAAGAAAGACTCCGCCGAACTTTAAGTTAATCAAGAGAGGCTAATTTGCATAGCAAGAGAGCGAAGGAGATAGATGAGAAACTAATTGATTCGATCAGGATCGATCAATATTCAAACTCGGCGGAGTTCTCCTTTAAATTAATTTAGAAAAAATTAAATCTTTTACTTTTGCATACTCTCTGGCCTTATATTCGGAACGATTTTCCGACGGATCTTTTTAATCTATTATAGTACGACAGTAAGAAATTTTACTGTAGAAGTTATTGTGTGCTGTTAAGGGTCAGCTATTTCTCTTTGTTTCTTACATTCAATATGTCGACAAAAGTCGCGTGGATGTCGAAGGATGTAAGCAGCTTTCCGGCATTTACTCGCATCGGGGAAGTATAGACGTCACTGTAATTGATCTAGAAGCTTATGCTAAAAAGTCTAAGCGGTTCATCGGAATACAGCAAACATATATCCGACAGATATATACAAACAAAAGCGCGGTTCGCCTCGTCCTAGAAAAGATGTCATTCGCCGCATCTGCGCATACAACAGCGCACTTACCGTATCATCCTCGGGATTGATACGTACAGCATTGGATTGTTGATCTCGCGTTGTCCGATCCACGACTTGCGAACCTGCGAAGTTCGAGCCTCTCTCCAATTCTGATAGGGAAAATTTATTAAATGAGTACATTTTATAAGTTTTATTTTATAAGAAAAAATTAAAATGAATTTCAAATTATTCACCGGCCCCCACCGAATGCCGTGATCGCCCATGAAGAAGACGTACGAGTTGTCGAACTAAAGTTTATTCTTACAATTTACAAATTGTTAATAACTAGTCCTTGCCTCTTTTCGATTCTGCCTGAAGAAGTTGAATAGCTGATCATCGACGTGAAAGAGTCCATCATTGTAGTTATGTGCAATCTCCGATGCCCAGAGAAGAGAGATCTTCGGATTATCTGCCGAGTGCAGTCTACATAGGGCTCGCGAGGTCTCTTTCGCGGTTTTACGGTTCAACGGCTTACTACCTCGTAAGTAGAAATACATGTCCTAGCTGTCAAAAGAACTCTAATGCTAAGTGAAAAATTAACATTTGAATAAATAGAAAGAGTAGATATGGAAATGTAGCGTGTCTTACTTGGGTAAGCTTCGATGAACTTCTGTTGGTAGTCGAAGAGAAAGGTGTGGTACTCGAGGCACTGCTGTTCTCCCATGAACTTCTTCGACCTCTCGAGATCCGTCTCGTAGTACACTTGGAAGGGTCTGCAATTTCACCTCTCCACTCTTACCGTTTTTCCTTCTCGAAATGATAAAAAAGCCCGTTGTTCATCATTGAAAACTCTTGAGAAGAATCATTTTTATATGATAGGGGACCGAGATTTTTAGCTATTTGTCGATCCTTGGTTTCAGAGTTCCGTTCCGCCTGTACTTGATCGGACAGGCGCTGCTTGCACGATAAAAGGGCGAACAAATAACGGCCGCACGTTTAATCTGTAGAAAATCTGAGCTCAGATAATGTCGAGATAATCTCGAGATTATTTTTTAATTTCGAGCTCTTTTTCTCAGTTTCGGGTAAATATTCATGCAATTTTGTCATCGGAATCGGATTCTCTGGCCCTGATTACCATATAGAGGCAGAAAGAAGCATGAAATTTCATCAAGATTGACTAGAAAAAGGTAGCTCACCATTATCTCGACGAGATAATGAGGAGCTACCTCACCTCAGAAAATCTCGCCATTAATTCGGAGCTCGCCATTTTTGGCGAGAAAGCACGCGTTTTTGAGAGAGCAAAACTGAGTG
>LS912156.1:57998-69741 GCA_900490955.1 Micoletzkya japonica
CTGTGCTCTCTTTTGCTCTCTTCATTTTGCATACTCTCTCGTCGCTCTCTAGCTCCCAATTAATCTCGAGATAATTGCGAGACTCACTCTCCACTGATCTACCGGTCGACCGCAAAAGGGAGGACGGGGTAAATTAGAATAAGTTTCGCGGGCCCCGCTCATTGGAGCAGATGGGGTGATGGGTAAGGAAGGCGCAGGGGAGCTCCGTCTTGAAATGGGCAAATAATCTCGAGATAATTTCCCACATTACACGTGCGGCGGAAGTCAGACGGACTGATTATCGTCGGAACGCAAGTATGAATACGAAGCTACCTCATGTAGTGCGTCACTGGCTTCTCCTCGAAGCCCCAACAGTCCGGCCAATTGTAAACTCCGTACGCCCAGTCCTCGGCCATCATCGAGACGTAGCCCTTCTGAATTAACGGAGATCAACGATCACAGACCAAAGGTCACCTGCGTAAAGCTCTTGAGAATGAAGCCGTCATTGTCGTGGTAGGACTTGCACGCGCGGGTCTTGTTCCAGTCGGGTTCAATCGACTTTGCCCCGAACAGTCTCCTGTCGAGAGCTGTTACGAGCTTGCCTGCAGCGAAGCACGTAGCTACGGATGCATTTTCCCTCTTAGTACCCATAAAGAGCGCCATTCCATTCGGGAAGCTGTTTTCGCCCACTTTATTGACGTGCCGGAAATTTACCGCGTCGAACTCCTTCTCCAGAAGAGATATCGTCTTCGGAAGGGACCTGAGAGAACAATATTCTTAGGACTGCTAGATAATCTAGATGTAATTCGGGTGCCATGTGGTTCCGTCGAAGCTAATGAATTACAACCTCCAGGCCTGCGAATTGGCCACCGAATCCAGAACGAATATGTAGACACTCGGTCGTGTGTCGGTCGTCTCTATCAGCTTCTCTTCGTCCAGAACTCCTCCATGTCTGTAAATTAGGGTTTGCAAATCGAGCAATTTAATCGCATTATCCGACCGAGAGATTGAGGTATAACAGGAAAGAATGAAGAGAATCAGACGATAAGTACGCAAATTGCGCTTGGTTTTCAACCCCTACTGTAAATTGTTTAGAATTCTCTTCAATAATCTGTAATCTTCACGGTGTGTGGGCAGCGTGTGCGTAATGCAGCAAAAAATCTCGTCAGTTTCCGCAGGTTCAGGGATAACCGGAATGGAAGCCAGCAGCTGTGCATACAGTTTATCCACACATTTGCTACGCGATCAAAGGAGATGATCGGGGACAGAACGCGGAAACGCAGTGGATAAAGGCTTTTAATTGAAGACTGATGGATGGACGGTGAGGATTAGGGGAGCAAACGACGATGCATCAATGGAAACGACGATGCGGAGACGGGCGCGGAACGGTCCAGTTCTTCTTTTTATTATCTATTTCCCCTTTGGTTCATAACGTTTTAGAAGGCTACAAGGCAGGGATAGTCGTGACTGACCCGTCACTCGTCTGATTCTTTCCCGTCCGAATTGTGATGTGCACGTAATCCTGCACCGTCTCTCGAGTCGACTTCAGCTCGCAGTTGGCATGCACAAAATCAGTTTCGTATGCCACTGAAGACAGCACTCGTTCAGTCAGTAACCGTACCATGTCTTACGTTCAACATACGATATAACCTTACGAACTCTGATTCAGAGTACTAGTAATCAATAATTTTTATAGCGATTGCCTGAGGACGCTTCGAATCCCAGTTCGGTCCAGCTATCGTAGTCGTTCTCCTCTTCGGAGTAGTGGTAGATTCCCCTAACGTGCATATTATTCATTCTCATTATTCATACGAAGTTATTGTTTTACTCCACCTTGAAATTTTGGATAAATCAGGCCACCGTCGACTCACCTCGACCAACACTTGACATTCTCCGCATCCTTATGTTCTTCATCTATCCACATCGTCCCATTCTTGCCCAATACCGTATACGGCTTGAAGTCCTTGTCGCAGTCTCTAAGATGATTCTTCATATACCGATTTTCCGCAAATAGTAAATATACTTTACGGCATTCTGCTTACTCGATGGGATTCCAATCGACTTCTGCTTTCTCGATCACTTCCTTCGTCCAGCCACTCTTGTCAAACTCCTCCAGAACGCACGAAGAGAACAGGAGCCTTTCGGATGGAGTTAGATTGTAGACGAAGGCAGCTGTATATTAATTAGTCATACATGGTATATCATTTCTTAAACAATTTTTCAGTCTATGAATCACTCGACTCACGAGGTATCTTCTTCGTGCTCAACATGACAGTCGATCCGCACTGTAGAGTCATGAGTCCGTAGAGTAGAAAGAGACAGGAGACGAATAGGCACAGCCAGAAGAAGGACTGCATGTGATCGCTGCAGAGTTCTGCTTTACCACGTAGGAGCTAGTAAGAAGCCAATAAACGGTCTGCTTTTCGTTCTACACAAAGCGAAGTTTCCCCACCGCGTGACCCTGAGAGACGCTGGGGAAATTTCGCTGAGCGTAGCACTTCAGTCACGGTATTTATGACATGAAATAGGACCGACTAAACACGCGGTTTTCAACCGTAAATATATGCTCATTGTGTATTGTTAGCGGCATGTTCATTGTTAGTTGGTCGTGAATCATAACCATGAAAAGACAGCTAGAAGTAAAACAGGAGACGCGCTCGCTCATCGCTTCGTAGACACTGCTTTATTGGAGAGCGTAAAGGGAAGCAGAGATAGTGTTTGACTGACGTGGGAGCTGCCCCTGTTCACAAGCTTATCTGCATGAAACGTGTGATATTAGCTGCTAGCTTTCAGCTGATTGTGAGCGGAACATTTATGCAAAGACCCGCGAGTGCTAGAATCTTGACAGGGAATGCTATCGTTCTTTTCTTTGTGAAATACAAACGTTTTACTAGAGAGTGTAGGTCAGAAAATAGCGTAGACAAGAACACGAATAATGTGCGAACTGCCGCTTATTCAGAAGTTCCGCTCACACTTTTGCATTGTGCTGCTGCGATTATGAACGGATCATATAAGAGTGGCATTAAGCGAAAAATGAGAGGAGAACGGAACGGTGCTTGAATCGGGGAAAGAGAGAAGAGGACGCGTAGAGAGACAGAGAGAAATAGCGTGAAGTCTGGGCAAATAGGCGAGATGGAATGACTGGGGACATCGTTCTTGTAGGGGGAAAGATGTTAGCTATTTTGTGTTGATTCTAACATATAGTATAGCGATCCATTTTATACATTTTTGTAAACGTGTTCAAATTGGTAGTTCTAAAGTTTTTAAAGTGTTGGCCATTAACTGAAAAAATCGAATTTATTTTTTTCGCAAGCATACTCACCGAAAGTTACCTTGCAACTCATGTAATCACTCCATCTATGGTATAGCTAGAACGAGTTGACCGGAATAAGCATTATGACGAGTACAAATGACGGAAAGGGAGAAGGAGTGGGTATGGGAGAAGGGAGGTGCACTCTCTCCAGGAGAGTTATCTTTCACTTCCGGTGGGGGGAGGACCACAAGGGGAGATGATGAGTACGGATGGAATTGGGGAAGAGAACATTGCTAGGGCTGGATTGCTCAAAACGTTAAAAAATATGTTGGAAACGCAAAACGCTTTTATATGTCATTCACGTGATTCCTTCAGAAAGGCACGTAGACGAAATTCCTTTTTGTGACGAGTTGATAATATTGTTTATTGTGACGTGGAGACGATAAGCTCATGATATGATGCTGTGTGCGCCGTGTTCGAGATGGGTGCTCCCTTCATGACCTTTTGTTTGAAGAATCATCAGGATCGGAGTGCTAGAAGGAAGGCAACGTTCAAAAAGAAAAAGGTGAGATGTGTAATGATAAATTATCTCTCTAAATGTTGAAGTCTTGAATTATACTTCTCTAACTTGGGTATAGCAATACTCTGCGGAAAATTGTGGCAAAATGTTTATGCGTGAGACTAGTAAAGTCTTAATGATCTCTCTAAATGTTGAAGTCTTGAATTATCCTTCTCTAACTTGGGTATAGCAATACACTGCGGAAAATTGTGGCAAAATGTTTATGCGTGAGACTAGTGAGGTCTTTATCGAGGGCTTCTCACGATATGAGTCGGAGTGTGAAATAGAATGCCAACCGATATAGCTTCGAGCTGCCGGAATTTCCACTGGAAGCAAATTTAACATATAGTTACACAGGGAGAAATTCAGTAGAGTTCCACACCTCAAAATAAAATAAAAGAGGACACGTATGACCTACTCGTATCAATAAAGCCAACCATGCTGTTCTCAAACTATCCACTGGGCGGTGTTGTTCTACTTGTCAATGGTGCTGATGTTGTCGCACTTGTTGTGCTAGTTGGACTTGTAGATATCGTCGATGAAACAGTGCTTTGACTTGGAGTGATCGGAGTGGGTGAACCGGACGTTTGTACTGTAGGAGATACGGACGGGGATCCGGGGGAGGAGGGAGATGTGGCATTAGAAGATGAAGAGGGACTGGTCGTAGTTGACGTGCTTGTTGAGGTAGTTGTAGAAGTTGAGGTTGTCGTCGTATTGTTGCGATTCCTTCAAAGGAAGAAAGCTTACGCGTGGATATTACAGATTTGACTGGGGAGTTAGCGAAGTTCACATAGTTTACATAGATATATGAGAAGGGCCTAGTGATAGAGAAGGTCAGCCCGCCGTAATCGATATGTACTAACTTGCAGCAGCACACGGGTCGCAGGTCTCCATCGGAGGTCGCGTGCAAGCAATCGGCTTGCGTACCGTATCTAAAATAATGGATACTGTCAGTGCTTTTACACTGACAAATAATGGATGCTTTTACACTGAAAGTGAGCGAAAATACCCTAGCCTAGGGAATAATTCTCCACCATACCGTGTGCTGTGAAAATACTTTAAAAATTCAGCCTCTCTTTACTGTTTTTAGGGAATTATTCCCTAGCCCGCTAGGATAATTTCATAATTTCCCGGTGGCGCCGTGTGCTTTTTTCGCACAGTGTAAGTAAAAAGAATCAGGTACCAGTAAACTCCCTAATTCCCTGAATTCCCTCCTGTAATATGGAGTGGCGTGCCATACCATCTTTAAAGGGCCTCTCTGAGTACTTTTTGACCCTCTGGTTTCTTCTTCTCATCTGAAAGAGCAATGTCGAAAACCTACAATCCTACATTTCCATCTTTTTCCCGCCATTCCCCGCTGTTTGAATTAGGCGAGAAGTTGTATGCAAAGTTACATTGCTCTTCAGGGACCGCGCGAATACGAATGTCATTTCGCGAGTACTGTAGCGTGCGAGCGGTCTGATTCGTAGGCATGGTTTATTGATGGAGACGTCTTCTGAAAAGCACAAAACTGAAGGAATATTCAAAATATGCTCTTGACGGATAGCAATGTGCTCAGAGAGGCCCTTTAAAGGGACATGGAAGTGATTTTCAAGTGAAGCTTATGTGGAAGATCTTGTCGTAATTGGCATAGAAACAAAAGGAAAATAATGAAAATTAATAGTATTCAAGAAATGATGTTTTGAAATTTCGCCCAACGACGATGGTACTGTGTTTAGCGAAAGGAATTAAGCCAAAAGCGACATTCTTCGCAACTACGGAAGCGCGGAACGAAAAAATAAAACATACAATTTTTGAGTTTTTTCCTCGATTTATTTATTGTCACTATGTCTTTCCTCACATTTTGAAACCTTAGAAGAATTTTCATCGAACTTTAAAACTTTTGCTTAGACGCTGCTTCCTCCCTTTAAAAGGTTCTCGTGATTTTCTCTTATTGTGATCTTGTGACCTGTTCTTCATAAAGACTCTCCTCCAACCTTCTATCTCTATCTAGTCTCGTCAATAATAGACGCTATCGACATCTGTTCCAATGATCGGCTACGTCAATTGTATGAGATGGGACTCGCTGTGCATTCAGCTTGTATTCGGGGAGCAGTTCACAGTCCATGCGTCAGCCCCCTCCACCTACAAACTCACGCGCGAGTTGGCTATGGCTAAGCAAACCAGTGAAGCTGGCTCACGTGGAGGGTCAAGCATGATGATCAGGAAAAAGAGCCAATAATGAGATTTACTCACGAGTTCATGCGCGTGAATTGAGCTGCTGCCAGCGAAGTTTTATTATCGTTATGGCGAACGAGGATCTGCAAGAGTTCACCATTATTTGAGTAAATTAGCAATTGATGGCTAATAATTGTCGATTATGCTGAAATTCCTACCTTGAATTCGGCCGCGCAACTGTCGTTGGTGGTTGTAAATGTGACGTCGTAGACACCCGCGGTATCGTTGATGTATTCAACGGATAACGTCTGCAGAATGACATTTTCACTGGAATAACCATTGTGTAGGATGAGAAATGCAAAATGGCAGTGCGAAGCCGTTGCCCATACACTAGGGGAATCTTGTACACATGCCATTCAGTTCATACCACTAACGGAATAAACGATTTCATTTCGACGGTCGATGAAATCATTCATATGAAAGTTTTTAGATAGATGCCATTCTCACCCTCTTAGTGTCATATGAAGGGGTTGAAGATGAAATAATCTATCCCTGCTTTTGAGAGGGGACGGTAAGCTTTTCATTTCCATTTCACATGACATATGCTCAATACTACTAGCAAAGAGACGGAACTTTCCAATAATAACTCTCGACATGTATCTGACCTGGTTGAAGGTGAAATCCTGACAGATATTGTCGATCTTGTTCTCTCGCAAATATTCGTTGAGCAGTGTTGTGGTCTGCGCGCCCATAATGGTCGTTGTCTCCGTTTCACTGAACTGCTTATTCTGATGTAATTTTTCTTTTGTACTTTGTCCGTCTTCACAAAATCACTTCATAAGTTTGCATTTTTTCAAATATTACAGAAGTTTTCTTTAATATAGTAAATCGCATCAGTTTTGTTTTATTTTCTAAATATGACAAATAACTCACTTCATCTCAACTCTCGGCCATTCGCAAAGGCAAAAGGGCAGCGGGACGGGAAGGGTTCGACAGGATCGTTCAGTGGAGGGAAGGGGCCGAAGCAGTGAGCGACCCCACTGGCTGTCCGGACCATCGGCAGTGCCCAAGAATGGCTCCTGAATTGTATGTTTATTTACTTCTTACTAGCAAATCACTGCAAATTTTGCCCGTCTGTGTGTATGTGTCTCGGTGTGTCTGTTTGTCCGTAGGTCGATTATCTCCTTTAGAATTGTGAATTTAAAAAAAAGTTCTTACAAGACCCCTATTCAATTCTTCATATATCTGGACCATTTCTTGCGTTTTTTGAAAATTTTTGAAAACAGGTCGATATCGAAAAATCGATATTTTTGAATATTTTCAAAAAATTTTCTATTACGTTGTTTCACAGTGATCCGACCAATGCAACAGGGGGGCGAGGGACGGGGTTCGAACCCCCGACCATCCGCTTGCAAAACGAACGCGCTATCCACTAGGACACAGCTCCAACTCGTTGCGAGAGTCAAGGCGCGCATGTATTATTGCTGTATCTCTAATCGGAAAATGGTTTCGGAAGAGCGACGGAGCAATTTTGGCAGGGTATAACAATATTATTCCTGAGAAATTCGAACAAAACTCTCCGTAGCACTTTAGACGACCAAGCATACTATCCATATCTAGAAGAAGATGATCATGGTGTTTTTCATCTCTGAGAAATAAGGGTTCAAAAATGCATCTTTCAATTTCATTTATTTGCTTTTTCTCCGAGTAGGGAAAGAAATCTAAACAAAACTCTCCGGTTGTGGAAGGGTATAAGCTCTTTAAGATGGCACTAAGTTCGTTTTTCAGTCTCTTATATTCTCTGAGAAATAAGTGTTTTACGTCTTCAGCAGGGTCAAAATGCACCTTTTCACTGATATTTTGCTTAGATCTTTTGAATATACGTAACTTTCCCTAATATTCAACAAATAAAGGCAAAAAACCGAAGGAGAAATGATAAATTGGTGCGCGAGCGCCAAAAATTTCCTTTAGAGAGCAGGCTGTGGTGTGCCTGTGAGTGCACGGCGCGGACGACGTTTTCGAAACGTCATAATGATTGTACTACTTACACCTACGGCCCTTGACATTTATTATTACCCCAGACTGGGACTGGTGTAGCTACCTACTTTTACAATTTGGCCGTAAGAACAAACTCATCAAATCCATCTACTCCCTTTGGCTCGCGCTATTTTTACTGAATGTTGATGGCCAATTCCTATTGTATCCTCAACTGATAGAGCAAGAACATCCCTATGTATGGGTGACAAGGTTTGGTCACTTGATCGCGCAGAGAAAACAATGAGGAAAAAGTAAAAGTTCCCAAACTGAGAAGCGTGCTTCGTTTTTTCCACTTCTCAAAAGAGTGGTGTATCGTGAAACGAACTATAGGGGATTGAAGAGTACTTTTTGAAGGGTGTATCTATATCTTTATTAGATAATTTACTTGAGCTTTAGCTTTGAAAAATTGTAGCATTCGAACACAACTGGTACCGTGGTCTTAGGCAGCCCCAAGGGCATGGACCCTTTTCGGGCAATGTTTATTTAACAAGTTTAATGTGATATCTGAACTATGTATTAGTTATATGTCAGACGCAGTAGTGATTCAGATATAATCGTTATATCATCTCATCCATATCTCTCGATGGGTTTGAGAAATACCTGTCCTACAAAATACCACCACCGAGAATTTTTTTTCATTACCGTAGCACCATAGGATCTATAAATTTGGACTAGTCACGACAAAGTGAAATATGTAAGGTCCTAAGCATCTTAAACCACCAATATTTATTTTTCCCTAAGATAAGAAACAAGGGAAAGGTGCAGAGTTTCCAATATCACTCTACAAGGAGTGATATCACCCGAAGCACTTTCACGCTAAATAAAACATGGATTTGTCTTCAATCTCTAATATACTAACATTTTAAGAATTCTTACTATACATGTTCACTGGTAAGTGCTGTTCGGTTTCAATCACTCCATCCCTTGCAATAGAATGAAACGAGAAAATTACCCTTGAAAAAAATCAAATCCTTGATTTAGAGCAACTCACCAGGAAAATATCGCACTCTGAGTTTCTAACAACTATGTCATTGAGTAGCACAAGGACAGGTGCATCTACCATAGCCATCGTTTGGCTGATAAATAATACCTAGGAGAAAAGAAAAATAAAATGCTAACGAAAGAAAATTTTCTTGGATTACTTCCTGGACGACCCAATACTTTTGTCAGAATACGTTTCAGAGCACGGGGATCATTTTTGGTCAAAAAGTCATCAGTGAAAAATGTAGAAATTTTTCGAGGGCACCGCGGCAAAATGTGCAAAAATGTGAAATGTTCAAAATGTGCTAATGGCGGCAGGTAGGATCCGAACTTGCGTGTCCTGACTAACAAGGCAAGTCTCTTGCCACTACTATACTCTAGCAGACATGTTGCTGAACTCGGGTTTCGCTCATAACCTTTCATCGCGCGCCTTATGGCCTCCTCCGTTCTTGATTCATTGCATTCATTTGACTCTAATTTTTTACAGCGCGCGGTTGGTTCTCTCTTCCAAGATCCTTTCATATGTATGCATTCAGTCTCTGGAAACATAGCTTATGACGTTGAAAATATAAACTAATGTAGCTGAGGTGTGGGGAGCAGTGGGCGCCAAACCCCCTACTAACACATAAGCTTAGGCGATCCGCGAAGTGTGCTGTGGGAGCCCTATGTTGTAGGTGCCACATAAGCAGAGCGACCGCAACACGCTTCGTGAATAGCCGGGTACAGTCGTAGTTTTGCTAGTTTGGCATGCATGTTGTGCATGAGACGGAACAAAAATCGTCGAAATGAAAGCATTGCAGGACTATATTAAACTAATTCGATTACAGAGATCACAGAAATTGTATCATACATTCAGAATGTCTAGTAGAGTGGCGTGCACGTCAAAGGGTGTGATGATTTTGTTTGCGTTTTCCCTCATCACCGGCAGATATTTGTCCCTGAACGAATAATTATGCTTTTTTGTAAAACTTCAATGTGTGAAATGTTTCTCCTCTTGTTCCTATACAAATAACCCATAATAACCCACCTCAGAAGTCTTGGAATTGATATGTACATCATGGGATTGTTGATTTCTCGCTTGCCTACGTATGTCTTGAGAACCTAAATAATTGCGCAATAGATAGATACATATACCTATGTAGTGAGATGGATATTAGTAGATATACCGTCAAGCGAGCGAACATGGGCCCATGTTTGTAACAATTGTAACAAATGGTGACATTTGTGCGACCACAACTTTTTTCAGAGTTATCCTAGAGAGTTTTAACTTTGGCATCATAATCCTTTCATCGAGCTCTACCTGCCTTTAAAATTTGGTGCTGATCTGAAGACTTTGAAATTTTGTTTCAATGTTGTGTCATCATGACGTGACATTGAAATGTTTGTAACAATTGTAACAATTGAGTTTTCCGTATGCAAATTTCTCGGAATCCCATGATCTCAAAAATTTGCATATAGATGAATCTCGTCAAGACGATTCCAAAAAGTCCAACCAGAACTCTCTAGCACCACATTGAAGAAAGTTATGCCAAATGTTACAATTGTTACAAACTTGGGCTCATGTTTACTCGCTTGACGGTAGGACGCGCCGTCTGAGAGGGTCGAGATCTATTGACACCCCCCCCCCCCCTGTATTAGGAAAACTGTGAGCTCAAATCTTCTGAAATTTTCAGCCCTGTGTCAGTTTTTCACGCTGAGTTCAATGGCGAAAACCGTTTTTTCGAAAAAAAATTTCTCCACTGAGATAATGATGAAATTCGACGTTTTCGGTATTTTATCGATAACTTTCTTCAAATACAACATTTTTCAAAACGGTTTTTGCATTCGATAGATAATTTTGCGCTGCTTCGAATACCCATCTATTTTGCATGTTTAGGAACATGTCTTCTGCCACCTTCAATTTTTTTTATTTCGACATATATGACGCAGAATCTCCTGTGGAATCCGAATCTGCAGTAATATTGACCGGCCCGGTACTTTGTAGTGGTGTAGCGACTGTTTTTTTCAGAGGTTTGAAATGAAGACGTCCGAATTAGGGAACTTCGCCTCCTGTGGTTACCAGTTAATGAGCATTTCGAATAACCTTTTAACGCTGTTATATGCTAAATTTGATTGTTTTTCGAATGGTGAAAACCGGATCGGAAAATATTGAGGTTGAGAGAAATTATGGGCGCAGACATAACGGCCGTTTACTTTGCGCGTCCTCTCACCCATTTCTTTTGCATGTTAAGGAACATGTCTTTTGCCACATTGGGTTTTACCCATTTCGACATATATGATGCAGAATTTTATGAGGAATCCGAATCTGTAATAAAATTAGCCGGCCCGGCACTTTGAAGTGATGTAACGGTCGAATTTAAGCAAACTCGAAAAAAATGCATTTTTTAAAACTCAATAACTTTTTTCGATATCAACGAATTTGCGATTTCTAAAATTATTCGAAGCAGCGCAACATTATCTATCGAATGCAAAAACCGTTTTGAAAAATGTTGTATTTGAAGAAAGTTATCGATAAAATACCGAAAACGTCGAATTTCGTAATTATCTCGCTCAATAAAATTCTAAAAATAAACGGACTTGCCGCACGTTTAATCTGGGGAAAAAGATGGCCAATTATTTGGTCAATTTATTTCGAGCTCCTCATAAATTGCGCAATTAATTGGGCAATTAATTGGGCATTTCTATGTTGCTCTTTTCAGGTTTTTATCATTTTTGGCTGTTTTAGAGTCGTATTCAACTTATTTACGGTCGTAGACGGCGGAAAAGCCTATGAGTAA
>LS912170.1:2782-35293 GCA_900490955.1 Micoletzkya japonica
CAGCAAGTCATAACAGATATCAGAGCGTATACTTACTTGTGATACAGCGGCTCCATAAAGAGATGAGCAAGCGAATCGTTCGTTTCCCTTTCTTCCTTCTTCCGCTACGTTGAGCTCCATCTTATGACGAACCTGCTTCCCTCTCACCGATTTTTCTTGGATCTAAATTGGTACTTGTAGCTACTGCGTGGGATATAGTTTACGTGAGGTGTAGCATGATGTCGAAGGGGGCTTGAGTGTAATGGTTGATTATCGACAATCCACTCGAACAATGGCTCAGGACAGTCGTCAGAGCAAGTGA
Organism: Micoletzkya japonica; assembly: GCA_900490955.1. NCBI lineage: Eukaryota > Metazoa > Nematoda > Chromadorea > Rhabditida > Diplogasteridae > Micoletzkya > Micoletzkya japonica. The sequence continues at coordinate 3,084 of LS912170.1, forward strand.
TGTCTACTTCGCATGTGATATTGACGTTCTCCGAAGTTCCCGCATGAGATACCCGTATATCGGGTTTATCTATGAAACATATGTACTCGAGTCCACCCTGTTTCATACCTATGACCACTAATTTCGTCGAGATATATGCTTTCCCTAATCGGTTGTGAGCTGTACAGAAGTAAGGCCCGGCATCATCTGCAGAGCTTTCAAGTCATTCTCTTATTCCAAGTATATGTCGATCATAGTATTCAAATTTGCGTTCCGAAGATAATGAGTACGACTTCCATTGTTTACAGTGCATATTTGCACTTTTGGCTGTGCACTTTATGCTAAATAGCGCAAGTCAGATCAAGCAAGCGTGGAACGGAAATTTGAATACGAGGATGGACAATACCTTTGTGTACAGTATCAATTATGAGTAGTCCATCGGCACTTCGTATTCTCCCTTCAGTCCCTATGATAACTCCTCCTCCATCCGTCCAATGGGACGATCCCATAGGCGACGCTTTGTACGTACACGGGATACTCTGAAGTGAGCCGGTCGTTTCGTTCTTGCTCATGGCTGACCAGACTGCTTCCTTCTACTGCAAAGATGGTACTTGCGAGTGCGAGAGGAGGGAATACAGGGGCGAGGTCTCTGATCTCGACCACACACGAAGAGGTAGTTGACCCAACTTCGTTGCTCGCTATACATGAGTACACTCCGGCGTCTCCTCCTTCTACGGACCGGATCGTTAAACTGTAAGGTCACTTCATTAATCGACGGCGGTCTCCCTTTATACCTTGTTGTACTCGTCTTCATTCGCTTTCGTTGAGCAGGAGTGAGCAGGATTCCGACAAGAGGGCGGCCATTTCGGAACCATTCGACAGAGGAAGAGAGATCAGCAGAGGAGAGGGGACAGTCGAGAGTGATGGATTCCCCACTGGCGACCAGGACATCTACGAGTGGTTGCACGATGGTGGGGACATCTGAGAGACCGCTTGACACATCTCTTCTCCCTCAACTCCCTCCCCGTCGTATACCTCTGACTGTCAACACGACATTGGCTGTCGTAGTGCCCTTCTCATTGCCTGCTGTACACACATATCGAGCATTGTCTGTCTCTTGTGCTGATTCGATTCGCAGTATTCTTCCATGATTGAGTAGAGAGGCTCTCGAAGGGAGAGGCTGGCCATCAACCCTCGCCCATCCATAAGAGGGAGATGGACTGCAATGTGGAAAGGGGAATAACGACGGGACTAATCTGTTCTTTCTCTCGTTTACTGCTTAGTCACTAGTCATTTACTCGACCCCGTGGCCTAGTTGTATGGGTGAACACGGCCGCTTTGCTATGCTACGAAGGAGATGTAATCTCAGGCCACCCCGGTCTAACGTCTTGTCTCTCTTCGCCTGCCCGTCTCTTCACTCCCCTCTATCTTCTCTCGCTGGATCTCTTCTCACAGTTTTCGACAAAAGAAAACTGCTTGAACCTGCGTTCTCGTCAAACTTGTCTCATGGAGAGTTCATCAGCGTTTTTTGAAGAGCAACGGGTTAAGATAGATTGATCTTCTTTTCCCTTTCTATTTCGTCAACACTCACTTTCCATATGCGAAACACTCCAGATACACGGTTTCCTTCCTCATCGGAATCTCGGGGAAGACCTTGAACATAGCAATAACGAAAAGACGGGAGGAAGAGTTAACCTTAGGATGGGAAGAGTCCATTCGAGGAGCGAATTGTTCCTCAGGTAACGATGGAGGAATAACAAGTCTGAAGAAGGGGCCATATTGGCCGGACTCTGTAGCGGGTACTCGAATGGAACATGCGTATCTACAAGATTCTCCTCCTCTCACTCTTCTTCCTCTTCGTACCTTCTGTCATCGTGTCGTGTGACAAATGAGAAGAGTAGCGTTCCATCGAGGGATACAAAGACCCTTTCATCTTCCGTGAGGATCTCATTCTTCCCTCCTCCTTCTTCCACTAACCACGAGTAGAGAAGAGATTCTACAAGAGCCCGTCCCGGGTTAGTTCGTGTATATGATGAGTGATTGTAGTGACAAACACACAGTGTGTATCATGCGAGTGGATGACAGTGTAGACAACTCTCTAGTCACGATCTACGTGCAAGTTCAATCGTGTACAAGTGCTAGTGATCTTGTGCTTCGGTACATAGTGCATCGTGTTAATCAGTGTCGTGGGTGATGTGGTGCATCTGTGCGAGTGCAAGTGGTGCAGTGGGTGCGAGTGCCAGGACGAACTTTACTATATGGGGAAAGAGCTGAGTGGAAGGGAAGCGACAGAGGAAGGAAAGAAGACACGGGGAGATAGGATGGCTGTGACAAGACAACTGGGACGTGTGGGAGGAGGACTGAGATACTGGGATACTGTAAGGGGATTTGTAGCTGAAGGTAGAATGACCTGAAGGAATGAACAGCTTGAACTGTATAAAGGGGGCGGTTCAAGAGAGGAACGGAAGAGCGGAGTGAAGTAGGTAGTATACAAGGAGATATGAATGAGATGATAAACTGGGAAGTAGGTTGAGAAGGTAATGGGGGCAGACAAGAGGGTTATGTATGGGAACAAGGGGATGAGGCGGAGGAGTAGAAAGAGGGAATGAAGAGTAGAGGAAGAGATTGAAGGGGATGGGGGAGTGTAAAGAGGCCCTGAGCATAGAGCTCAAGGAGACCCCACGACGAGAGGAAAGAGAGTGGGAAGGGATAGAGAAAGAGAGACAAGACGATGATCATGCTTATTTGAAGAGTCGACTGATACACCCCAACAGTCCATCCCATCCCTTCCCATCCCATCCCACCTCTATACTCACATATCCCTCTCTCCATTCTCTCTTCACACGATAGAGAAGGACGAGAAGATGAGAGGCATACGAGTAATAGACAATCAGACTGAAGGCAAAGAGGGGTTAGGGGAAGGGAAGACGGCATGGGAATGGGAAGGCACGACGACCATTCCTCTAAGGAAAAGCTTCAGTAGGCCGCTAATACTCCTCCTTCCTCTTCAAAATAGAAGAACTGAAGAGCGAAGAGGGGGAGGGGTGCCTCTAGAGGACGAAGCTAAGGCATTGCTTCAAGACGGACAGATATTGAGGGGCTAGGGTGAAAGAGAGGAGAGATGGGAGGGAGGAGCAAGGGAAGAGATAATGAAATGTTGGCCCTTCTCAAGGGATGTGTAATGGAGTGCAATGTGAAACAGGAGACTTGCGATGGGGACGAAAGTCGGAACGACTGATTGTTGTTCATGCACATCCTGCGATGGAAGGGGGAGAGGGGGTGGAGGAGGGAACGGGGGAGAGGAGTTAGGAAGTGAGTGGAGGGATGCACACGACGGAAGGATGTATCTCCCTTGGGGAGGACGAGGATACGATTGGAAGGGAATAAAGACGGACACGAATCGTTAGTAGAAGAGAGGAAGGAAAGGGAAGCGACTGACTCGGTTGGTGAGAAGGAGCGAGACAGGGAAGACGAGAACCCCCATTGAGAAGAGGAAAGGAGTCGAGTCGAGTAGGAGGGAAGTGGTCGAGGAAGGCAGGCTGAATTCAAGGATAACAGGTAGATTGGCTACCTATTGAGAGTAGGGATAGAGTACTAGGTGGTATTAGGGGGGAGTAGGCTATGGATACCTTGAGGACAACAGGTGGAGAACGAGCTGTGCCGAGAGGGGAAATAGCAGTACAATAGAAGGACGAGTAGGAAAGGGACGACGAGGGGGACAGAAGCAGAGTTCCACCCGATATTAAATAGTGGATTCCTGTTGACTCCGACTGCAATACTGCTCGTAGATGCTCTTCTTCTACACTATTCAGCATCATTTCATTGAATAGCTGACACATAAATTAGGGTGACATTAGGAATGCAGTCGATTGTAGGTGTAAGAGGAGCCCATTCATCTTGCTGTACACGTCCAAATGTGGTTTTAGTCATTCATTGGACCTCGTATATGAGATGAGTCAGTTCACTGAACTGTCGAGATGCAAAGTACGGAAAGTCAACGCTAATTGTAGTCTGGAAAAGCGTTCGCTAATGTAAATAAAGCGTCGAAGAGTGAGAAGAAAAGAAGAGGAGAGAGTGGAGGATACAGCGAACGGGGGCAGAGACGGAGACAATACACTAGCGATAAGCTGTACTCTTGACGTCTATTGCTTACTTAAGACTATCTTGATATCTCTTTCGCCTTTTCAACTTCTATTGTTCAAACTTATCAAATATCTCTTCAAACCAACTCACCAGTGGAGTGTCGTCCCGAAACCACGATATTGATGGAGGCGGCGTTCCTTGTAAAGGACATCGAAGGGAGATCATCTCTCCATTCTCGCGAGGAGAAAAGAACACCTCTCCCTTCATGTCCCATTGAATATGTGGAGCACCTTAATACAATACTTCATATATAATACTTCAACTCTTACTTATCCTTTTTCACCTTTCGGAATAAGTTGTTCACGCAACAGCTGTTTCTGTCTCCCTGATTTAGTAAGAGAACATATGTAGGGGAGAGAAGCGGTGAGGGGAACGTGTCCTCTGAAGGATATTTATGCTTCTCGATTGAGAAGAAGTTCTCACATGGAATACTTGGCATTACTGTCCCTTTGTATGACTGTAGCTTCTTCCTTAGTTGACCCGCCAACTATCCAATCGCTCTCAGTAAGTCCATCTTCATACACACTCTGGATAAAGGTAATTATGGTATTACAGGCATTAATTCTTAAACTTTTAATGCTTGTATAATATAATAAATGTTTGCTTTTGTTGGACTTCTTTCTTTAGGTTATTTACTTTGGACTTCTTTTTTTAGGTTATTTACTACCTTTATGTTTTATATTCGTGAATTGGTATCCTCACCTGCAGATGGTCGTATACATCTTGTAGTACGCGAGTATCATGTGAGGACAAAAGATGAGACCCGATCGCACGACACGACGAATGAACTTGTGAGTGAGTTTGAGCTTGTAGGAATAGTCGAATACATTGGGTTGCAGTATCTCCCACTTTTATCCATCCTAGTGGACAAGCTGCATCACCTTAATACAGATGTAGCGAAAAGTTTTATAAGCGTGTCAACCGAAACACGTTTTTCTAATTCTATTTTTTAAATTATTTAGCTTCCTAATATTAATTGCATGCCAATTGGTTAACTAACTAGAAGATTGAGACACATTAAACTTCTTGAACATGTTGAGTTCATTCAATTGTGGTGATTGGTTGATTGGTCTCCTCAGGGATGCGTCGTCTAGAGGGTATTCATTCTTCTTCCCGTTCCCTTACTCTTCCTCCCCTCCCAACTCCCCCTCTGTCCTTATATCCCTCTGTTCTCCTCCTGCTCTCATTTAGTCCTCTCTTCCCCCTATCAGACTTCCATTGCCAGAGAGCTACGATGACAAACAGAACAAGTGCGAGAGGTGTAGCTTTCTCATCCTTCCTCTCTAGCTTCACCCCTCCTCTCTGTCCCCCATTCTACCTCTCACAACAGTCCATCGCTGCCTAAGGGCTCACAAGATCCAGGTGCGGGAATATAATGAGAGGACTACTGACTGAGCGTATCCCTCACATTAGGGATGACAGGTAGATGAGAGAGATGGGAAGAGGGGAGACAGGGAGGGTAGAGGGGGGATGAGGGAAGGGTCATTGGGTATGTCATTGGTGACAGACGAAGAAGCACTAGACAATAACATGACAGGTGAGCAGAGAAGATCTCGGATTGAAGAGAAGCGGCGAGGAGAAGTATAAGTGCATCTACCAATATATAAGGCTCATCGTCAGACCATATCTTTGTGTGCATTATCGTTGTCCACTCTTCTGCTCCGCATTGACGAAGGTCAACGTTCTTTTTCAACTACCTCTCTTATCTATGCCATCTCTTTTTGGATGCTCGTTTGATGCTCGTTTGTTTAATGTACAACATCTACATCAGTGTATCAGCTGAAGAAGGAAAATAAAAGTGAAAATGCAAATGTTAGTACACAAGAACAATGAATAGTTAAACTTGTTACAATGAAATTTTCTCACCGAACGAGTGTAGGAGTAATAATAGTAGGTGAAGTAAGAGGAGTAAAGGTGGCATGAAGTACCCTGAAAGGTAGCTGTAGATTGTCATGATTTGCATAAGGGAAGTAAATGAAATGGAGAATATAGTAATAATTGTGGAGGGGAGCATAAAGAGCGCGTCTGCTGAGACACAACATTGAAGAGATGAAACATAAACATGAGAGGGAGGAGATTAATGGAGAGAAGAAGATTACTATTCAACGACAGAGGCTGGCACTATGTAAACGACCGCAAGAACTCCTGAAGGACTCTCGAGAGAAGGAGAGACGGAAAGGGAAGGGCAAAGACAGAGGGGAGATGACCAGTCGGGGATTAGACTATGACAGACAGGGCTTACACTCGGGAGATTGTCATGATTTGTGAGATGAACGAATCATTGGGGACTGGCAAGAGGCAATAGGGAGCGAGAGAAAGCAAGGGAAGGCAAAGCAAAGGGAATCACAGATGGTCTTGGATTAGATGAAGGATGGCCAGAGAAGCTGTCTATACGTAACGTGTCAACGGCTTTGCTTAGCGCCGCGATTGAGGGCACGAGGAGAAGAGTGAAGGGTGCATAGGTTAGAAGGGGAATACGGCATAGGTTAGAGGGGATTAGGGGGCGGTGGAACTGGGGAATAACAGGAAGGATCAAACGGAAATAGTAATGGAGACTGTGAATGGAAAGGCTGGAAGAGGAAATGTGAAAGGAACGGAGAAAGAGATAATAGAAAGAAGGGAAGAGGAAGAGGAAGGAATGACTGAGTGTGTAGCCAACTGTTGCAGGGAAAACACTGCGAGAAGGCATATAAGGGGAGGGGTGATTGCAGAAGACGCTAGGCGAGTCTCTCTACCCATATCCACACTATCCCTCTCCTCCTCTCACCCTCGAATGAAGGGCTATGGGACATTACGAGCGGATGCTGTCACTCATGTGATTCGCGCCTCTAGGGTATCAAGAGTAGAAGGGGAACAGTTAGGGAAGGAGAAGGCAAGTTCAGAGGGTACATTTGGGGAATAACAGGGGGAAGAAGTGAAGTGGTGAATGGAGTACAAGGGAGAAGGGAGTATTCAGACTGTGGGGGAATGACATTGATGGAGGGACAGACACACCGAGTCATTTGAGATGTTTGACTGAGAAGGATCGAGTTGCTACTGATTACTAACACTCAACCACTTTGATGGAGGGAGACGGGCGAAAGAGTTGCGAGGGCTACTACGAGGGTACTGGGCATACTAATGATCGTCAAACTTTTATGAGAGAGATATACAATGTAGTGCCCTACGAGTAGCTTCTCCTTCGATGAGCGAGAGAAGAAAAATGGCTAGGGATCATCTAATTTGTGATGAAGAGCCGAAATAAGGGATAGACGGGGAAGAATCGGAAGAATTGCACAAGGGAATCATTACTATTAGGGAGGGGCTAATGGGAGGCTGTTAGAGGTAGACTGGAAGAGGAGAAGGGCAGAAGGGGAAAGGGTAGGGCAGGCAGAGAAGTAATAAGAGTAGAATGAGTACGCACACTAAATCTCCCCTACTCTCTTCTTTTTCACTCGATTCCTCCGCAAATATGTTCTTGATGCATATGCACTAAAAGCCATCTCTACAACTATATTAGAGAGCGATCGGATTAGTGCAACATAACGATAAACATGAACTCTTCGAAAATATCTGCAAATACATTACTTCCGGTTTTAAATAATTTAAGCAAGGCTGCGTGACATGGCATTCCTGTGTACAATACCGTTGGATGTTCCAAGAATATTATAGTATCTATGCATGCACAGTACGAACCTTTTCCGCAGATGGCTTAGTGCACATTGAAAATGAAAGAACTAGCTGGAATATAAGCATATGAACGCCAGGGCAATGGAAATGATACGTAAAAAGTGCCGAGACTAGAAATAGGGGAATGATGCAGAGAAAGAGTTGAAGCGAGGTAGAAGAGAGGGGGGATGAAGGGAGAGAGAGAGTTGGACACTCATGTCATTCGAAGCGTGAAGTCGGCTGTGGCATCTGATACAAAAGAGAGTACTATTGGATGAATGGAAGAGAGGATCCAGGATGGGAGGAAGGGGAAGGAATACACTCACGTTGAACAGGGTTAGATGAAGAAGGGACATTCACCATCTTGTTGTAGTTTATCTACCGGAATAGTCGGTGCACATATTGGGAGGGAATGGTGTGAGTGGTTGAGTGCAGAGGTTGAAGAAGAGAATAGGAGATGAAGAAGAATAGGAAGATGCAGTGGATAGGGAGAGACATGAAGCAGGCACGAGTGTATCAGATGTTCTCGTGTCGAGTGTTTCGAGAGGTGTCGAGAGAGGAGGGAGGAAAGGAGAAGGGAGGACTGGGAGGTTAACACGGGTCGAGGACTGTACAGGCTACTATTCTGCCAGTTTGTAACGTCAAACTCTGTAGTGGGTAGGAGAAGTAAAATAGGATCTTCACATATAGGTCGCTTTCAGGGTTATTCATAGTTATTCAAATGATGTCGTCTAATTGTAGTTGTCAGATGAACGTGTGTAACAGATACAGTCCTAAAAATTCCCCGCAAGCTTTCTTGTATCGAATTATTTTGGCCTTACAAATCTTCTAGTAGGCGGGCTGTCGTAGAAGAAGCAAAATAAACAACCTTCATTTCTCACTTCCTCGTCGCAGAGATGCTCATTTTTGTGGTACCAAACAGCGAAGAGAATCCGAGTTCGTTCCATTTCCTTCCTTCATAAACGAAAAGGCTCTTGCTGATCTTCTTATTATCATCTTTATCTACGGGAATCTGAACTGTTCTCGTTATACTATCTTCTCATACCTTCTTCCTAGGTATGTATCATATTTCTCTTATTCGGTTCCTATTTTTTAACATGTTGTGATTTTCGACAACCAGTTGTTATATTATTCGTCAACAGTGCGATGAAGCTTAGTTTTGCCCATACGAAGATTGTGCCAATTGACCACTATTTTGCATTTCCTCATGTGTGGATGAACGGACCAAATTTTACGATTTTTCAATACGGTTCCGAAACACCTTTTCTCCTAAAAATAATGTGTCGGATAATTATTCTCTTACCTTTTATTGTTTACCTTTTTCATTACACTGTAAGAGTGTGTGGGGTTGAAGTAATATATATGTCACAGGGTGGGGTGGGGTAAAAAGCTTCACTTGAAAGTCATCAATGTCTTTCACTTATAAAGAGTTAGAGCACACACCAGAGGGTCAAAAATTTAGACTCTTCTTTTCGTGGAGAAGGAAATGACAGTGAGTAGAGGAGATAATGAGTGCAAGGAATAGCAATGACACCACCCGATACTCCCTCCCCTTTTTCAACTGTTCCAGTCTCATTTGGAAAGAGAACGACCCTTTATTTTAGTCGACCCTCTATCCTGCTTGTCTCTCTTATGCGTAGTTCTTTTCAGCTTTTCTTCTTGGAGACCTTATTGCTAGTCCTGATTATGATTCATATCTTCCTTAAAGGAACTGTCCCACGAAAAAAATCGTTGTTGAGTTAGTCGTTGGAAACATAGCAGTATGGTCTAGACAACAAGACGTGCAAAAATCCCGATTCGAAACGGCTCTCTATGCCTCAGTACGGCCATCTGAATGTGTGGGATACGGTAAATCTTGTGGGGTAGTTTGTAGTTTAGCCAAACACTCCTCTTCCACAAATATACCCAGTGGCATCGCCTGATCTCCGCCGCTCTCACATCTACACACCTTCTCCCCTTCCCTAGCTCTTCCCTTCCTGTTCCACGGAGAGCGAGAGCGAGCGGGCATTGCCAGGGGTTATTTAGATAGACGGTCTAGACTACAAACTACCCCACAAGATGTACCGTATCTCGCACATTCAGATGGCCGTACTGAGGCCTAGAGAGCCGTTTCTAATCGGGATCTTGTTGTCTGAACCATACCGCTATGTTTCCAACGACTCCAACAACGACTAACTAACTCAGTAACGATTTTTTTTCGTGGGACAGTTCCTTTAACGTCGACCTCTTTCATTATTCGCTAGTTTATTGAATTAGTTGAGCAATTACAGGGTTCATATAAAGGCGCAAAATTCTCAGAGCTCTATTGTTAAATTACCGTTTCCGTTTTCCTAGTATATTCAGGCCTATATGTTATCGTAGCCATAGTCCCCGAAAATCGTTGGTGGAATTACACTGAGAAAAGAAAGAATAAATCCCTTCCCAACATTAGTCTTGCCGTAACAACACACAATGTATGTCCAGTCATACGTTGTTATATTCTTTGGAATACATTTCTCGTCTTGTGGCGGAAAACTAGTCTGGGGAAAACAATAGTATTCCTTTTGGGCGTATTTATTGAGTGTCTATGAACCTCTATGACCATCTATCTTTTCTACTCCCACTCAAAGTCGAGTCTCCTCTTCCTTTCGAGGACTCAAACTGACAAGTGATTACTTCGTCACGTTGAAGAATCGCGTCGGTCCATATTTTGACATTAGTCTGGGTATTAGGCTGAAGGAGCATCGATGCGAAACTTTTAGTCTTTTCTTTTTGCCCGCTCTCTAGGTTTCGTAGTGGCCCTGATTTATTTCCTGTTGTTTGTCTTCGATAAGTAATCTTTTGCCTGAAATGTCTATTCCCGTTAAATAACACTGAATGGATGTTTCCATAATAGAGGAGTCCAATGGGTGAGTAAGTGAATAATGTTTTGTATAGGGAGCGTATTCGTGACGTCTCCTTGTTCTTTCCTGAAAACGAAGGTTTCGGGGAAAAGAGAATGAAGGGATAAGGGTGGAGAAGGAGAAGGAGAAGCTGCCTGTGTCTTCCATCGGACGTACGTATTCTTATTGTGAGGATAGAGTGCGATTATTGACGTGTGGGTAGGGTATCGAGGAGAGATTCACTATCGTCCATTGGTATCCGGTGTGTACCGTACCTAACGCGACAATTCGCTTCAAATTATAGACTTTAATTATGCTGTGCCCCTGTCATAGCGCATTACTGTCTAGCATGAAAGAGGGAAGACGTTGCTCTCGTTAATGTTAACTGCACTGGACTTCCCTCGAGACTGCAAATGACTCGTTCGTTCTACATAATTCCTCTCTTTCTCACACCCGACTCAAGAGAGTGTCGAAGACTTTTCTCTGATCTTCTTTCTGCGTGGGACAGAGAGATAGAGAAGGGGAGAGGGAGGGGGAAGGGGAAGGGTCGTGGACATCAGTCTTGTACTCCTCCTCCTTCACCCACTCCAACATCTCTCTTTGCTTCTAGGTTTTATCAACATAGTCTACATAATTATCACAACTAATTTGTCCTCTGCATTCGCATTCCTTACATATTCTCATAGTGGGTTCTGCGGTTGTTCCCTACAAACGTAACCAATGCCACTACTAATAAGAATTGCTTAGGTGTATTGTGAGAGTAAGATCTCAAGCTGGTGATTGGCTTAGTGGGGAGATTGTCACTAGTCGCTGTACCCTTCGTGTGTTTCCCTCTCGAATTGCTTGAATAAGCGATGGTTCGTCTTCAGTAGATGTCGTCGCTTCGTCAGTTGTAATGGAGTCGCGCGAGTGTTCGTGTCTCCACGAAACGACGTCTTCTCCCTCCTTCTCTTCCTACTTCAACTTCTCCGTCGTTGTTCTCTTTCTTCCTCTCCTCTCGTTGCTCGGAATCCTCTTCAATGTCATAAACATAAGGGTAAGCCACATTCTGCGTAGTTCTATCATAAAAAGCAAGAGGATCTCGGAAGTTCAAAGGTCCAGTGTTTCTGCGGAGTTAAAAATAACGTATGGATGGTGCAAGGTAGATAATGTTAGTTATGAAAGAGCTGCATTTCCCTTTCCTCTCTTTTCGATACAGTTTCATGTTTCAGATATTTTCGAAGAGACGCGACTCACAGAGCGGGTTCCTACGTGCTCTGTCTTTCTCAGATACGGGTAAGTTATTTCAAGTAAGAACCGATAGCTTTTTTCCTTTATTCCCTTCAATCAATTTGCCCTCCACTTCCTTCTCCCATTCAATTTATTCTGAATCCTCCTAAGCAGCATCTTGAACTGCAACTCTTTCGACTGAATTATGCGGACCGAGAGAATGCTCAGTTGACTTGTCCCCTCTTTGACGTCTTTTGATGAGAAGCAAAGTACTTCGAAATAGTTCATAGAGTTTGCCGCTAAACTTCATATGGGTTCGGCCATAATTGAATCTGAAATCAGAGCGAGTGGATATGGATTCGTTTGCGAACGTTGAGTATTGCATTTGAAGAGGAGAAGTCTGAGAGAGATGGGTAATGGACTGGGAGAGTCCACTGGGATATGTAGATACACAACCATAAATATTGTCTCTCCTCTCTTGCTACAGGGCCACTGCGCCTTATATCAAGTAGTCCACTAAATCGGGGATATGTCCATGAACTACGTTATTTTTTCGTGTTATGAACAGTACCTACAGTACCGAGCACCACTTTTTCCTATTTTACTGTTTACACTTCGACAGAACATAGAAAGGATTGAAAGCTTGAAAAAGTGGGAAGAAAAAGAAGCGTTCGCTTTGTTTTACAGGAGGTTCAGCCGCAATAAACTCAAATTTCCTTGTACATTTCGATGCGATAGTTTGTGAACCCTTCCTTCTCGCTATGCAAATTAGCCCCTGTTTACTCCTTTTCTATTAGGCGGGGTCTTTCTTCAAAGAACTCCCCTGACAACGTTGCGCTGTCAACATTTTCAGGATCAAGTTTCACGGAAAATAATTTCTCAGTGTATTAAAAAAGAAAATATGGGCACGTGAATTATCTACATGATTTTATATAGAAAAATAATAATAGGACTTAGAAAGTGGCAAGAGAGGAAGAGTAGGAGGGGATTTATCAGGAGTATGTTTCGCGGGAATCACAGTGATTACGGCCGATTCCCTTCGGGCGTACAACAACGTTGTTGATCAACTATTCGTATTCATTCTTCCCAAGACTATTCCCCTTGGCCTCTTCTTCCAGGTACTATTCTTTGTCAATGAAAAAAATTATATCATAGCGCCGATTAATAAAAAAATATTTTCTGCTGTTGGAGTTGGTATAGAGCTGGCGGACCCTCCCAGTGCCTTCTTACTTCGGCACTGCTGTGACCAATAAGCTTGAAAGATCAGAAGAACAAAGAATAGAGAATAGTTGAATGAATTGAGTGGGCAATGGTTGTTGCAGATGTTGTCTGTGTATATAACAGTACTCGCTGCTCTCGATTGCTATCTACTCGTTACACAGTTTGTACAGTCTACTCTAATGACGGATCTAAGACAGTATATTTGAATACGATCTTAGATGTGCAGACTCTGATCAAGAAATTAAGATTGGCGTCGAAATAGCACCAACATATTCAGTTATTAGTAATGAATAAAACGCACTCGTATGCATATTAACTATATATTCATTATGAAATTTGTACTTAATTGCAGTCGGGAACGGAAATTCGTCACTTCTTCGATTCCTTATCTTGTGATCTTCGTCTTCTTATACAATGTTGTTCAGTTTTGGGACTTAGAGGTAAGCCGAAAACTAAGACTAGACCTTTCGTTATTTCCATTGAAATTGATACAAAAGAATCATTCAGTTTTGGGAAAATGCGAAGCTTTGTGAAAACTCAGCAGACACCTTTATAAAACTGAAAAACTTAAACGCGCTGTTTACAGGCTATTTCATGTATTCATCCGACTTTCAACACTTCTATCTATGAATTGTGTCCCACTTCCTTTCGCTTATCAGAAGCCTACATCGTCTATTACAAGTATCGTCGGCTATTCTCTTAAAGGACCTCCATTCGGAACCGTAATCTATTCAAATTCCTGATGGCATCCTAGGATCAGTTGACGGATTCGATTAGTTTGTCTTCTATGCCCTTTCCTCTCTCGCTATGCAAATTAGTCTGAATTAGCCTGGCTACGGTACCGAATGGTCCTCCTTTAACGTAGTCCCAACGCATCTTGCTATGACTGACCCTTACAGAGGTTACATGTACGCTCTGATGATGGCCTTTCTTCCATTTTTCTTGCTTTCCGGTCTTACTGTAGCTATCATATTCGCAATCAAGAACAAGAAATCTCCAGCTATTTTAGGTATGGATCAGTGTTTATTACTTTTAAAAAAAGAGACATGGTTAAAGGTTCCCTCTGACAATCTCATTCATTTTTAGGTATATACAACCAATTAGTGGTAATTATTGATGGTGAGAGACAAGAGAGGAACTAAGATACGAAGACAGCGAGAGAGTTGTTTGCACAGTTTTTCTAATAAAAGCAACGGCAAAGTTTTTACGTTTAACTCGAACCTGAGGACACTGAGAGCTATGGAATGATGTCAAAAATGCGAAAGGTGAAAAGTGGTCGGAGGAAGCCGTTAAAGGGCCCCTCCAGGCAATATCTACCATATGCTTTTTTGACATCATTGCATAGCTCTCAATGTCTTGAATCCCATACTCTCTCCTTTTTAGTTGAAACTTCGCCGTTGCTGAGAAAAAGCTGTGCAAAGATTTCTCTCGCTGTCTGCGTCTCTTCATTCCTCTCTTGTCTCTCACAATCAATCAACCGCTCTTAATTGGTTATCTCCTGGAATGAATGAGATGGGTGGAGGGACCCTTTAAAGGGCCCCTCTGAGGACATTGCGATCCCTCAAGATCGTATTTTAGACATTCGTTGAGTATTGTCCTTTTTAGAAGACATATGTGTCCGTTCATCCATATATATTATGCCTACGAATCAGACCGCTCGCGCGCTAGTATTCACGAAATGACATTCGTATTCGCGCGGTCACTGAAGAGCAATCTAACTTTGAATACAACTTCTCGCCTAATTTTTCGACATTGCTCTTTCAGATGAGAGGAAGAAACCAGGAGGGGGGGGGGGTTAAAATTGCTCAGAGGGGCCCTTTAACCAATTATCTGGAGATTACTGCGTGAACTTGAAAAGTGGAATGCCGTCAATCCGTAATTGTGAAAGTAGTGGATTGAGATGAGTGTCTACCTCCATCTGACGATGAAGCCTCTCCCGTTGTTCTTCTCCTCGTCATTCTCCTCTTTCTCCTCTGCAATATCTCTTCTCTTCTCGTCAATATCTTCGATATGCTCAAGATGTATGATTGCAACAAAATCGTTCATTGAAAACCTTTGAGACGCTCCTGAATTGGGAGTTGATATAAAACGCTGAATTATTCTGACAATCTTTTATGTAGTTTTATTCCTATCCTCGGCCAGTAGAAAAATTGTTAAATTAAAATTACATGAACTTGAACCAGTCGTGGGAAAATTTATATAATTAGCTATAGGTGTTGCAGGAAAATAGTTCAAATAATTCCTTTAGATGTAAGATGAGTCGCACCACTTTTGTCTGAACCAGTAACTGAGCAGAATAGCTGTTGTTTGCATTGTCCCCTTCAGAATACTGCCCCCTTCCATCGAAGCAGTCCTCATCGATATCGGTAATCTCTTAGTCGTCGTCAATGCAACTGCCAACTTCCTTGTCTATCTCGCATCGGATAAGTTATTCGAGAGACAACTACGCATTATGTTCATCAGGTACTTTATCGCTGCTTTATCAAAAAGAATGCGAATGATTTGGTTGTCTTGTTTGTTCACTTTACGCGTCTGCGATGAAAGCGGACAACTAATAGTCAGGAAAAGTAAAGTCTTTTTTTCAAGTGTGGGAGGAGGGGGAGAGGGGGAGCATGGTCAATTTACGCGTAGTCTTTGAAGGAAAGGCAAGGCCTCGAAAGGAAAGGACAATTTCATTCAACTGAGGACTATGTCAGCCTCCTCTATTTGACTTCCCTCCGATATTCCCTATCTCCCCTTTGCTTCAATTCATTATCGGTGATTCGATATACTGGCCGGTTTATGACTATACCCTTCTCGTGTACGTACATTTATTATTTATTTACCATGTGCAATAAAATAATGAGAAAGGGATACTTCACTATTCGCAAGTTGTGAATCGTGATTCTTTCTTTTGGTTTCCTTTAGCATCTTAGCTAGAGACGGCACCGGGCAACTTATGGTGTGACCCAAATACAGTATACTGGGAATTTTGACAAACCTCGTCCTCTAGGCACGCCTCGCACCATTAATTTTCTAAGCTGTTCAAATTTACGTTTCCATTGCGGTTTAGTGTATTTCTAGGTTTACTTTATTGTTTTGTATAGTCTAAGAGCATGTACATCAAATAATAATAGGAATTAAGCTACCTGAACATTCGTTTTATTGGAAATAGAGCTGTTCTTTTTTTCTTTTTTTAGAAGGAATTTTCAACTATTTGTAGACTTCGTCATGACTAATACTGGTTATAGGTAACTAGTAGGGATCGTATGGAAGCCCTATGCACGTTTTGACGAAAATTTTATTTGGCCGTCGCGAGTTATCGACCGAGAACTGTCGTTTTGCGCGTGACCCTTCAATTCGGACCACTTTGGAAGAGTGCCCTTCTATTTGTGGACTTCGTCATGACTAATACTAGTTATAATTAAGTAGTAGGGATCGTATAGAAGCGCTATGCACGTTTTGACGAAAATTTTATTTGGCCGTCGCGAGTTAGCAACGGTGAACTGTAGCTTTTCTCCTCACCCTCCTGGTCACTTTAGGACAGAAACTCCTTCTTTGGTTCTGTATCTCAATAATTGTGAATTTTATTCCACTAAAACAGTAATTAACATCAATATTGATCAATACAGATCATTTTCTACACTGAGTTTGATGTTTGACATAGTTGACCTCTTTAGGCGGATTACGGTAGGTTGGTAACAGCATGCTACTTTTGGTAAGAGCAGAACTGTGTTATTTTTATTTTTTTTATTTTTTCTTCTTCATTTTCGTTTTGCGCCCATCGAAATCTATAGGTTAGAAGAGATTTTGAATCGTTACGCTTCATTCTATCTAACCCCGCTGCGGTCTCTAATCTTAGCGTCATATTTTTAGTACCTAGGGTTCGGTGAGTTATTGAGTTGCATAGGTTTGCATTTTTCAATGCACAGTTTTCTGAAAAAAATATTCCGAGTTGAAGATATTGCAGTATTTTTTTTTAAATTACAGACTTTTCCAAAATTCCAAAATGTGAATTTTTCTGTTTGGTACTTCTTACAGTAAGCTACGGTCGCTGAACAAACTAATCAATTATTTTAAAAACTTTCTTAAATTGTTTTCGGCCGAAATTTCAGCTTTGGCAAGCTTTTCAAGCTTTTTCAAGACTGTTTATGGCAACCTATCATAGCTTACACGCATAATAAACTATTCCATCTTTTTGCTTTCCGTCGTCTCCTATGTCCCTTCATTTCTCCTTCCGCTTGTTTTCCACGTGTTCAAAAAGGCGTGTTTATTTTCGCAAGCAGTGTCTCACGTTGGCCATGCGCAGTTCGTACCTTCTCCAATTTCGCAAGTATGACTCACCGTCGCCTCTTAACCTCTTATCCCATCTTCCCCTCACAATCTCTCCCCTTCGTATCGTTAGCAAGCCAATTTTTGTTGTCTGGTCACAGAGTCTTCATGCAGTATTGCCAGCTTTCCTCTGCGTCTCTGCCCTTCCCTCTGGCTTCGTCTGCTCTTCTTCTCTGTAGCTCTCGCTTCCTCCGGTTTCTTCTTGCCTCGTAGTTGATGAAATAGAATGTGCCTTCATCAGTAGTCCCTACCTCCCTATATGCCATCTATTCATAGTCTTCTCCCTGCAGTGTAAACCCCCTTCATAAGGACTCATTGTCTTCTCCAGTGTAATCTCATCTTCCCCTTACTTGCCTTTGTTTCCCTTGCATTCCTTATCTCTCGTCTGACGTCCTTTACCTTATCTCTCCACTTCCGCTCCTTCATGCCTTTGTTTACCCCGTGTTCTCTAATCTCCTCCCCTCTGATCAAAACTTTCTTCTCAGTCGATCCCCATGCCTATTCTCCCACGTATCATAGTCTACCTCCCTCCCTCCTCTTTACTTCTTCATTATCCACTGAGGAAGTGAATGTTCTCTGCGTCTTTACTCTGCTTCGTGTCGACATCCAACCTCTTTCCCTCCGTAGCCCTCTCCCTCCCATCTCTTCCCCCTACCCCTTCTCTCCCTCCATATCCCCTTCAACCTTCCCTCCCTTCTCACCAGTTGTGTTCTTCTTCTCCCCCCTACTCAAAGTACTTTCTTCTCCTCTTTTCCTCTCAATCCAATAGTTCCTCTTTTTCTTCTCCCTTGCTTTTCCTCCCTTCACTAGTAATTGTTTGTTCGTATACGTCAAAAGGTGATCTTTCTACTTCTCCTTCTCCTTAACTCTTCCGTCCCTTCTCATCCCTATTCCCCATCTGCCTGTGTCTCTCCGTACACCTCTCCTTACTCTTTCCCTCCCATCTCTCTCCCTCTCCCCCTCGTCTCTCTCTCCTCCCCTCGCTTCTCCCCTATGAAAGTGTTCAGTTTGTCCATGACAGTGAGCGTTCCTTCAACCCCATTCATTTCTTCTTTTCTCTTTTCATCATAGCCTAAGTGTTATAGATAGGAGAGAGTGAAAGTCCGCCTCCCCCCATCCCCTTCTTCACTTTGATGGTATAGAAACTAGCCCATTCTATACTAAGATGAGGACTCTTTCCCAGTCGGGGATCAAAAGGACTATCGTCCGTGAGAATCGTCGCTTACTCTACAGTGTATCCCCCTTCCCTCTGTTCCATCCTCGCCCTTTATCTCTTTTCCCGTGTCCTTCTTCCCCTATTCACTTCTCCCTTCAACTCCATTACTCAACTTGTCTCTCCTTTTCTCAACAATTCCTTTGTGAACATGTCACTCTCAGCCCTCAATCCTCCTAACCTCATAAGAAGGAGTACGGTAGTTATCCCTTCAGGACTCCTCTCCTCGTGTCCTTGATGT
Source organism: Micoletzkya japonica (assembly GCA_900490955.1). Lineage (NCBI taxonomy): Eukaryota > Metazoa > Nematoda > Chromadorea > Rhabditida > Diplogasteridae > Micoletzkya > Micoletzkya japonica. The sequence goes on from LS912170.1 coordinate 21,910, forward strand.
ATCTTCTCAGCTAGAGTCTAGTCTGTCCCGTAGATCCAAATGTATCATGCTTTGTGTACTCTTGACTGTGTTCATGTCTTATCTCATACGTCAGAGACCCCCTTGATTCCTCGTGATTCGCCCTATAACCATGTCCCCCCTATATATAACCATCTCCCCCTTCTCCTCTCCCCGTCCCCTCTCCAATCTTCCCACCCTTATCCCCTTCGTCGTCTCTTCTCATCTTCCGTATGTTCATCTCCTTTCCCCTTCCCTCGATGCAATCACTAGTCAATAGAGGTGTATTGCAGTGTCTAGCCCGAGTCTCCCCTCATCTCTCACTGATCTGTCTCTCAGTTCCCTCGCTTTTCCCTCCCTGTGCCTCCCCTCTGAATCTGCCTGTGTTGAGGGTAATTCTCACTTCGTTCCTCTCGGATTCTCCATAGTCGAAAGAGTCGTCGTGCGCTTTGTAGCGCCTTGTTGAGGCGTCAGCCCCTTGTATTCAGTTCATCCTTCATTACATCAACTACAATCAAAGGTACGCTCTTTTACTCCAATCTTTAGTCTTACCACTCACTTTATACTCTTGCAGTAGTGTAATCATGCGTTGTAGATGTCGACCCTGTCTCCCCTCCCCTCACTTCCTTCCCTCTCCACCCATTCCCCTGATATGCTCCCTTGGATCATCGTCGGTGCTGTCATTGCATTCATCCTCGCATTTGCCATCGGAGCCAATGATACGGCTAATTCATTTGGGACGAGTGTTGGAAGTAAGGTAAGTAAGGGGAATTGAGGGACGATGGCGAGTTGGGATGAGACTTCCATCTCGAGGTTTAGGACGGATCACGAGGGGAGAAAAATTGGTTTGAAGGTACTCACACTGTATCAAGCATACGTGTTGGCCAGTGTCTTCGAAACCTTGGGAGCTGTTCTATTGGGTGAGTGGGTTACTGTAGAGGACCCCTACGGTAGGAGGGGAGGGAGTGCTGTAGAGAGAGCTAAGGATGAAGAGGCGTGTAGAATGAGTCGTAGTTGTTTGTAGTAGTGATGAGAGAGTGCAAAGGAAATGAATGAAGAGAAGCATGCTCACTCGTCATCTGATCGTTTCTGTTCTGGAAGAAGAACTGATCAAGGACTTTATATTGAATATGAGAGGATAGAAGGGGAGGGGGGTTGCTGGCGGGGAAGTGTTGCAAGGGAAGGGTTGAAGAGGTCTCATTGCAGGTCATAAGGTGACTGATACAATGCGAAAGGGAGTCATCAAACTCGTGGAATTCGACAATTCCGATGAGCTGATGTACGGACAGATATCGATCCTGGCTGGTCAGTTCCTCCCCTTCAATCACCCCTCTTCCCCCTCTCCCCTCTTTGCTCTTCTTCTTACCTTCTCTCCTTCCCATGCGTCAAAAGTATTCGACTAGTGTCCCCTCTCTTCCTCCCATGATTCCCTTCAAAGGGCATCTATGCAAACACACACACACAGACACTGCTTGTGTGTCATGGGACAGACAGACAGACATGGATAATGATATTCTTGTCAATAGGCTGTGGTGCGTGGATGCTGTTGGCGACGTTCTTCAAGTTGCCGGTATCAACGACTCATTCCATCGTGGGCGCCACCATCGGATTCGCCCTCGTTCTCAAGGGAACGTCTTCTGTCGAATGGACGGGCATTCTGCGTATCTGTGAGTCTTTCCCTTCTCTTCTCCCTTGGTGTCTCCCTCGATACTACCGTATGCACCTACTCGTCTAACCCTCCAATCCCTCAATATCCCCTCTATCAGGGAATAAATACTCGTATTTGAAATTTATTTTGTGGTAGGGGTAATTTTTTGGCAGCGGCAGGGTAGGCATGTAAATCAAGAATTTAGAGCAGCGGTGGGGGGTAATTTTGCGGTGCGGTATGGGCCATTTTACAGTAAAAGATGGTTTGCGGGCGGGAGGAGTCTTACCAAGAAAAATATAATAAAATACAGTATTTTTCCCCTGCCCTCTATTCCCTCCCCTCAGTTGCCTCGTGGATTCTGTCCCCCCTTCTCTCTGGCATCGTGTCTACTCTCTTCTTCATCGCAATCGACCACGCGGTTCTCCGTAAGGTCGGTCTCTTTCCCAACGGTGCCTCGATCCCCTCTTTCAACCCCCCACTCTTCCCCTTCAGTCGAATCCCCTCAAATCCGGTCTCCGCGTGCTTCCCTTCATCTACTTTCTCGCAGTCGCCTTCAATGTCTTCGCCATAACATTCGATGAGAGTGGAAGTTAGTCCTTTCCCCCTTTGTTCTTCTCCCCTCCTTAACATTACAATCGTATCATGGCTACCGTACCCCACTACCGTACCCCCTCCCTTTCCCTTCAGAGGGTGTCCCTGCCTGGATGTCTCTCCTCATCTCCTTGGGAGCAGCTCTAGTCGTGGGAGTGGCAGTTGGCCTCTTTCTGTCTCCCTACATGAAGAGAACCATCCTCGGTTAGTCCCATCCATTACTTCCTTTCACTTTAATAAAGTAGCTGAAATATTTTTAATTAATTATTTGGTCACTTGATCCTTGTCATCTGTCATTCCTTCCTCTTCAGCTAAATCGGAAGTTGCCACGATGGCAGCGGATTCGAACGTTGAACTGGGATCAGTGGCACAGAGTAAGTGGAGAGAGCTGGTAGTGTTTAGTTGTTGGAGTGAAAGAGGCAAGGGAATGCAAGGGAAGGCTTGCAGGCAAGGCGGCCTTGTTGCAATTCGAGCATCGACAGAAGAACGGCAGTCACTCTTCATCTCACGGTATCCATCCCCTTCCACCCCCTTATCCCCCCTTTTCCCCTCAGGACCAAACGTCGTCGCCCCGGTCCCCTCCTCTTCCGTCGGTTCCTTCTTCCGTTCCTCCAAACCCGAAGATCCCCATGCAGCTCAACTCTTCTCTTTCCTGCAAGCGATGACTGCCTGTTGTGGAGGATTCGCCCATGGAGGAAATGATGTTAGGTGAGGAGAGGGAGGAGAAGAGGGTGGGGGACCAGCTATGGGAAGACACATCTCATTGACTCGTTGATTGCTAGGTACTGTATAGCTATTTACTGCTTCGATTTAGTTAATATTTGCTTATAATTGGCTGGACCGCATAGACACCCCGTATGAAGTGCCTCTGCTTCACTCGATGATCTCCCCTTCTCTTACAGCAATGCCATCGCTCCTCTCGTTTCCCTATGGGCCATCTACGTGGAGGGTAGTACCCATCAGTCCATTATGACCCCCTGGTTCGTCCTCCTTCTTCCCTTTCTCTCCTCCCTTCCATCGTCTCCTTTGAAGGTGGATTCTGATGTACGGTGCAGTGGGAATGTGCGTGGGACTGTGGCTTCTTGGACACAGGGTCATCTATACGGTTGGAGAGAATCTGACGAAGATAACACCGACGAGGTGGGCTGGAGGGGAATAAAGGGGGAGGGAGGGAGGGTGAAGGAGGTCACTCTCGTCCCTTTAGCGGATTCGCTATCGAATTCGGAGCCGCGGTTACGGTACTCGGAGCATCGAAATTGGGTCTGCCGATATCATCGACTCAGTGCAAGGTACGGTAGGAGGCGCAGAGTTACGGTAGATACAGACAAGGATACTCTAGGTTTAGAGAGTACCGTATACCTTGAGGTTGGATCGGTGGTGGCCGTGGGTCTCGTTCGTGCCTCGCACTCAGTCAGATGGCACACATTCAGGAATATCTGTCTATCCTGGATTGTGACTTTGCCTGTGGCAGGTTGGTAAGGGGAACGGGAATAGGTGGAAATGGTACTGGGGGAAGTTGGTTAACCATAGATAATGGAAACTAGTAGAGTTCGCGTCTGATGATGACACTAAGCCAGTCTTCGGAAGATGTAGAGGCGCGAAGAGATAGATTTCCATTACATTTGTACTCGAATCTGCTTGCGCTCTGTAATCGAAGACAGAAAGTAACCGATTGATCGGTTTTTGATCGTTAGGTGAATCCTAGAAAATACAAAAAATGCTACTAAGTAATAAAACGGGCTTTATTAAGGTCTTCTGAGTGCGGTTGTCATGATGTTCTTCCAATACTTCTTCTTGTGATGCACACTCAATCGTTCATCTCCTTACCGATGGAAAGGAGATCTTCTCTTCTCTTCTCTCTCCCTCAGCTCATTACTTCACTTCATATCCTTGTCTCATCGTAACTGTCGTCATGTCGTCAATCAGCGAATACTTTTCCATCCTCTTATTCACCTTTTCATGCCTTCTCTTTTTCGTTAATAAGATTTTTTCTACGTAGTTTTTTCATATGTTGTTAATTGCTTTAATTCTTCCTCGATCCGTTTTTCCTCATTTTATATGTTCTCAATGAGCTAAGCAATCTTCAATACATAACTCGGATGTTCGTTAGCTAATGGTTGCAATTGAATAGAATCGATACGGTTACGTTGCCAACATTTCGTTTGTTCCTTTAGACTGCTTTAAGAGTGTGAATCGTGTGTTGTCTACAGTACTCCAATCGCTTTCCCTTCATCCATCCTACCGTACAGTCTACAGTATGGAATGAAGGTGTGATTGTCATTATTAGTTGCTACCCCTCAGACCTAGTTGTTTCTGTTAGTCTGTCCTTGTTGTACGGTAGTTACTCTCTCCGAGTGTCGCTCCTTGTTCGTCTCTCATAAGGAATTCTCCCCTCTCTAACTCTCCTAATTCCCCTTTACCGGTACTCTACAGTGCTTCGATTGCTAATTGCAAGAGATAAAGAAGACGGGGATTGGATGATGATAATGCAAGAATTGACGAGAGTGAATGAGAGGAGTGAGGGGAAAGAGAGGAGGGACGGTCATTGGCTGAGATTCACTTATGAACGTGCGGTTGCTTCTGGAATGGGATAACGAAGTGGTCGAGACGATTAGGAGGAAGGTTCGTTGGGCGCGGGGGGGGGGGTGTACGGTATTGTTAGAGGAAGGATTACTGTAGTCTCAAAGGGTTACGGTATTCAGGCAGAACGGAGCGAAGGAGGGAGCAGATTGCTCGTGAGATTGCCCCAGGGGACGTGTACTGTACTCGAGGACAAACTACAGTCCCATGGACCCTTCCCCCTTGAAGACTCCCATACGGCCAGCATAGTCCATCGTCAGTTGATACAGTATCCCTTCACTACCGTATCCTCTCACTACCGTGCCCCTTCAGAAATATCGTCGGCCCTTCTGTTCCTTCATCAACTGAAGATTGCTCACGGATCTCTCAATGCATCTAATATCATCTTGCATGAGGATGGATCAGCATTCTTACTTCCTCCGAGGGAAAGGTTAGACGAAAAGATGGAAAGATGTGGCTAATGATGGGTAGAGTATTATAGTATTAAAATAGTTTGTACATCGCCAATGACGACTGCGCGACGTTGCGCTGGGTCACTTTGAGTTCGGTGTGTCAGACTCATATTCTTACGGTACGTTCCGGCCGCTAGCTATCTTATTCTCACAATGTATAGATGTTTAACGTTTTTTGTGGTTATTTTTATTCGTTTTACAATAACGGTGGATCGAAAAAAGGGGGAACGGCAACCAAATGTTGCTTATCAATTTGCGATAGTCCGTTGGTGTGGCTTACTGTAAGTTGAAAATGTCAAACTTTTCCTATTTCATAAACGGTCTTAAGGAGGCATGAGGCTACGGCCGGAACGGTTTTATGTCAAACTTTTTGGCGCTTGTAATAATACTCGATAATAATATAATAGTAATACAAAAACATAAAATAATGGTAATAGTCTGAGTATGGTTGAGCATAATGTCTAGTTGGTGCTTTGTCCCTTGACCAAAATACTCTATAGAAGAGCATGCGAAGTCTCGTTGGCAGAGGATATGCACAGTCTCGGAAGATTGACTCGACGACTGTGCACAGGAAGGGAGACTGTATGGTTCGTACTTGAAACACAACCCAGGCGGTTACCCGTCCCTTGATGAACTAGTCTCCCGTTCAGTTCGTCCCTTCCCTTCAACTACAACAGAGACCTATACAAACTGGCTACTTCTATGATGTCGAGTAGAATGACTGCAGGACAGGTTAGATAAGGAGAGGATAGGGGAGGGGGTACGGTAATGGAAGGAGTACGGTAGGGCCAACAGACCCTCGTTCAGGTGCACTACGACACATCTCTAAGCCAACTGCTGCAAGAAAAGACGAATGCTTTATTCTACAACCACTAAGCATGACATTTGATGTCTCTCCTCCCCATCCATCTAATTTCCTCTCTATCCCATACTAATTGACGTAGATTGACTCTATAACGGCTACTCTATCCTTTCACAAGTGTAAACATATCACAATGAACAACGCGTGGACTATACTCACAGGATTAAAAGAAGTTGCATGTGGCGTTATGGGAAGCATCGATATGGGAGGCATTGAGAAGATCGAAATAGTTACTTTGATCTGAATGAGAAGCATATGGGTACGGTAGGAAGATGAAGGATACCTGATTGATTGAGATGGAAGAAGGGATGGGGATTGGTTAATGAGGGAGTAGAACTTCTGAACGACAAATATTAGGCGAGAATCGCTTAGAAAAACGATTTACAGCTGTAGCAATTTAAGACAATAAGATTAGAATAGCGTACCTCTGGTAACGTGTAGTATCGTGTTCATTCCTCCATCCTCCCACTGATCCTTCCCTTCCATCCGACTCATCAGATCTCACAGCTTCTGCCTACAATATTCCCTTGTTTACAATATCTCTCCAGCCTTCTTCACTTTCCTATCCATCCATCTGCAGTAACCCCTCAATCACAGTATCCCTCCATCCGTCTACAGCATCACTCTAACCCCTACAGTACCCTCTCCCCCCAACCTGTAGATGTAGTGGCCATTGCATGGGACTGTCATCATATCCGCCCGATCCCTCACTTCCTTCCTCCTCTTCATCTCCGTCAATCGTCACATTCGTTCTCATGGTTTGCTCGAAAAGTCTCTCGAGAATGGGAGAAGGATCGTCTCTTCTAGTGGCACTTAAACATTCATACCCTTAAAGGCTGTGGAAAACATCCAAAAAAAAAATTCTGTTCTAAATAATACATTCCAGGGCATATACTGCCTAACTGTAAGTGTTGTCAGCTTAATGTGCTTAACTGCATCCCCTAACAACGCCGCAAGCAGCCTAAACTCATCGTTCTCCACAAGTACCCGATGATACAGTAATCCCTCCAATACCTGAATACGTTCTCTTCGTTTACAGCAGATGCATCGTAATCCTCTTCTTCTTCACTCAATTCACTCACAACATCGATCACTTGTGTTTGGTTGATGAGACTTCGAATAATCTTAACCAATCTCCCTTCCCCTCCACTATCCCCTACTTACATTTCGTCCATCAACACTTTCTTCATTCTGTCCACTCTTCTTATTCTCTCCGAACCTTCCAAGAGCCTGACTAACAATCCGTTGAGTAGCCATAGAGTAAGTGTCCTCAACACTATACCGTAACCCAATAAATACCGTACCCCTTACCGTTCCCTTGTCTTCCTTCAGTCTCAATGAAGGCATGGAACTGAGAATACGAGATGCTATGGCAGAGGAGATGGAAGAGGGGAGGGGACGAAGTAGTTGGGAAGGTGGTGGAGGGGGGTGAGAGGGAGGGGGTTCGGAGTGAGAGGGGACCTCCCTCACTGAGACTGCCTCACACTCTTCCAATCGTCTCTCAAATACTCTAGTCCCTCACCTTACAGTACTCCTCACCTTATTCTTATTCCCGTATCCTCTAGTTTCTCGATATCTCTCATTGACTGGTTCCTCTTCCACTTGACGATGATCAGACCCTCTGGCATTTGGGATACTGTAATGGATTATTACCTAAATAAATATATACCCTCCGACCGTCGACTAGAAACTCTTCCTCTTCTTATTTCCTCTTCATCGTCCACTTCCTTAAAGCTTAAATTTATACAAGTGATTAATCAAACCAATACTCGTGAAAACTAATGTTATACGGTGACTCACATCGAACTCGTAAGGATCCTTTCTCGTATTAGACTGTTGTCGACTCCTACAACGAATCCTTGCCTACAGTACCCTTGCTCACCTACCGTAACCGTCTCGCGATTCCACGCGGCCGTTCCTCTTCATATTCCCCTTCGTCGTCATCTTCTTCATTTCTCCCGTATGGATCCCATTCTTCATACAAAGTTCCCCTTTCAGGAGCCAGAATGTGATCCATTTTCTTTCGAACCTAAGAAGATCATATAATGTTAGAACATTACATACAGATACATACATTTCGGGCAACCTTCTCAGCATTTTCTCCTCCAAAAATTATATCAGATTGCTTAGCATTCCTGAAGGAGTATGATCAATAATAGGTAGAGGCTAAGCTCGGCGACTAGAAAAGGAATAAGATACCTGAACATTCCAACTCTTTGAGCCAGTCTTCCTCCTCTACCAAAAGCGGGAGGTTTGACTTGGAAAAATGTAGGATTATCTGTATTGGAGGAGTAGAAAGTGGGTTGATCCTTCTTCTTCGAACTCATTCTACGAAGAGGGCGAGAGGGTCCTATGTTACTTATGAGTAACCGGGTGAGCCAATCGATAAACTAACCTGCTGGTTCTTGAATAGTCCGACAGGAACTGGCAAACGAATCACTTGCATCGTTATGCCTGTTTCTTCCTCTCCTACCACGTCCCTCAAAATCATCCTACAAATCTTACAAATACGTGATTACTCGGTATGAAGGAGCGGGAGCACGCGGATCCCATTGGGTGATGAAGGTTCGACGAGACATCTCTGATAAAAACAATTTAAAACTTAAAACACAACAGTAAAATTAACTGCAGTTAGATTTTGCAAAAAAAATGGCATTTGTAGATAGGGAGGGAGGCGTGTTTGACCAAAATGGAAATTTCGGGTTTCGAGCTATTTGATTCGATAGATATGCTTGCCGAGTTTGCAAAAAGCCAAATAAAAGTGCAAAAAAGTCAAAAACCGAGCCCTAGAAAATGAAAACGAAATTCGGATAGGGAGAATAGCAGTGCGGTGGGTCATGCTCCAGGTCAGATTAGTGAAACGAGGATACTGTAAGCAGGATCATCAAACTATCGCAGCATTTGAGCGTTTTGAAGTTCGTCACACGCTAGTTTAGCGAGTTGAAGTAATTTTCTGATCACTACAAGCTAATTCGGCACGAAATGAAGACATGACAAGTTGTAATTGCCCTAGAATCGACTTGCGATAATCGAGGCCAACGTTTTCGACTGTAATCGGCACGTTCTTACCTATTCAGACAAGATTCATGCTAAATAGAGCAAACAAGGCGCTATTGAACGTGGGATACGGATATTAAAAGGCTAAGGTGGGATGGACTGGAAATAAGTGAATGTTACCAAGCATGCAGTGGTCAGAACTGGTGTAGATTAGTTGTGACAGCTATTGGAACGAAATAAACACGAAAATAACGTTACGCGGTTGACAAAAGGCGGAAAATATGAAGAGCAAAGCGGATCGAAGTTGCGAAAAAGCCCAAAATTTGATTCAAAAACTTTCAGTATCCGTTCTTTTCAACAGGGTCAGATAGATTACTCATACTTTGACGAGGAAGATCATTTTTCGTGGAAAGTTGTGGAATTAGTGACTTCTTCTATTCGAAAGAGGACATCCATATGCATAAGTGATAACAGTATAAAGCCGGCCTTATACCGCCTTTTCGAGCATTACTATGAAACGTGAAATTCCCAGCCAAAAAAGGCCATTTTGAAATTCAAATTCTCAATTGGTGGAAAGTTTCATGACTTTCTGTTTTTCAATTATTTTTTTGCTCCCCTAGATCTATTTAAAAAGGTAGGAGAGAAGATGGCCTTCTTTAGTTTGTGCACACACATATTTTTGCAAGGCCCGTGTAACTACATCTCACATATTCAATTCCTATTTCTTTCATCAGCTGGTTCACATAGTCTTTGAAAATTGACCCAAACAATAAGAACTCATTCCCATAACCATAGAGTCCACAAATAATTTTAGAATGAGGGAAGCCAAAATTGGAAAGGATTACGGTAAGTGTTCGCAGTCCGTTTCCAAAACGGAACGATTTAATGCCCAGGCCTCCCTCCCTATTTGTAGAGCGTCAATATTTTAAGATTTTAATACAGTAACACGCAGTAAAACAATAAAGTCTTTGTAGGAGTTAGCAAAACTTGAGATATACAGTAATTAATACATATTTTTCCTCTTCATATTTGGAACAATTTATATTGTTGTGTACAGCTGTTTTAGAAATCTTGTCACGTGTAGTCGTACTCATCATAGGTATGTTACATAGTTTATCAGATGAATCATAGGATACGTCGTTCAAGTGACTGAAGGTGGTAATAAGATTATTCCGATTTGTCTTGATCGTCGTCCACTTGGTTTTTCATCTTCTAGAATAAAGTCAAAACGGTTCCATTATAAAATGCAACCTGATTTACCCCCGGAGGCAAGGGCTCTCCAGGTCTGAGGAATACAGCACCGAATCGAGGTAGGAGGGGAGATGAGGTCGACTGATAAATTGTATCTTATTACTATTATCGAGGAGTAAATCCAAAAGATATAAAGTAATCACCATAGCCTTCGCAAGAGCTTCGTTAAGATCTTTAGTCAATGTCTTCCACACACTCTTGGCTTCTTCATATTCCTTGTCTCCTGGAAATATAGTATTTTATTTATTATTTAGCTTTTCCTGAAAATAAAAAAAAGACTGACGAGTCTCTTTGTTCTCGTTCTGAAGTCCATCCGGTTCGCTTCCTTGAGCTGCATGCGGTGTAATCCACTAAAGAATCATTCTCACAAGGGCCGTTCTGCTGTTAAATGGACTTTATATTACCTTTTTCAGATCGAGGTGAACATTAAGATCCAACTTTCCAATCTTATTATGAAGTCCCTTCGATTGCTTCGCTCCCTTTTTCATCCCTTTTCTCTTCTTCTTCTTCTCTTTCTTCTTCCTTGTCTTCACATTTCTTCCCACCTTCGTAAAGTTTCATGAACTCTTTAAAATGTGATTTGATGGTATTTAAAAAAATAATACGTTCATATTTGAAAATTGAAGACACCGTAATACCACCGTAATCAATCGAATACGGTGGTATTACGGTAGCGTTCCAGATAAATTGATTGAACTCACACACCTTCTTTTGCTTCGGTTTAGAGAATCCTCTTAATTTTCCGCGTTTCATCCCTTAAGTAGCTCGATGAGCTCTTCAATTCAATCATTGTTCACATACCTCTGTTATATCAACCACTCGCTCCCTATTACAACGCCATAATGATTGCGCACATTCAATCCTCTTATATATAGAATGTGATAAGGGTTTTCGATGATACGCCATAACTTGCTTCAAACTTAACGGATTTTCAAATTTTTTTTTGATCGAGAGATCTCCGAAAAATGAATGGAGCTGCGTTGCCGGATTTTGCGATTTCGAAAATCGCCTTACAATTAGGGAAAAGCCTGTTTGAAATTTCAAAGTCGATTTTCAGTTCAAATTTCAAAATTTTTCAACTTTTAGTTATCATTTTCGGATTCTAGGCCCAAAAGTACGTATAGTCACCAAGATGACCTCGGCGATTTGTTTTTTTTTTAGTTTTTGGCTGAACTGAAACATTGAGATGCAGTATTCAGTTGATAGGTGAATTGAAAAACTGAGATGCAGTGTTCAGTTGATCGGTGAATTGAATTACTGAGATGCAGTATTCAGTTGACGGGTGAATTGAAAGATTGAGATACAGTATTCAGGTGGTTGGGTCAACTGAAATACTGAGATGCAGTATTCAGTTTTTGGCTGAATTGAATTACTGAGATGCAGAATTCAGTTGATGGTTGAATTGAAAAACTGAAATGTAGTATTCAGTTGATCGGTGAATTGAGAGACTGAGATGCAGTATTCAGTTATGGGTAAATTGAAGGGCTGAGATGCAGTATTCAGGTTTTGGCTGAATTGAAAGACTGAGATGCAGTATTCAGTTGATAGGTGAATTGAAATATTGAGATACAGTATTCGGCTGGTTGGGTCAACTGAAATACTGAGATGCAGTATTCAGTTTTTGGCTGAATTGAATTACTGAGATGCAGAATTCAGTTGATGGTTGAATTGAAAAACTGATATGTAGTATTCAGTTGATCGGTAAATTGAGAGACTGAGATGCAGTATTCAGTTATGGGTAAATTGAAGGGCTGAGATGCAGTATTCAGGTTTTGGCTGAATTGAAAGACTGAGATGCAGTATTCAGTTGATAGGTGAATTGAAATATTGAGATACAGTATTCGGCTGGTTGGGTCAACTGAAATACTGAGATGCAGTATTCAGTTTTTTTTTGGCTGAATTGAACGACTGAGATGCAGTATTCAGTTGATGTGTCAACTGAAGGACTGAGATGAAGTATTCAGTTGCTGGGTCAACTGAAAGACTGAGATGCAGTATTCAGTTGACGGCTGAATTGAACGACTGAGATGCAGTATTCAGTTTTGGCTGAACTGGAAAACTGAGATGCAGTATTCAGTTTTTTAGCTGAATTGAACGACTGAGATGCAGTATTCAGTTGCTTGGTCAACTGAAATACTGAGATGCAGCATTCAATTGCTGGGTCAAATGTAAGACTGAGATGCAGTATTCAGTTTTGGCTGAACTGGAAAACTGAGATGTAATATTCAGTTGATAGGTCAACTGAAAAAGTGAGATGCAGTATTGAGTTGACGGGTGAATTGAAAGATTGAGATACAGTATTGAGGTGGTTGGGTCAACTGAAATACTGAGATGCTGTATTCAGTTTTTTTGGCTGAATTGAACGACTGAGATGTAGTATTCAGTTGCTGGCTCAACTGAAGGACTGAGATGCATAATTCAGTTTGTGGCTGAATTGAACGACTGAGATGTAGTATTCAGGTTTTGGCTGAATTGAAAGACTGAGATGCAGTATTCAGTTGATAGGTGAATTGAAATATTGAGATACAGTATTCGGCTGGTTGGGTCAACTGAAATACTGAGATGCAGTATTAAGTTTTTTTGGCTGAATTGAACGACTGAGATGCAGTATTCAGTTGATAGGTGAATTGAAATATTGAGATACAGTATTCGGCTGGTTGGGTCAACTGAAATACTGAGATGCAGTATTCAGTTGCTGGGTCAACTGAAGGACTGAGGTGAAGTATTCAGTTGCTGGGTCAACTGAAAGACTGAGATGCAGTATTCAGTTGATGCATGAATTAAAAGACTGAGATGCAGTATTCAGTTTTTTGGCTGAATTGAACGACTGAGATGCAGTATTCAGTTGCTTGGTCAACTGAAATACTGAGATGCAGTATTCAATTGCTGGGTCAAATGTAAGACTGAGATGCAGTATTCAGTTTTGGCTGAACTGGAAAACTGAGATGTAGTATTCAGTTGATAGGTCAACTGAAAGATTGAGATGCACTATTCAGTTGATAAGTG
>LS916042.1:20985-36947 GCA_900490955.1 Micoletzkya japonica
CCGCCGAGGCCTGCGCTGTCAAGCGTGGCATGTTAAGCGCCGCCACGCGCCGGCGTTCCTGTGCAATACGCGAGTTGAGCAATATTATCTGTGACGAGAGGTCACGGATAGTCGTATGCGCTACTTCCAGCTCGCGTTTGCACTGTCTCAACATATTCGACAACCGTGCATTCTCAGCACGAACGGCTGAGCATCGCCCCGCATGACCGGATGCTCACCGTATTCAACTCGTCCTCATCAACAGGATGGGGGGTCTTTCGCTTTCTCGTGCCCTTGACCTGGTTGGAAAGTGTTAGGGGATCAATTTGCGGAAGGGCCGCGATTGCCCACGTTCGGGACGAGTGAAGGGATGGAGGGGTTGCTGAAAAAAACACCTAAGTTCTGCCTGTTAGGCATGGCCGGGGTTAACCGGTTGTCTGGAACGGCACAGGGATCATAGCTTACTGGAATATCGCAAGAACGGGTCTTTATTTTAAGTTTAATATACTGGGCCGGCCTAACGGCCGGCTCAGTTGACCGGTTCATTTGTTGTGCTGCTAATTTTAATATTAATATCTTTGATATTCAAAATATTGATTTTTTTAATTTGAAAAGATAATGTATTTTTACAAAAAATCTGAAATTATTTCATAAGATAAATTAAGATCTCAGACGTTTGAAGAAGAAGTCTTTATGTAAAAGAACCGAAAATTAAGGGGATTCAAATTGTTGTAAATGTCAAAATATTTTTTAATATTGAAACTTATCAAACAGTAGACCTCCAAGTTCCGTTGTCTGCTATCAAATAATGGAACCGCAACTTGTACTCGTTAGTCGACTATTATCAAATAGTCGCGCAAATTCACCGAATAAGTCTTTATTTCAAGTATTTAGTCTCGACTCATTTTGGCCAAAATCTCGAATGTCGTGAGGCGCATTTCTTTTCCGCGTAAGGTTAAGTGGCTGATGCGGTTCCGCGGCTTGCTGTTGTTTGCACAACAAACGTTGTTGTTGCCTACATTGCGTGTCATAACGCGGGTTGGTATTCAACTTTTCAATAATATATTTTAAAACAAAATTTGATACGGTAGCGTTTGTATACCGTATAACTATCGTGAATTCGTCCAAAGAAACGGTCGTGAGAGCTTCAGTAGAAGTTCTCACGACCGGCTGCGAAGAGCACGCAGAATCAAAAGGTTACGGTAAATAATGCACTGTCAAAGCATAAGGCCAATACGGCGAATAATATAATCAAGAAAACAAAGTTGATCTTAAATTTTTAAAATAATAAACTCATATTTTTATTTGTTCGTATTCCAAAAAGTGCACTTTCATTCCATATACTTCTATCCCGACCTCATTCTTATCTTCACTTCCAAAACGCATCTTCCCAAACGGCCCATCACCATTTATCCCCTGATTCATACATGGCAACTTCCCCCCAATATTTTGAGAAACGGGTCCACCAGTGTACGAAATCAAGCCTACCAATTTAAATTTTGTAGGAAATATAGGGCCTACCAAAGTATAATTCTGAAGAAATTTTGGCCTACCACCCATACACAGCATTCCAAGCGTTCTTATAGCGAATAGCGGTTTCCGCGCATAGGATCCGATCCTGTAAGCGAACCAGTGAACGAAAAATTATGAATTTAAAACTTAAGTTCATCTCTATGAATTCTAACGCCTCCGAAAATTTGGAGTAAATCGGTTTAGCCACTCTTGAGAAAATTCAAAAATGGTGGTCAATTCGTTATTAGACACATTCTTTACCGGGCGGAATGCTGTGCATACTTCGGGTCGGTGCCCACGTTTCCCCTGATCATCAATGCTTTTTCAAATTTTTCGTAGAAACGGGTAGAGTTGGAGTTGTAGAGTTGGTAGAAAAACGGTATTGGGTGGAGTTTAAAATTTGACAAAAAAATGCATTTTGAAAAATTTATATCGTGACCTCTATGGCTCAGCGCTGTGTCCAAAGTGTGCAAACCGTAGATGAAATAGTCACGTCGCAGACGTGCAAAGTGTCGTGAGTCCTTCGTAAATCGATGAGTGAAGTGCTTACAAAAGTGAACTTCGGACACTTCGCAACTCATCGACGTAGCTAGTTTACCTATGACCTAGTGCACGAAATGCAGAATATCCCAATTCCGTTCGGTGAGCGTACCTCCGGTTCGCATGGGAATATCGGTTCCCGCCGGTGGAGACGCGGGGAGAGTGATGAGGTCCAACGATGACGAGATTCCGGACGAAGTCTGCAATTATTCATTACCCATGCTAATTCATGCTAAACCCTCGCAATCTTTCAAGTGCTACGATTCCAGTAAATTCGCCGTCAAAGTTCTCCAGTTCTTTCCTTGATCTCATGGATATTCGCCGTCTGTTGCTGCCTGTTGCCGCCTGCTGCTATCACCTCTTCTTCTTCCTGAACTTGCGCGTAGTGCACCTGTAAACAGTACTATAAGAGCACCAATACCGTATCTCTAGTTCAACAGGGAATCCCCTTACTTCCCACCCAGCCAAGCCTTGCCACCCGAAACCCCGTGATACGTGCCCTCGTTATGCTAGATCGTGTTTCTTTTTGCTAACCAACCTTGCGAGCGATCCCAAAGCAAAATTGATTGTCCCTCGAAAATTGGAACATTTGGAAAGAATTCACTGAATAGCTACCGTACTTTTCATTGACACTGGCTCCGATTAATCCCCGAATCCCGAAATGTGCACTTTTTAATGCAGCCTTCTCTCCCGCCTTTCTCGCTAGCTTCCTCCGCGCATTTTTTGTATTACCTGCTTGTCATCGGAACGACTCGAAGACGTTCCCGCCTCGACCGAACAACGGGCCTTAAAAGAGAATGTAAGAGCGGAACAGACTCGCTTAGACCACGGTACAGTTGTGGTAACCCTCGAACTTCGACTTTTAGGTGGTAGAGACTAGAAGGTAAAAGGTAGCAAAAATGAAGTTTTTTTCAAAGAAAATCGGAAGTTGCTTATATCGATTTTTGTGATTTTTTGAGATCTCCATAACGCCGAAATATTTCATGCAGATATTGGATTTCATTCTAAAGCCCTTCAAAAGATGTGCAAAGTGCTGTTCAGAATTGATGAGGTAGACTTCATAATAGAGTGTAGTAGGAAACGTGCGTATTTTCAGATTTTTTTAGTTTGACGAAGCGGGCTCGTTCATACATGGCGTGTGGGGTCTAGAGACAATGCATATTATGTAATTGGACGTCCTCTATCACCTCAACTCATTAGAATGGTAGAAATTCGCTGCTCTCTTGTCGATATACCTATAGGAGTTAGGACTCTTTGGTGCTTGGGTTCGACTCCTACCCCGGGCAAAAGTTTTTGCACATTTTCCCTTAATTTAGTTTTTGAATAAAACATATCTTATCGTGTTCCTACATCATTTCACGGTTATACCACTCTAGTACAGTTCAAGGATGATCTTCACACGAGGTAATACAACGCCTACAAAATACATGGCATTGATTTCAAAGAGAGATGAAGGAAGACGCAGAAAAAAGAGTGAAAGGCTAGATTGATTGCAGCGAAAAGAGGGGGACGATATATTTCATCTTCTTAGCACTGCATCAAAGCGGTATGCTCATGAAATGATGTAGGAAAACGGTAAAACATGTTTTGGTTGGAAACTGAGCTAAGGCAAAATGCGAAAAACCTTTTTTCCCGGGGAGGAGTCGAACCCAAGAACCAAAGAGCCCTAACTCCTTTAGGCATATCGTCAAGAGAGTAGCGAATTTTTGGTCTAAAGTCGCTCATCAGTTCATCACAAAAAAAATAAACTCTTCATTTCTGGAGTCCTTTTGCCCTCTAGTATCTACCCCTTAAAGGAAAAGTCGGAATTCTAACGTTTAGAAACTAAAAAAAAAGAAAAATTGGGTATTCCGCCCGTGTGGTGAGTCTATTTCAAAGAATTCACTTGACGAAATGGTTATTCAAGATTAGCAAAAACCAGGCCTATATCAATCACCCTTTTCCGCTTTTTTGATATTTTTGATTACCTGCAGTTCCGTCAGCTTGGCCGATTCATCGCTGGGACGTCCTTCTGCAGCTCGTTGTTGTTCACATTCGGGCCTAAATGTCCACTACGAGTATATATCATGCCGTAACTGAACAGCGGAGATTGCTTAGAATGAACCACAGATAGTTCCCAATCGTCCAACTCATCTAGCTCTTATTAACAGGCAGAGACCCTTTGGTCCGATGGTTTTACAGAGGCTTTTACAGAAAACTCAGATATTTGCCGTCAAGTACGCTGACCTATGTCCCCAGTCTACGATAGCCCTAACCATTGGAAAGTGATTACTTGAGCTTGTTGGTCTCCTCTGCACTGCCTCCACTCGGCTGTCCACTTGTCACAACATCTGTGGATGCTCCTTTACTCTGGGCTGAGCCCGTTTCCTGAAATGCCGTAAAACATTCAAACTATTCGAGAAGGTGAGATACTAGTTAGGAAAGTATCAAAAAGAGCGTGATCAGCGAACTAAACAGGTTAGGTATCGCAGCCTGATTAAATCGTTCCGCAATTCCGCTGACGAATATTGCACTTCAGCTACCGTACCTTTAAAGCTCAAAGCAACCACAAGCAAGGAAATAAATTTCATATCAATCTAAAATTATTTTCCCTTGTTTAATTGTGTCCCGAAACAGTCGCGCTATCTAAAAATGAAGGAAATGGAGCAAAAGGTGGGAAAAGTGATACTGCTACTGCTACTACTACTAGCACGAAAAAACGGTACAACTTTGCCGGGACTGGGCGTCCAGATCAGGTTGTTTTCGAGGCCAAGTAAGCTTGCGCACGATCCCAAAATGAAATTGTACGCCCCGGAGCCACTCGAAAACGGCACATTTGCAGCAGTGTACAAAACAGCTACCGTACTCATCGCCGTTGACTCGGACTCAGCATAGCCCCCCGAAATGTGCTCATTTGAGTGACCCATACTCTATCAACTTCCTCGCTTGCTGTTGTAGGAACTCAAAATGCTATCGTCAACGGCTAAAAACGGGAAAAATTATGTACGGCGATATTATTTCAACCAGCGAGCGTGTTATTTGTCCAAAGGCGAGGAGAACATCCGGCCACTCCATTGCATTTCAATTTTGATTTCAATACCATTTCATGATATCCGAATTTGCAATGGCCAGCTACTTTACATTGAGACATCCATCGACATACCCGTAGACTGGCGGGATGGAAGGAAGGGTCGTCTTGCGAGAAGTCATCAACCGCCGTGTAGTCTCGAACGTAGTCGTGATCGCTGCAAAAAGTAGCAATCAGGTTTTACATTAAAGGGTTTCATGTCAGTATATCTTTGTTCCAGTGATTATTAGTGTAAATCTAAGCAGTTTTATGCTTCGTAGTACGATTGAAGTCAAACGACACTACTCTTTCCTTAGATGGGCCCATCCTAGAGTGGGAGACCCAAATATTGCAGCATGCCAAGAAATTCGAGCAGAAGAGCACAACAACGGGCGACAGTGCCTGAACAACTGCATTGCTTTCTGACAAAGAAAAAGAGCCCTGTTATTGGCTGCATAAACCGCAGTCATGTATCCTTCTGTTACCTCGTCAGCAGGTCGGACATCGTGCGATCCATCGCAGGGGAGGGAGTGGCCAGCCTCAATAAATGGCTATTACCAAAGGGTGGGGAATCAAACTATGTCTATGGCTGATACGGATCACAAAATATTTCAAGTTCTTCCCATGAATAGCATTGGCGCACAATGTGTCAGGAAGTTCACAAATCGCTGCAAAACCGGGAACTAAGTGTTGGCAACGCAATGTTCGCGCATTTCAAAAGCCTGAGCCTATCATTATATGCAATTTTGGTAAAGCATGCAATATAACTTGAAAAAATAAAAAAAAATAAAGAAAACTTGGCTACATCCACAGACCGTCGCCAGCGTTCTTCATCGCGATGAGCTAAAAGGAGGCACTACGAACGACATACTCCTTATTGAGCTCGATGCGTGATTTTCAACCTCTACATACTTACATTAGAGGGATCGTTTGCCCATGCAAGCCACACCGTAGATGAAGTCGGAGGGAGAGAGGGCACATTGACGATATCTCTGGAAGCAAGCATACGCAATGACTGCTCTTTGAAGACCAAATTACGAAAGCGGCTTACTCGTAATCCTCGATCCATCGACTATACAACTTGTCGGGGATTCGGTACCTCTTATCCCCCTCACTTTTCCGTCATCAGGAGTCTGAAAGGAAGGGGAAGCATGCACCGGTACCACACAGTAAAGGTTTCGCAGATCTCAGTGGTAAGTATTCTTACGGCCGCGGTTTAAATTTAAAAAAGGATGATACGATGGGCACCAGCCGACATCTACTACTACGACAATATTAGGAGGGCACTGCGTTTTAGTTGCAAAGGCAAGTCACCAAACGGCGGTCCTTAGACCATAAAATCGCTTATTATAATCGCATAAGTAAACCCTCAAACCCTCAACGTCTTGAAATACTCAATTTAACTAGTATTCAAAGAATGCAAATGACTGAATCGTTGATGGCATTTAACTTACCTCCTCGATGTCGTCCATCTCCGGCTGGTTTCCGGCCGCCATTGCGGAGCTCAAGCCTATTGTGATGTTGATAAAGGCTGGAAATAGACTAGTTCACAGTACTCGAAAGGACATCAACCTTTCATCCTCTACACAAAACACCTGACTGCGTCTCAAAACAGTTTATCGGTAACTTGTTATCGACCTTTACCCTAAAAAATCAAATTAAACGAAAAAGTGACTGTAAATAACGAAAAAAACTAACGAGAAACGAGACTAGTCGGGTACTCCAGGGACGGGAGGAGGGAAACGACGTAGGGGAAGGGAAGAGGAAGAAGAGGGAAGGGTCAGAGACCATCATATCCTAGCTTTTCCCCTTCTCTGCCTTGTCCGTGGCCGGAAACTCGCTCCGCACAGCGTTCTTCAACGAAATGTCTTGCATCAGAGATACCCAAAGCAACCATAGTGGAGAGGCGATTAGCCCAGGTAAAGTAGCTTTTCAACTGATTTGTGCGTAATAAGCATAAGCCGTCAAAATGCACATACCACGTCCGTGAACCGCTTCTGTGTCACCCACGACAACACGTATCTCGCGTTCCTGAAAATTACACACCCCGTACGAAACATGTGCGTACTACGGTACCATCTCCCTTCCCAATCGCATAAAACTCACCTGATATTCTCGCAATTACCTCCGGTTGGCGAACGGTCCGGAATGCGCATTAAAATACAAATACCTTTAATGCCCCCCTTCAACTGACCTCCTCGGCGCGATCTGCACCTCAAGGCCTACTCCGATGAGGGCGGTCGTCGCCGCTTTCCTGAACATGTTCGGTTACCAGATCAGGAATGCGGAAAACAACGAGCAAATTAAGAAACCTATAAAACAATTGTACATCTCGTGACAACACTAACCTCGGGCGCGGGGGCGCTCCTTCAACGTGAGGGTTGGAACGGTCGCCTTGTCTTCTCTTCCTCTTCAGTCCTGCACAACGAAATTGACTTAAATAATCAAAATGAAGACACTCACTTCTTCGTGTCCTTGTCGGCGACCTTCTGCTCTTCCGTAGTATCTCTCAGCCTGAACAACCAATTCACTCTTAGCTTTCAAAATGGAACGAAGCAAATGAAACAAAATGGAAAAAAATTCAAAACTCATAAATCATCCTCTTGCGAGTTGGTGAGTTGTCCGTCCATTCTCTGAGCCTAAAAGAATTGTTATAATAAACTAAAAACTTGACGATATCTTGGCAAAAAAGAGGGGAAAAAGAATTATTTGAAATATTGGGAAATTGGGGCCGAAAAGCTACAGTATCCATGTATTTCCGTGCGGGAGACTTTTGAATTTCGAAGGTATACCGTATTTTCACACCAAATGTGGGAAATATTGAACGGCCGGCTCGCTTTCCGGTCATTCCGGCTTTATGCCAGAATGTTGTGAGTTGTATTACAGGTTCCGCAGGAGTTGCCCACAAAAACAGAACGCTTTAATACTTTTAATTGAAATAACTAACTATTCCCGTTGATTACGCCATCCAATTGACCCCTTATGTGTTTCCATGGCAGAAATTAATAGAATCGTAGGAAATCTGAAGTCGGAGTGGTAGATCAGCGCGCGTATTTGCATAGACAGTTCGCAATCGTTTGCGTACTTTTTGTCAACTCTCGTGGAACTTGTAATATGTGGTGGAGAGATTTATTTAAAAGTTGAATTTGACAAAATTGGCATTGAAAGATTCATTTACACAGTGATTCGACCCTAAAGTGAGTTCGGCATTATGACGTTTCGAAAACGTCGTCAGCGCCGTGCACTCACAGGCACACCACGGCCTACTCTCTGAAGGAAATATTGGCGCTCGCACACCAGTTTATCATTTTTCTTTCTGTTTCTTGCCTTTATTTGTTGAATATTAGTGAAAGTTTCGTATATTCAGAAGATCTAAGCAAAATATCAGTGAAAAGGTGCTTTTTGACCTTGCTGAAGACGTAAAACCCTTATTTCTCAAAGATTATAAGAGACTCAAATACGAACTTAGTACCATCTGAAAGAGCTTATACCCTTCTACAACACTACGCAGAGTTTTGTTTCGATTTCTTACCCTACTAGGAGAAAAAGCAGATAAATGAAATTGAAAGATGCCTTTTTGAACCCTTATTTCTCAGAGACGAAAAATACCATGATCATCTCCTTCTAGAGATAGTATGCTTGGTCGGCTAAAGCGCTACGCAGAGTTTTGTTCGAATTTCTCAGGAATAATATTGTTATACCTTGCCAAAGTTGCTCCGTCGCTCTTCCGAAACCATTTTCCGATTAGAGATACAACAACAATACATGCGCGCCTTCACTCATGCAACCAGTTGGCGCGGTGGCTTAGTGGATAACGCTTTCTTTTACATGCGGATGGTCGGGGGTTCGAACCCCGCCCCTCGCCCCTGTTGCATTGGTCGGATAACTGTGATTTATTTTACTTTTATCGACATGCCTACGCATGAAACAACATTAAGGTGATATGCGAATAGAAATGGACGATGGAAGACTCTCCGATGTAATTAACTTTGGATTGAAAATATAAGGTGTGAGGGGGACGTGGGAGGGGGGCGGGGGTGGGGGAAGTGGGAAGGAAATTCCATAGCTTGTGGTCTGAGCTTAGGCCTGGGCGGGAACAGGCAAATAGACTGCATTTAAGGGGTACGGTTTGAGCAGAGGTGGGGATGGTCGAGGATCAGTTGACTGAGTTGACCGGGTTGGACGCATGAGGGAAATGGGGACAGGGACCTAATGCTCACGAGGATCAACGACGGCTAACGGAGAAACGATGGGATGGACTGATAATCTACGTTTGAAAAAACTAGTGGAGGGTGCATTGATTAATTATGGATTCTGACAAAAGAGGGAACCATCTAGAAACACGAAGTGAAAATGAGTTGAAACGAACTGTATTCTTAGTGTATTCACGGTGAATGGAGAACCGAGTGATTCGACTACGTGAAGGCCGGTAACAAAAGAATTTAGCTCTGGCGAGAGATGACTCGCCATGCATGATTTGTCGAGCAAGTACGAAATCTGATATGACTCTCCGCTCCGCTAATCACCGCATGCCAAGAATAGAAAGACGATGAGAATAAGAAGGAAGAGATTGGGGATAAGAGGGGGAAGGAAAACACCTATAGAAGACGATGCGAGTGAAAAGAGATTGGACCCTTTCGAGTTTACGGCTCTCTTTGATATAGTGAGGATTCCAATAGTTAGAGCCAAACTCCAAATGGGGAAGAACATAATACTTGTAGCATTTCACTAGGGACAGAGGTGGCTCTACTGACGCGATCATCAACTGAACAATTATTACGAAGAGAAGATGTTACTTGAACGCCTAGGTCTCCTTGTTGGGTTACGGTAGTGAGGGGGATATTATTGATTGAAAAGGAGGGAGTGAGGGAGGAGGAACCAATGTGAAGATGGGTACATTTGGGAAGGGAGAGGGACAGTTGGTTGGAGACAGTCCAATAGTGGAGGGAATCAAGAGCCGATTGAAAAAAACGGAATGAAATGAGGCAGCCGACTTGCGATCGTATGAGATATACAGTTTAGTGTCATCGGCATATTCTTGAATGGACACAGAAGGGAAAGAGCGCAGATGACGAGACAAATCAGAAGTGTACAGAATGAAGAGGACGGGGGCCAATAACTGACCCTTGTGGCACACGCGAAAGAACTGGGAGGGGTTTAGAGAGGACGCCATCTACGCGAAGAGACAGTAGGCGATCTGTGACGAAGGATTCGCGAAAGATGTGGGTGTATGACTTCCATGTGCAGAATTATGTTTAAGGCAGAGCCCGCATCCTATATCATTAAACTGATCCGATTATTATTAAAACGGATGCAGTTCCAGATCGTATTTGTGTAAATGAAATTAATTTTGGTAGCGCTTGCAAGCCGGATCACGTTGCTTTGTAAGATTCCACCTTCACAGCATTCCCACCGAAAGGGGAAGTGTCTAGTAGTGAATTCGTAACTAATTTTGAATTTACTCCTCTACGGCTGAGTGAATCGGAACCAAATTTTGGCATCTCTTTGGGCTGGTGGGGAGGAGCTTAAATTTTTAGATTGGTAAATTTGGGCTCATTTTTTCGTGAAGGCAGCGGATACCGCCACTCGCTAATCGAACGTTAGGAATGATGTGCCATGTAAATAAAGGTAAACAACTACTCTACCGTGAAACATAATCGCATACATGGTCAAAGAACCGGTTTGCAACCCTATTATAGTGGAATAAACCGATCCGTCAGTTTCTTTGGTTCCAAAATGAGTCTAATTCTCTCACCTTTGCACACTCTCTCGCCTTATATTCGGGAAGATAAACCGACGGATATTGTTATTTCACTATTGTAGGAATCATAATAAGTTTAGTTCTCAAAAACCTCATGAATCTAGCTTGAGCTTGTATATGCAGCAGTGCTCCTCTGGTGAGATCTTTGTTTATTTCCCCGATGAAGCGCGTCTTTCACCATTGTGTGTCATGTTCGTTGTTTCTGATCAGCAATCACTTCTATGAGAGCAATAAAAACTCAACACCAACCGTTCACAGCATAAAATAAAGGTGAAAAAAGTCATAAAATGTGCATGGATCGAGACTGGATCAATTTGAGACCGGGATTGATCTGAGATCAATCCAGGGATCAATCCCGGGATTGATCCCAGGATCAATCCTAGGATTAAACCGGGGTTTGCTACGGGGGCTGCCGTTCAGCTTCGCACATTCTACAAGAAGAATCGAAAACACGATAAAGGATCATTTTTTTCGCACATTAGCAGAGGCTAGGAATGAAGAGACTGGCGGAACATTTTGGACGGAAAAAAGTTGTCCCAAGATCTCTCTAAATGAATGAGATAAGCATAGGTCCCTCTAAGACCAACCATCCTACCTCCGCTTGTCCACCTCGCCCTCCCAAGTCTCTCTCTACTGTTCAGTCGACGATTGCAAAGAAGCTACAGAACATCCTCGGCTGCAATCGAAGCTTCGCAATAGGTTCGATGAGCCGTAGCCTTCTTCATGCTAGCCCAAAATCCCTATTTATATCTGTTTTGTTTTGTTTTTATAGAACTAATCGTTATCCGCATACTCTTTCGTCAATAATGAACGAGGAGGACAGGGGGACACTTTCAGATGTCTGGTTGGCATCCCTATACAGCTGTCCCATTCGCTTCAGGATGGGAGTAGGGCAGCAACCGATCAGGAAGCGTACGTACGACTTTCGGAAGACTCTTGACGAGTTTTTGTTTCTATTATGGTCTTGTTTTGTTATTCTTCCGAACTCACAATATTCCGACCGAATGGGGAAGTGTCTAATAGCGAATTGGCGACTAATTTTGAATTTACTCAGCTACGGCTGTATGAGTATTCACCAAATTTTGGGAGCTCTTTGGACATATCGGAAGGAGCTTCCAGTTTCCAGTTTTACACCTTTATCAGGAATATCAGTGGATTGGGGTCCAAAGGAGGGGCATTTGATGTAAATATTTAGGAGAGGTTAGGAACTTCAAGTCTTCTTCAAATAAACCCACTCAGTCCGAGGTGACGACGAATCTTGAGTAGTCTCTTGATCCTCGATTGGCGCGTACTCCCCTCGTACGCCAAGTCTTCAGAGGGGAGGATTCTCCTTCTTACCGTTGGTTGAAACTGCGTGACATGACGCTTGGTTGAGAGACGAATGGGAGAGCCAACCGCACGCGAAGGGAACAGAGAGGGAGCTTAAGGTTTTAAATTGGTGAATTTTCAAACATTCTCATATATGTCCGCAGTGAAGATAGATAATATAGGAATCCGTCATTCGGTAATCGAACGCTGGGAATGCTGTGAACTCCACCCATCTTGAAATCCGTCAAGTGCATTTCAAATACACTAAGCAAGCCGATCCCACCTAACACAATTAGACTGCATCCCCATTTTCATTATTTCAGAAAGTACTTCAAATGCGTAACTTGCAGAAGATGTGCTTCAACGGGTGGCAACAACGATGCTTTGGAAGGGCACGCCATTCTGGCAGAATCATGGTGCTTTCTTCTATCAGAATGGTCGAATCGAACAACAAGTCAAGGCAACAGCGTGATAACATTGATGTTATGACATTTTTATATATTCTGATAAACCTCTTCCTGTTTCTCTTTCTTAGCATTGTTCACCCAAACCCATCTTTGTAATCCTTAAAGGCTCCCTCCGACCATCGCATTCATTTCTAGGTACATCCAATTAACGTGCGGTTGATTGATTGTGAGAGACAAGAGGGGAATGAAGAGACTAAGAAGGAGAGAGGATGGGACTCAGGACACTGGGAGCTATCCAATGACGTCAAAAAGCATAGGGTAAAAAAGTGGTCGGTGGGCGCCTTTAAAGGAGCCTGCCCACGAGAATTTTGAATTAGCGGGCTACCCTGATTTGAAATTTAGGCCTTTCCGCTCATGTTTTGCGGTCGTTCTTTTTCGTGAAATGATCAGAGCAATGTGAAAAGTCGTCTTGTTAATGCATCAGAGCTGTGCCTCATCGGTAAGCTAATATTGCTCAACTAACTTAAATAGTAGAGAAAAAAGGAAGATATTATTGAATAAAACTCTACGTCCGTACGTTTTGACGACTACGCGCTAACCGTGCACACTTCGGCACCGCAGGTTACGACCGGAACGGAATATTCTAAACTGCATTTACCGTTCAATTCGAAGATGTCTGAGATTGAATGTACATTAGGAAAATTGTTGCAATATAGAACTACTCAACGCAAGCAAGGAATAGTCGGAAAAACAAGAAAAACGAGAAAACGGGCGAAAACGAAGCCTAGAATATTCCGTTCCGATCGTAATTACAATGCCGACTTACGGTGCTTAGTGCATAGTCGTCGAAACGTGCACGGACGTAGAGTTTTATTCAATAATATAATCGGTCCAGGGATCCCCCGATGCCAGGCCCTATAGATAAAACACGGAAGTATTTATGCGCGGAACGATTTATTCTTCCCGGGAATTTCCCGAAACTGTTGGCTACAGAGGTGTCTTGTTGTAATTTCGTGTTATTTCTTGTTTTCTTTTTTCAATTTGAGTATTTCTTGATAGTATCACACTCATGAACTAAATAGACCACATTTGATGCATTATTTTGTCTGACCGCAGCTCGGTTTTCAGATGCAAGATCATAAAGTCAATAATGAGCAAAAACTGAAAAAGAAAACATAAAAGCTGCAAGAACGCACGCAGCACCCAAACATGCAGAATAAATCGATAGCAGTAAAATCGAAAATATACCGTTCCGAAGATGACGCATAAATTCCACTTCTCGCTAAGGCCAGTAACTTTAACCAGACCGTATTTTCGAATTATACGTTCCGCTTTTCTCTACTATATATTCGATTTTGTAAAAATCGCGTTGCTCTTTGCACCTTCAGTACTCCGCAGAGAGTAAATGAAATCGCATGAGATTCGGAATACCCGATCGGGATGTTTAGATCTAGTGAATAACGTAAAGAACTAATATGGCAAGAAACTCGTAGTACGGCTCCTTTAATGGTTCGATCAGGAAAAGTCAAAAATCAAAAAAGGTCATGGGTAGTGCACTTTTTACATTTTTGAAAACCGGGTCATGGTTGGTTAAAACTATGACCCGGAACATCGCGTTCTTGAAACTCAGATAAACATGGTGAAGCTGCCCAATCGCGCTGCCCACTCGACGCGTGCCGCATGCGTCGCGTGTTCTTAACGCGGGACGTCCGGTGGGTCGAAACAATGATGCGCTAACGCTCGACTGCGTCTGCCACGACTACTTGCCCTCCTCTGTTCTTTAGAGAAGAAGGGAGAGGGAGAGGGAGAGGGAGAGAAAGTCGACGAGTCTAAAGAGGAGCCACGAGGACTCTCACACTCTACCCTCCGCCTTCAAAGGGGGGACTTTGGAGCTGCGCGCGTGTTGATTAGGACCCCTTTCTATGCTCCGGAACGTTTTGTCTAGTTTTCATTTCACCCAACTTTCATGCCGTATATTATTGAGCATCGCATAAAAGCAACCAAATTTCCGTGCATTTCTCGATTCGGGTACCATAATCCACTTGGTACAGTGTTCTTTCCAGGCCTTGCGGTAACGCGATAAGGACTATCCCATTGAGTTCTCTCGCTGCCCTAATGACAATGTGACTCTTATCCCTTAAAGAGCGAGAAAGGGACCGGGGGGAGGGGGGGAGGGTTAAGCCTGTAGGCTCTGATTTGATTCCTGTCTGTCCGTTTGTTTTCCTCTACATGTGTCTGTGCGTAAGCCGTAGGCAGCATTGTCTGTAGAGCCCTTCGGCATCGTATTTACTTTGTGGCCAGTTCAATCATCCTGCAATCTTCCGCTTTGAATTTTCTTTTTTTAGTAAAAGATAGCATGAGTAAAAGCTAACTCAAAGTAGCCCCCCGTTTTCAGAATAAAGATTTACACTGTAAATCTGTAGATCGAATCAAAACTGGGTAGGTATTTGCGCTGAACTTTACACTTTTCGTTGAACATTTATAGCTTACCTCAGCTTTTAATCTTTTTTTAGCTTCTCCAACCCTTTCTTTTTCTTAAAGGGAACCTAAAGTGTCGCCAAATCGTATCTTTTGAGTTTGATCTATGCGGACTCCTACCGCGAAGGGTTGCAGTCTGATAGAAAAGTTGCACCGAACATGTTATTGCCTGCTATGAGGTGAGATCAAGGGAGGCGATGCCACTGGCAAGCAAAGGCCCTTCCTCTCACCTCGCGAGAGAGACTCACCCCCCCCCCCTTCCCCTCACGAGGGAGGATGGCTCTCAATCTTTTGCATTACACGTACTTTCAGCTTACGTTCTTGTATGTCGTTCTCTGTATGATGTCTCTTTATCAATGCTACCATGCATTTTAGATATTTGATGAACGAAGGAACTATGCGAAGAGGGAACGGCGAGGCAGAAGGAGAAATTTGGATGAGGAGACATCGCGAAAAAAGAAGGGATTTCTTCTTTTTTATTTCTTCCTTCTACCATCAGGTCCTCTCTTTTTTATTCTCTTGTTTTCTTTTTTCCCTAGCGCTTTTTATCATTGAGCAAAGATATCTGAACACTCATAATAATTTGATCAAATCGTTCAAAATCAGTATGAAGAGTGCATGCTTGGTAGAATTCGGTTATTTCCTCTTCTATGAACCTCTAGAATCCAAATTTATCATTCTAGCACACTAAGATATCGTTGCTCAAACATATTTTGTTATCATAGACTTCCAGTGTCATCGATATGTAGAAAACAATTTTCCTTTTTTTCTAAAATTCTGTTTCTCACCTCATTGAGCTATGCTTCGCTCTCGTTATCTCTTTATTACGTTCATTTACAGTTATTCCTCTTATGTGCTGATAAATTTTATGCTGTGTGATAGATCGTGGGAAGCATAGCAACTTTATCATGTTTCCTTGCTATTGCTGTAG
>LS916123.1:12373-23066 GCA_900490955.1 Micoletzkya japonica
AGTTCTCCTAATTTCAGCTGAGTTACAAGACCGAAATGCTTGCGGACTCCAACTGTACCGTCTGCTTCTCGAGTCCCTGTGTGAACGGAGGAATCTGCAATCCCGTCTCCGATTCGGAGTACTAGTTAGTCGTTTTCACTAATTTGAACAAACAATATAAGAATGGTAAGGGCATGGTAATATATTCGAAATCCTAGAGATGATCTTTCTGAAATGGATTCTTTGTAGCTGTGACTGTCCGGATGACTACTCGGGGCACAATTGTGAGACGCACGTTGTCTGTCAAGACGATTCATGTGGCGCGAACACCCAGTGCTATGTACAGAATCACCAGACAAACTGCGTGTGCAACAAGGGATTCTCTGGTAAGTGTTACGATTAACAGCATCCTACCATTATCGCATATATTACTTTTAGCTTCGCATAGATCGCCTAATAAGGGAAGTTGTTTTAATCACCGTTGCCGTTCGGCATGAGACCTAGACCATTTTAAAGCTCTTGAAACGTAGAATCCGAATCTGCTTTCCAAATGACGCTCCTATGTTTAGCGAAAGAAATTAAACCAAAATCGACATTCTTCTCAACGACGGAACCCCGGAACAAAAAAATAAAACATTTCAAGCTTTTTCTTCTATTTTTACTGTCACTATGTTTCTCTTTACATTAAGAACCCATACAAGAAATTTCATAAAATTCTAAAACTTTTGATTAGTGGCTGCTTCCTTCCTTTATATGATACACATATTTAACGTCGCATGATATGGGGTTGAAGATCGAAATTCAAAGAAGTTATGGATAAACAAGCAGACAAACAGAAATATACATAGACAAAAATGCAAATTTTTGTTGTGATATGTGAGTAAGATTTCGATCTTCGTACGTTAGCATCGGCACTCTACCTACTACAATTCATTTCTTATCCCGTGCACATTATTTCGGTCAAAATCAAGAGCTTATCATATAACGCCTTATCAATGGCCTGAAAAGATAGCGTTATGAGAGGTTTTGAACAAGCAACATACACACATGGTGGCGAAGCTTGAATGATCAAAGTTCAGGTGATCCATCGAAAAACTGTTCATTGGTCGTGAAATCTGCATGCTACTCTGGAGATCCTCACTATGTCACTTTCGACGGACTTACCCTGAACTACATGGGTGTGTCATGCTAGAATTAAATCATACGCTAAATCATTGTCATCCTGAAAAAAGATCATATAGCGTCGTAAGACTTTAATGGTTTGCACCTTTAGGTTCGTGCCCATACGTGTACTCGCAACCGTGTGGAGAGTTGAGCAACGGCTATGCATACTACTCGGTCAAATCGCAGAATTACATGGCTGAGCAATCAACGTCAGTATTTTGAATATTCTACGCAATCTGGACAAAAGGATAACATGCAAATTTCAGATATGCGGTTGCGTCAAGTGTAGAAATCGAGATGTACGGTCAGGTGATCACGATGCTGTCCACAGGAGTTGTCTTCTTCAACCAGGTAAAGCCTCAAAACCTCTAAAGAAGAATAAATTATTTTCAGATAACTGTTGCCAAGCCGTTCTATTGGCCGAATCAAAACGAGCCAAAGGTATTATTATAATTAAGGCATTTGAAAACCTTGATGCAACCCACGGCTTTTAGATTACTATAACAGCAGGCAATCGCGTACAAAACGACCAGCAGGTCGCTGTTACATTCGTCGGATCGGAGGTCTGTAGATATATCTATCTAGATAAGTTTGAGATAAGACAGGTCACCAATATCTACTTGTAGGTGTGCTTATACGTCCCAGACATCCCCGAATTCCAAGGTGCTAGCACACTATGCGGACTGGCGGGCAATATCGACGGCGACTGGACCAATGATCTTCTCATGAGGTTAGACGGAAGGGTATGGCAACGCTGATTACTATAAAGGGATAAGCAAATGCTACCACAGAAATTGAGCGAATTCAAACTGTAAGAGAGCTTTACAGCAACGGAACCGTCTATCCAGCCCCAGCTGACCAAACAGCTTATGTAAGCTTCCTTATACGCAATCAACTCAATTATTTCATATGTGTTGCGTTTGACGTTCAGTTACGGACTATCGCGTCTTCGTACCGTAATAGGAAAAGAGTGATAGATAACCCAGATAAACAGATACTGTTACAGACGCGCGTTGATGACTATTCCGATACGTGGCTGACGTCCGACTACTGGCACTACGACAACCAAGTGGCGTGTTCCGATGGAAAGACTGCGACCGATCTCAGCGGAACTTGTGTAAGTGGAGAAGATATAGACCACGATACCGGAATGAGAGGCAGGAATTTTAGGATCTGTACAACTCCGGCTCCGCCTGTCAGGCTATATACGACGCGATGTTGGGACAGGTCGGTTTTCCATCTTTTTCTTGTTCCGAGCGGAGTTAGAACCTCCTTTTGAATAGCTGTAGACAAAATTGAGAACGTAGAATTCCAGGGACCATTTGCCGCATGTTCTCCTATGGACAAGGATGTCGTCCAAGCGGCCTACGATCACTGCGAGTACGTAACGTGTGCCGATCCAACGAACAAGTGCGAGGGCCTCACGGACTTTGCCCACCAATGCCAACAGGCTGTGCCAAGTAAGCATAGACATACACCGCATAAAGCCTACTCGTCGAGGCAAGAGTAGGAGCAGTGACAGCCAAACTCTCCTGATTAAGGCGCTAACATCTCCGGATGGAGGGACGACGGTATCCTCACTGGATGTCCCGTTGTTTGCCCCGCCCACTCAACCTTCCAGGTTGGCTAACTTCCAAGCTGAATAACACAAGTAGGTTAACGAGGATGTTTAGGATTGCACTACATTCTGTCCTTCAACATGCTCCTCTCATGATGCTCCCGACCACTGCGATCACTGTATGTGCTTATTTCGGATCAATAAAGTATACGATAACCGCATAATTTCAGTCTGCCAAGATGGCTGCGATTGCGACTACGGTTACGTAGTGGACAACACACAACCCGGACTCACATGCATTCCTGTACAGGACTGCGGATGTAACGATCCTGATGGAAACATGCATGCAGGTTGCTGGATAAGGGAATTATGCACTTTAGACTCCCGTTTGCAGCTGACGTCCCTTGGCTGACGGACAACTGCACCGTTACCAACCGTTGCTCCAACGGCACGTATCTCAACCAGGCAAACGAATGTTCGGTCGTCGGTCACTGTGATATAATTGATGGTGCTCAGCAATGCGTCTGTGACACAGGATACGTTGTGAGTGGTTATGCCTTGATAAGATTATGGTAACCTCTGGAAGCTGACGACGCCATCCTTCAACTAATATCAGTGATAAGGTTTCCATTGATGACTTTGTGCCACAGATATGAGAATTGCGCATAACCACATTGCACAAAACGTTCTACGGAGAAGTCTTTTGATTTCAGGGTGATGGATACACATGCAAGGACATCAACGAGTGCATCGATACGACCGTTTGCAGTGTCAACCTTGGGCAAGGAACGTGCACGAATACTGCCGGTTAGTATCTCTTACACTCTGATATGATCCACACCTCCGCAATAGTAACACTAACTTAACAGGTTCCTACTTCTGCACATGCTCGCCGTACTTCGAAGGATCCAACTGCGACCAGTACCGCCCCAACCGACACTGCGCAGATCTCTTCGTCTACCACGATATTACAGCTTCTGGAGTATACCAGTTCGTTGCAAACAATAACTTTACTTATGACTTAAAATATGATTTAGGATTCTCCCGGATGGAGCATCTAAGCAAGTCTCCGTCTATTGCGACATGGACGTCGAGGGTGGAGGATGGACTGTAAGAAGGAAATTTCAGAACCGAAACATCGAACTTTTAGATCGTATCTGCGTCAATTGGTGGATACCTGAACAACCGTACGTACGCTGAGTATGTTGCGGGTATCGGACCCGTACTAACCGGAATCGACGACCAGGCCACCTCTGCACCTGATATTGTAAACGCGTGGATCGGACTTGAGACTCTCAGTTTGCTTACGGAGAACAACGATGAATCGTAAGCTGCTTGAAGTTCCGACAAAGCTAATGACCAACGAATGACGAAAGGCAGATCTTGCGCAGCTTGAAGTTTCTATGAAACTGTTTTGTTTATCCCACTACACCACAGTGTTCTGACAACGGTAAAAATGTTAAGCGAACGAGATGCCGAAAAATAACCTTGATTTCGGTAGGAACTCTCGCACGGAAAACACTGTATCCTAAGCTTTTTGGCTCGTTCGCTTAACATTTTGAACACTGTGACACGTGTATTTAGAGTTGTATGCTATCGTCCTCTTCAGGCTCCGCGTTGAACTATTCCGTTGCCACTTGGACGGAACAACGTGGGAAGACACACGAACCGACTGCACGTATGACTACTTCTCTGTCCTTGGCAACGATACCGAATATGCTGTGAATATCACCGAGGTATGCATGTAATTTATCTAGGATAGGGAGAAGAGTATTATTCAGGTTTGCCACGGATCGGAGACTTCTGTGGGTTATGGAGAGGGATGGGCTAGGTGGGATCTGACCAAACCTGGTCCAAAGTTCGTTGCCGTAGACACTGATACAAGTAAGTGTGTTAGTGGATTCTTTTGTTCTTGCTAGGCAGCATATTTTTTTCAGGTTTCTGCTCTTCGTCCTTCCAGAATGTAGGATGGTGGTACGATGGAGCAAGGTAACTTCAAAACTCAAAATGCATGCAAATGCATGCTTTGACCACTTAGTGAATTGCGAAGTGCTTTAGCATTTCGCAATTCACTAAGTGCTTTAGGTGCTTTAGCGTGCTTTAGCATTGAGACTATCTATTAGGTGCGGTTACGCTAATCTCAACGGTGCTCGACTGGACTGCGGCGAGACTGCCACTCAGGACCCCGCCTCCTACATCGAGTGGGCGGGCACGCCAATCAGCCAGGTACGAACGAGTTCCCATAATACTGCATACTACATTTAATATTTTTCATAATATATTTAGAGTGCATTTAGTTCATGCTTATAGCTAAAATGAGTTTCTTAATACTTCAACTACATACTTTCACTATTCTCATGTTTTCTTGTAGGCACGAATGCTTATTCGACCCCGCGACTTCCCCGACTACGACCTCAAGGATTGGATGTAGGGAAGCTGAGGTGTTTTGGTATCATATGGTCTGATTGAGATCTCGATAAACTTGTCATCCATCTTGCACCACATCTCATGGTCAAAGGTTGGTGATGTAATTATCGTTAGGTGATACGAGCTTGCACGAACTTGTAGATAAAACTGTTTCCGTGGCAGTGGTTCCACTTTGGACAATGACGAGAACGTTCCGAACCGCTGCACGTAAACCGGCTCTACAGAGCACCCGCGAATATCTATCGATGCAGTTTTTATCGTGGGGTAGTCGAATAGTGTTTTCAATAAATTTATTCAGTCTCCTAGTGCATAACGGGCTCCACCCGGAGGGGTACTGTTCGATCTGAAAGAGGTGGCCTCGTATGAGCAAGCAAGAGACACTCGTTACCGTTATAGAATTGGTTTCCGAGTGCTCGAGAGTACACTTGAACTGTCTGTCCCTGGGCACCCTGCAAAACAGAGTTGTTTCAATCATTAATTGCTGCCTCTGTACTATCAATTTATGTATGAAAAGCATGCCTGGTATCCTCCCTCGGCCCAGCTATCTACCACTTCTCCGGGACCTAGCCGCTCGACGACTCCATTTGTCACGCGGACGGGAGTGTGGATCTTCCTGCGATAGTTGTTGATCTCGGATATTTCAATCATACTGCTTACTTGAAGATCATGACCTGTCGTCCGTCAAGGGCTCCTCCGTATCGGTAAAGATCAGCGCCGTCGGGTGCGCGCTTCTGCAATCAATCGTCCCGGTTGCGACGCACTTGAACTTTTCAAGGAACCCCGCCTATCAAGTTCGCTAGAAAGATCGCTCGCTAACTTACAACAGCGTACTGCCACGGCTTGGTCATATCGGGAGGCGATGCGTACGAGTCCTGAAAGGTGTCCTTATATCTCCAAGACAACGATATACACAGCTTCCCAAGGAGACGGACAGTACAACGTTAACAGATAAATGATGTTGGGTGAGTGGAGAGTTACCTGTCCCAGGATCTTCTCGTACAGCACGCGATACCGTCCAGTCTTCACGACGGGACCGGGTTCCTGCAATGCATGGATAAGGGAAGGCTGTTGAAATGGGCACTAGAGCCGTTGAATCGGGTCTTTTCCATGGTTATGTTTCACGTATTACATAAATCCAGTAATAGCCTGGTTATACTGAAGCAGATGAAAGATAAGCATGGAAAAGGAACCGATTCGACGGCTCAAGTCGGCACTCACATTGCTCACGGGCTTAACGGGGCCGGCTACTTCCTCGATGGGGGCGGCGGCGGGGACCGGCGATTGGACGTACTGTGAGAGGGCGAGGGGAAGGAGGGACAGGAGCACCACGTACATCTGAAGATGGATAGACAACATGGAATCAATTTTTGAAGTCAAGGCAATGCTACTGCATAGAGACTACGAGGTAAAGCAAAAGGAGCTGGGAGAAGCGAGAAAACTGGCAAGACTTCGTGGTGCAAGTTGCGAAAACTTTTGTAGAGCACGGAAGTCAACGAAAGTACGTTGAATGGCGCTCAATGTGCTGTCTTGCTATACGGCACTGTCTACCGTGAAGTTTCGACGACAGTCAACTAGGTGCAATGCCTCTATGGAGGAGTATAGGAGTATGGAGTAAGAAGACACTACAAATAAGAAAATCCTTGGGCTCTTCAGGCCAACGTATAAACAGAGCCACCCGCAGCGCAATCCTTCTCCACATATCAACTGCTACTTCGCCTTATATATACTACTCTCTCGCGAACTTCCTAAGCTCTTGTATGCTGATAACTTAGGAAGTTCACAATGAGATGAGCAGCATTCGTTAACGAGGAACAGAGAGCGCTTATAAAGCACCTACTAGAACGCGGTGTGAAGATGTTAGAGATAGAGAGGCACAATGTTCTAAATGTTAAGCGAACGAGCCAAAATTCTTAGGATACGGTGTTTTCCGTGCGAGAGTTC
This sequence comes from Micoletzkya japonica, assembly GCA_900490955.1. Taxonomy (NCBI): domain Eukaryota; kingdom Metazoa; phylum Nematoda; class Chromadorea; order Rhabditida; family Diplogasteridae; genus Micoletzkya; species Micoletzkya japonica. Next base: position 19,443 of record LS916123.1, read on the forward strand.
CTACCGAAATCAGAACTATTTTTCTTCGTCTCGTTCGCTTAACATTTTCACTGTTGTTAGAACACTGTGGAGGGATAGCAACTACCAGTAAGTCGAAAGGCCAAGCGGGGAGCAAGGCAGTTGCAATCGCGATGAGGAGAAGGAAACAGCGTAGCGGATCGACCTGTCAGAGAGTACACGGAGGAGCAAACTAAATATATTTTTAGTATTTTTTCGGCGCAGATCATTTAAAGTGAGTATTGACTAAGGCAATCACTGCTGGCTGTAATGCATAACAATGTCCTTCAAGGGTAAAGTGCGCCAAAAGAAATAATTTATATTTTTAATTTGAAGATGGCAGAAGCCCATGTTGAGTGTCACTTCTTTATTATACTCATAAACAATCGAACGAGATATCTCTACCACATAGCTGTGCTAGTCACAATGTTCTCACAGTATTGCTAATCTTAAGCAAACGAGATACTGCAAAATATCCCCGATTTCGGTAGGAACAATCACACGGAAAAATGATGGCTTAAGCATTTGGAACATTTTGAACATTGCGTAGAGCCATCATGTGTCTTACATTTATACCTTGCAAAACATTCCTGCTGTGCTTCACGAATTTCTGATCCACTTAGTATCAGAGTCGTTAACGAAATTTCATACTAACGATACGTGTACTTCCGCATGTATAGTGAACTGTATACTATACTTGATGCTTGTGATATTTATTGCTACCTGATCGAAAGCTATGTATGCCGATCTTCTCTAAAAAAAGCTTTTCGATTTATAGGGAGAGGTGAGGTGAGCGGTAGCTACGCTCCGCGAAGCGATTCGATTCCTTTCTCTTACAATTAGCTGAACTCTTCCGGTAGTTAGCGCGCAAAATATCACAGAGTGCGGGGAACTGAAATTGCAGGGTTGCTATGTGATTTACTGCACAGATTACGGTTTGGTGATAGATAGGCAAAGTGGGGAGGGGGAGTATGCGGTTTGCGCGAGCACAGTTCACTGGGTTGTACGCAGAGAATCGAATTGGGGAGTTGTAGGTAGCTTATCGCTAACCACCTCACAATTGCAAGAAGGTTCATGCAAGTCAAGTGATCAGCAAAAATTGCATCGAGCATTACGCCTCAAAGGCCAACCATAAGACATTATCAAATCGCTCACTACGTTGAAGTTTTCCTGTTATTATGCATTGCAAAGAAACTAACACTCTAGAATTCGTGTTTACCGGAAATGTCCGGTGCTTGAGTTTCGTCAACCTCTCAAAGACGGAACCTGTGAACACTGCGAGTATGTGATAACTACGAGAACAAATGTTCAGAGCACACCCGAAAACTACATAGGTGCATACGTGCTGGTTGGTATACGTGATTTGTCGGACTCTATGATTCTCGCGATCGTTCCACCTTTGCCATACGCACACGGTGTGACCCGCGCTTTACGTTGGGCACGGCTTTGTGCGTAGTATACCCATTACGCGGTTCCGTACGAAGGGCAAAAGCACACTGATCACGCGCGGCTCTCTCTCTCTGTGCAACCGAGATAGCCCATTGCAGTTTTCAGCGGAAGAATTCGTGGGGTGAGCAGTGATAAATTTCCACTGTCACAGCAAGCGAAACGTCGCAACCATGTTTAACAATCGGGTTGGTTAGTAGCTATTTCATTAAAGGCCCCCTCCGAGCACTTTTTGACCCTATTCTTTTTCGACATCATTGGATAGCTCTCAGTGTCCTGAGTTTCGTCCAAAATGTAGAAAGCGTGAAAATTCGCCGTTGCCGAGAAAAAGCTGTGCAAAGATTTCTCTCGTTGTCTGCGTCTCTTCATTCCTCTCTTGTTTCTCACGATCAATCAACCGCACGTTAATTGGTTGTACCTAGAAATGAATGAGATGGTCAGAGGGGCCCTTTAAAGGGACATGGAAGCCAAAAAAGATTGCCTTTCATATGAAAGTTTGTCGCCAAAAAAATAAAATGAGAACCAAAACCAAAAATGTATACTTCGCGAGATATCCAATTTTGCATTTCCTAGCCAAGGCGCAGTCTTACTGCGTTTAGCGCATAGTATCAAAGCAAATGGCATAGCGGTACCCCCGGAACAAAAAATGTTTCTCACTGCAGAAATTTTCTTTAAATATTTTTCAAACGCTATTATCTTTATTGTCGTCTACGAAACGTATTTTATTAGGTTGGCAAGAAAGTTCTTGGGCAGGTTGAAACTTTTTATCAGATTAATAGGTTATGGTTTACGAATAAGTTTGCATGCTCTGCCTACTGCAATACCACCGTACCATTGTCCGAGGATGTCATAAGCCACTCCATTGTGGACAACTGATATGATCTCTTCAGCTGTGGAAACGGGCATTCGGTAGACAAACCCCGTTTGGGGCTTCCTTCCACAGAGCATGACCTGGCCTTACTCTCTATTCGCAAGGAGAAGCCAGATGCAACCAATCGGGAAATGTCAAGTACTATTTGGGTTACCCATCCCACTATACAGAATGGCCATCAGTCACTTCGCTATAGAAGAGTACTCCCCCGATGGATACCCCATGCCCCACGGGCCACCCAGAGGGAGACCCGTGTGACCAGTGGTCAGTCTTTTCTCTCCTGCTTCCAACAAGCGAAGTTTCTGGAGGGACTAATGATAGGAAATGATAGTTGGAGACCCTACAACAACGTCACATATAGAATGATCTGATAGCTAAAGGAGAGGAGCTGCTAGTGCAACCGAAACCGAAAACTTGCATTACATGAGAATTTCATTGTTTCGCTTTTGGACCAGCAAAGAAATCGATTTCAATAGACTACTACCAAAAGCATGAATGGTCACTCTATCCGTATATGCACGGTAACTTAGACAACTTGCGTATTTAGTCATGGAAAACAGGCTCAGAAGGGCAAAAACCCTCTTCTCCCTGACAATGCACGACCTCATACTGCGGATGAGGCCTTGCTTTAAGCTGAGCGAACTGAGTTGGGAAACCGAAACCCACTCACCTTATTTAGCTGACAGTAGCCTCTTTCACTACCATTTATTGCTAGGCCTTACTTCGTCTACAGCCGAGAAAAGCTTCCTTGAAACAGGTACCCGAAAATCACAGACAAATCTGTTCTGAGAGTCACAACTCTTTTCCTTCTTGAAGGAAGGTATCACCGAGATACCCGAAAGAAGGGGATAGGTTGGTGATAGAATAGGTGGCAACATTGAAGATTGAAATTGTTTCCTGTTGAAGATATGCAAAAATTAAAGCAGCTGTTATTACTGCCCAAGAACTTTCTTGCCAACCTAATATAAGTATGGTCATGTTCGGTTTCAAAAAATCCGTCTCTTCCATGTCCCTTTGCTATGCCACTAGGCTAATGTTTTATCGAGAGATTGAGGAAGTCGTAATTTTTAAAGGGACATGGAAGCCAAAAAAGATTGGCTTTTATATGAACGTTTATCGCCTAAATAATATAGAAATCAAAACCAGAGTGCACAAAAATGTCTACTTCGCGAGATATCCTAAAAATCGTTTCCCAGCCAAGGCGCAGTCTTACTGCGTTTAGCGCATAGTAACGAGGCAAATGACATCGAGGTATTCCCGGAACAAATAAATATTTCTCGCTCCAGAAATTTTTTAAAAATATTTTTCAA
>LS916123.1:23636-35896 GCA_900490955.1 Micoletzkya japonica
AAATCAAAACCAGAGTGCACAAAAATGTCTACTTCGCGAGATATCCTAAAAATCGTTTCCCAGCCAAGGCGCAGTCTTACTGCGTTTAGCGCATAGTAACGAGGCAAATGACATCGAGGTATTCCCGGAACAAATAAATATTTCTCGCTCCAGAAATTTTTTAAAAATATTTTTCAAACGCTATTATCTTTCTTATCGTTTCAGAAACATATTCTAGAAGTATGGCCATGTTTGGTTTCACAAAATTTCTCGCTTCCATGTCCTTTTAAAGAGACAGAGTTATAGAAGCAAACTTGATCAAAGTCAGTTTGTAGTTTGCTTTATAATCTTTGCACCTCTTTAATTTATTTGATCCTGCATTTCGGGGATATCTTCCATCTCGTATCGGCCTCCGTCAAACAAAATAAAAAGAAAAGAAATAAATACGCTCCAAGAAGTATGAATGTATGCCAATAGAAGTCAGTGCTACCTGGTACATCTCCTCAAACTCATGCTTAGTTCTTTTGAAATCGTGGACGCTAGGGGTTAAAAACCAAGCCTTTTAATTGCATTATGAGACCGACAGATTTACAGGAAGTGTGGAATTAAAAGGACATGGAAGCGACATAATTTTTGAAACCAAACCACAGCATTCCGCCCGGTGAAGAATGTACCTATTAGCGAAATGACCACTAGTTTTGAATTTTCTCAAGAGTAACTAAACCAATCAACACCACATTTTCAGAACTTGTTGAATTCATAGTGGCGAGCTTAAGTTTTTAAAGGGACATGGAAGTGATTTTCAAGTGAAGCTTATATGAAAGATCTTGTTGTAATTAGTATAAAAACAAAAGGAAAAACAATAAAAATTAATAGTATTCGAGAAATGATTTTTTGAAATTTCGCCCAACGACGATGCTACTGTGTTTAGCGAAAGGAATTAAGCCAAAAGCGACATTCTTCTCAACGACGTAAGCCCGGAACGAAAAAATAAAACATGCAATTTTCGAGCTTTTTCTTCGATTTTTTATTGTCATTATGTTTTTCATCACGTTTTAAAACCTCAGAAGAATTTTCATCGAATTTTTAAACTTTTGATTAGAGGCTGCTTCCTCCCTTTAAATTCATGATTTTTCGTTCACTGGTTCGCCTACAGGATTGGATCCTTGCACGAAAACCGCCGTTCGCTATAATAACGCTTGGAATGATGCTAAAATGACAATAAAGATATCTGCGTTTTAAAAATAGTTCTAAGAAGGTCGTGCAAAATTTATTTGTTCCGCAATATCCCGATGCCTCTTTATCCCGATGCCATTTGCCTTGTTAATATACTATGCATTAAACGCAGTAAGACTGCGCCTTGGCTAGGAACTTAAAAATTCGATATCTCGCAAAGAATACATTTTTGTGTGCTCTGGTTTTGATTTTTTGTATTTTTAAGTTTCAGTTTTACACCTTTATCAGGACTATCAGTGGATTGGGGTCCAAAGGAGGGGCATTTGATATAGATAGGAGAGGTTAGGAACTTCAAATCTTCTTCAAATAAACCCACTCATTCCGAGGTGACGACGCATCTTGAGTAGTCTCTTGATCTTCGATTGGCGCGTACTCCCCTCGTACGCCAAGTCTTCAGAGGGGAGGATTCTTCCTTCTTATCCTTGCTTGAAACTGCGTGGCATAGCACTTGGTTGAGAGACATAGCAAACCGCACGCGAAGGGAACAGAAAAGGAGAATCTGTTTTTTTTGTATTATTTAGGTGAAAACGTTCATATGAAGGGCCATCTGTTTTGACTTCCATGTCCCTTTAAGAGAATCAGATGGTATAGCGTTTAGATTGCACCCCTAGTAGGCTCCCTCAATCAACACCTCTCAAGTTGTGCATGCGCTCAATCACGGGGAACCTTGAACAATATCTACCTGTGTTCAATCATGGAGTTCTCCTGTTTACTTCCCCCGAACACACCTTTCCATCCTTCTCCTTCCTTTCCCTATTTTCGTTCCTCTCTGATTTTCTTCTGCTGTTCAGCCACTTGAGCTAATCCATTCCGCATACATTTCATGAGAGGTCCGAGCGAAAGGTTTCGCGGTTTTGACGAAACTAAGGAACTGCTCCGGAATTGCTGGAGATGGCTAGAGAGAATTTTCAACGGTTGCGCGATTCCTGGAACAATAAGCTTTATCGTTTGAAGAATAATTCACTCAACACAAGTATGATATCACTACCGTCAACTTAGTTCATATCGGGACAGATTCGGTATATTCGGTATATTCCGAACAAGGCCGTAACTCGCTTAGAAATGGTCGTAGAAAGTTCTGGTTGGAATTTTTGGAATCCTTAGGTCCCGGTCTACACGTATGCCAAATTTGAATACGATTCAACAACTCCAAACCCCTTAAATCGGCTCATTTCCCCTGCAGTCGAAATAGCCCCCTACCCAATGCGCATTTCACGTTTTTCGTCATAACTATTTTCTTTGTGAACCGATTGAGCTTAAATTAAGTACACGTATAGATCTTGATGAGACGAATCGAACAGTTCCAACCAGAAGTTTCTAGACCATTTTCTAACGGAGTTATGGCCTCATATAAGATATACCGAATCTGTCCCAATATTCACTAAGTTGACGGTACAATCAATAATTATTACCGGAAAGCTGACCATTTCATGACTTTCGCTGGGAGATATCAAAATTATTGAGCGACACACTTGATTGAAACGATAACTAATGTCCAGCTCTCTTGAGCATAGATAGTACCATTAGCCCCACTCTATTTGTCCCCATAATGATAATCCCCTTAACCGCCCCCTCTCTCCCCACTCAGTGCATGCTCTTGGTCACTGAGTTCGTCGCCTCTCGATGACTCATCCTCGCCAAGTAATTGGTTTGATCAAAGGGAAAGGGAATCACACAGTATGAGACGCGCTCTGACAAATGTAATTCTATCGGAAAAGGACAGTCACAAAAGTGCATCGCACGTAGGTCAAGGGAGTGATTTATTACAGTATCATATTTAAAGCAGACGAAAGATAAATGATCTTGGAAAATCTTACATGCTAAATTTTTGATGAAGCGAAGTGTTAACTCATATTTATTTCGATAAAGGTTGCTGAAATATATCTTGCATCTTCACTAGCAAAAGTTGCTGAAATGTATCTTGTATCTTCACTTGTAAATGATATCTAGACTGAGCGAAATTTCACCCCCACACAGAACATTGTGAAATATTCACCACACAAATTTCACCAGCCCGCTGGTGAATGAATTCCTGAATTTTGTGAAGTGGCTTGGGAAATGCTGTTTGGTGGTAAAACTTTGCTGATTGTGAGTGTACAACTCCCTTGATTTTCTTAAATAATGGAATGGCTAGATACATAGATGAGCACAAGGGTATTATTACTGGGAAGACTGTTGTAATCTTTTTTTTGTTTCCTGGCCTCATCTAAATAAACTCTTCCGTCCGTTGTCGCAATCTGATTAGGCCCTGTCTACCGACGCCCACCCATGGGTTAGTGGGCAAACAGTTCTGACGAAGATTTTCTCTGTCTGCGTCCCTACGATGCCTTCGTTAGTGTCGAAGCACGCCTAAAGTATAGTTGCGGTCTCGGTCCGTCATATCTAGTATAGTGGATTAAAAAGATCCCTCGGAAAATCATTCCGAATATAAGGCGAGAAAGTGTGCGAAAGTGAGAGAATTAGACTCATTTTGGAATGGAGGAAACTGATCGGTTTACTCCACTATAGTAACTTGAATATGAAAGGAAATCGATGAAACCTCACTAACCGCTTTGAAAATATAACTAACCTTGGTTGGTCTATTTTCTCTAAACCTTACTAGCGGTTCCACTCGAAAGCGTAGAGTTCTGCCTAGCTTAATTGTTAATTTGTTCAAATTGATTTTTACTATCATAGTTGTAAATAGTTATTCAACATGTAAGGTTGTGGTTAGTATTCATTGCTCTAATGCCATGTCTAGCAGGAATGAGACGACGGACGGAACCATATATGCTAGAAGTTGACTAAATATCTTTGAAAACCTCCGGAATCGGCACTACAAACGGAACGATTATATCTTTCCCTTTTCTCTACTATACCTACTCAACCGCGCTCGCTGCATTTTTCATTGTCTTTTTCTAAAACCAGTGACTCATCGTCGGCTGTCGAAACATCGAAGGGGACGAATAGTACGAAGCGATGGGTTATCCAGTTTTCTCGACTTTTCCATTATCTCCTCTCCCCATTGGGGTCCCTTTTAGAAAAACGCGTTCCATCACGCAGTTTTGCATGGAAAAAGCGGCGGGTGAAGAGGATGCGAAGGGCGGTAAGATAACGAGTTTTCGGCTATCTTTTAGTGATCGAACGGAGAGCGGCGACCACACCCTTTGAGAGAAGAGAGATGGAAAGAGAGTCGGTAGTTTTCAGGGGTAACTTATCTGACTCATCACCCTCTATAACTCGGATCGGTGTGCCGTATACTCTCTCGCATTTCCCAATCATTCCCTCCTCCTCCTCCCCTATTTCTCCCATGTATTCCTTCCCTCCTCCCGACCCCACCCACTTTCCCGTATATAAGCGGACCCAGGCGTCATTAGCGCCCCTGCTGGACCTAGAGGTAGACACTTCCTCATCCTCCCTTTTACCTCCTAAGCCCCCACTCCCTCCCTGCTAAGGTCTAGCTCCCCCTACCCACTCCTAAGATTACCTCTCCCCTCGCCCGTCGCTAGAGATCAGTCCAAATGTTGACAACAACTGTCTCGCAGTGTCTGCGTCTCTTCATTTCCCATGCACTCTCGTTCTTCTCTAGCCTCTCCCTCTTACTTTCCTCTACAGCTCCACCCAACCGTTCCTCCTTCTTCTCCTCTAATACCTTCGCGAACATTCTCTGCCTTCGTCGTTACGATGTTGACTACAATATGGGGGAGGGGGTGTACTGTACGGGTGAAGATCGACATTCCAGTTATCGTTATCCCATTCCCTGATAACGTCCCACTCATCCTCAGACAAACTGTGATCTTTGCTAATCTTTTTGAATAGTGTCCACTTTTAGTACGGTGTACTTTCCCTTTGTTTTTCTCATCTACATTCGCGTGGTTAGGCTTTGTGAAATTGTTGCATACCCATCTTATGAAACATAACCTAGCGTTTTGCGTGGAATAACGAAATGGTGCTACTGGGATGAGTCAGCGCATTATTGCATAACGCAAAATGCAGTATTTAGGGAGATTGCGGTTACATGAGTGCCCGTGACTAATCTGGGAATTAGCATTTTTGCCTTTTCATACAGACTGACTGGCAGTGAGTCTCTTTTATGGCTAAACAGGAAGCAAGATTGACGGGGAAAAGAACAGATTTCCTAGGCTCAACAACTTTTCCACGGTTGTTTGTCCGAGCGTGATTCACTGGGCGCGAGTTGCCACTTGACTGAGCACGCACGTTTTCTATCTCTCTCCCTCTCCCTCCTTCGCACTCTCGAGAATAATACCCGAGTAGGGAAAGGGAGAGTTGTCTGACTTCGTGGCTGCTTGATACTTCCACCCCCTCTCAGTACAATGCATCGTGTTTTTGCCGCTTTCCCATCTATTCACACCGATTTTTCGCGTTATTCTGTGGCTCTTTTCAACACTGAACTACGGAACATATCATAAGAGTCCACAAGAGTGAAAATGAATACATTTCCACGATAAGCGAAAATTTATTTCGCCAATAGAGGCTATTTTGAGATAGTGTCTATCTACAGCAGATGTTCAATGCTTGAATTCGCTCAGATCTCGCGAACGGCTCCGCTCGCTATTTGTATGCATTTCATGTGCCTCTTCTTTCCTTCCTCTTCTACTCATCGCATTCATCTCGTCTCAATACACTATTTGAGCGAGGGCGATGCTTATGAAAACAGAAGCATACCTGAGCTTTACCTCTCCCCTCTTGCCCTCCCTCTTACCTCCTAACTCTCTTTCTCTTACCTCCCTCCTAATATCTAACACTCTCTCGCTCCCTCCGAATTCCCCCCGTTCGTCGTCCTCATCGATTCGCATGCATGCATTCAGTCTATTGTGCCCATCTGTGCCATCAGACTCTGCTCATTTCGCGTACTCTCTCACCCTTCTCTCTTTCTCTGCCGTCTCTCCCTTTCCCACACTCTCTCGTCCCCCTTCCAGAAGACATGGCACTCGTATCGCGTCGTTGGTTCGACGAGGAGGACCGCGCTCTCCGGTAATCATTTTGAAATTGCATTTTCGCGCGCTTTTCCAAATTCAAAAACGGCTGATACTCAGGCGACACCGGGATTCGTTCTGGGAGAGGGACGACTGGCTGGACGACTGGGCTGACTGGCCGAGAGACTGGCCCAAGCCGAGAGATCTCATGGAGAGGGTAAGAGGGATTTATTCAGTCCGTTAGTAGTATCTATCCTAATATCAACTATAGCGTGGAGTATGCACCGTAGTTATGGGCCAATCAGCTCATTGGTTTCTTCAATCCGCTTCGCTTTGCAGTCGGAAATAGGAATGTCGACAACTGAACCATTTCTCTGACTATCAACCCTATGCAGAATGACTGCACGAAATCTGCATACAGTTAGAGTTGTGATATGTCTTACATCTCGCTTTCTTCTTGTAGTAATTCCTTAGCTCTGCTAGATGAGTACTGTACTTCTCGGAACCTCCCCCCCCCCCTCTTCCTTTACCGGAAACCCCAGCAAACGGATTAGCAGGGCGTGGTAGGGACTGTTGACACAACTTGAATGGGAAATGGAGGAAAAGAGCGAAATGCGAGAAAGAGAGAAAGAGAAGAGACGAGAAAAGCCAATTCGGCCGGCTGATTCAGATGGCAAATACACGTAGACATATGCGAGGGAGGTTATGATAGGGGTTTGAAGGGGAAGAGGAAAACAGAGGACACTTCTTTTGAGACTGTGAGCGAGTGCTCAGTTTTCAAGCGGAGATTAGTCAGTTAGGATGTCTATGTAGAAATATGTTTTCCTGGTTTTTTTGTAAAGAGATCAAATGTAAGGCGCTATCGCAGAGTGATGAGATGAACCGTGAGTGTCGCGCATTCCATTCATCGTAGGCTGAGTTGCCATAAACGTAATGGAATTGCCCTGTTTTGACGGCGGCTACCGTAATCCCATTTCGCTGCAAGACGATCGCCATCTTTCCTCGGGTTTCGGAACGGGTTAGGTGATGGGTTTGGAACTGGCCATAAATACATGCGAAATGCTGATGCTATTGTTTGGATGCATTGATCATGATTTCCTGTTACCGGTCTAGAACAATTATGGGCTGTAGGAGTTTGATCTTCAAAAATATGATCTAAATTTTTGGCGGGAACTTTGAATTTGAATTCTACGTTGTCAGGAAATGACAGAGGCTAATCGCCCCAATAAGACGCTCCCCTATATTCTTCGTTCAACTGGGGGCCCGGTAATTATCTACTCACTTCGCTCAGTCGCTTGACACATACTTTCTCTTTGGTAGGTAGCCTCTCTGGTAGCAGGGGGGAGAGGAAGAGAGACGGAGGAGAGACAGAAGAGGAAGGAGAGAGTGTGTCAGAGAGATGAAGCCAAATCGGATGAGAGACTCCCTGTCTGTCCATGTGTAGTATGCAACTGTGAAGGGGGTTATGGATTGGCGACTTATGAGGGGAAGGTGGGGGGATAGTGGTATAGAGAAGAGGAGAGAAGAGGGGTAGCCCTCTCCTTTAGGGGGTAGTAGGTGAAGAGTAGGCTCGAATGAAGAGAGGAGGAGGAGGAGGAGGACTAGTCATGTCAAACCTCTCCCTCCCGCTCCTCTTTCTCTCTGTCTCTCTCTCTCTTTTTCGTTCAGCATTCCTCCTCCTCCTCCTCTTTTAGTATGTTTTCGTGCAATCGCGTATTGATCAACTACATCCATAGGCGGCGTATGGGAGATAGGTAGCATAGTGTACGCTATTCGGATACCCGTCGCTTCAATAATTCACTAGGAAAGTTGCAGTACATCGATCAATATCTCTATCTATATAGCTAGAGTATTTATTTCGGTAGTAAAACATGTCCATGGTCAATCATGGTCAAACGTAAATGCTTGAGCGTTGTAAAAAATAATTATTCTTTTGTAACGTCTATAGACAATATATGTGAGGATGTTCCCGTTGCATCATTCCTGTTCACGATGAGAAAGCGAATCGGCTTGAAGCGAGTGCTGCCGAAATATTATATATTATAGGAAAAATGGTTTGCTAATCGAGCTCTTTCGTAAACATTACACCTATATATACATAAGCTAAATATATGTAAATAATGTGCATTTACTAAATAAATCACTTCTCATTCAGTTCAACCGCGACTCCTCCCGCTTCTCCCGTGACTGGCCCTCTGACTGGCCGCGCTTCGACGCCATCATGCCCAGGGTAATATTATTATATTTATTTATTATTTATTTTTTATTATTTATTTTCTTCTTTTATTTCATCATCGCTTGTAACCGCTCCATACGCACAATTTATTATCGCTACCGAACCCGTAGATATGCCCCCCAGTTTCCGCTCCATCGGTGACGGTGAAAAGTCATCGATTGCACATCAAATAGTCGCGAAGGCGGCGCAGCTTCGACTTGGCCTTGGTCTTCTTGTTGTTGCTAGTGCACAGGGGTGTCAGCTCCGTCCTCTCCTCTTTGCCGTCTTTGGGCTTGACCTGAACAGACAGTTAGTTTACGCGGGTCACAAGAAACACACGTTTATAAAACAAGGCAAAGATGGAATGGAACAGAATATGAGTATAATAGGCGAATAGAATGGAGCTCAACACTCCGCACGATCTTCTAGGATTGTAGAATTAACTTAGGCTAATCGGGATCGGCAATCACAGACTACAGTAACTGGTAGTATACCGTAAACCCCTACCGTAATCTCGGGCTGTCCTCTCCTCTCCAGCTTCCTCGCGAGAACCGTGCACAGGCCGGTCACGTTGACCGGGGTCTTGGCCGACGTCTCCAGGCACACCTCTACCCCGTCCGTCCTCGAGGCGTCCTGCAAAGGCCAAAGATCAAATATCAGAGTTCAAAGATCAAAGACCAAAGACCAACCAGGGCCTCCTCGAAGTCGACGGTGCGCAGGGAGACGAGGTCGGACTTGTTGCCCACGAGAGCGTAGCAGATCCTTTCCGGTCTGCCCTCCAGGCGTTTTTTAACCTTGCGAAGCCGCTTCAGTGCCTCAAAGCTACGCTTACCATTTCGCCAGAATAGCCCTATAAACGCTTCCGGCATTTCGCCAGTTTCCTAATGGATTCCTGGATTTCGCACCACATGAGTCCTTTAGTGAAGTTGAGAAAAATCATTAATTATGCTTTATGGAATACGTATGATCAACATGGCGCGGAGCAGGGGTACAGCGCACATTTACAGCCACTCTGAAATCTACCACAGCCCCGCGTCTAATCTGTCGAGATTCATTCGCAAATGATTGTGACCTCCGACGAGAGAGTGGGTTGAACCAGGAGGTTTATCGAGGAGGTCACCATTAATTCGCAGTTAATGAGTGGGATTGGACCCGCGGCAGCCCCGCCTCGTACCTGGTCGAAGGACGATCGATGACTGAGGTCGTACAGGAACACCACCGCGTTGACTTTGTCGTACAACTGCAAGAGATCAAACTACTCTCTAGCTTGATCTTTGATCTCTGATCTCTGATCTCTCACCAGCTCGGGCTGTATGGCCTTGGTGCGCTCCCAAATCTCGAGGGTCACCAGTCGGGGTCCTTCGATGCAGAAGGAGTGCTGGACCATGTGCGGCGCGGGCTCCTGAACGGAATACTCGGGTTACTGTAGTTTCAATTTCATTTATTCAGTAAATTGTTAGCTATAGATTCCGGCTTCAAAGTAAACACCTAGTTCTGTGATGATGAAATGGCATTCCACACGGGGCGCGTACAATGGGTGTGGCCGGGCTTTATCGTAACGCTATCATATGCGGGGTTTTTCCGTCATAGACATTATAAGAATGAATAAAGAAGTATCTATTTAGGAAAACAAAAAAATAAGAACTCTCAAACTTACATCTGATGTCGCCTCGAAGACGTCCCTGTGGATTCTCCGCAAAACCGCGGATTTGCCCGATTTCTTCGCTCCGTCAATGACCACTTTGTACGTGGACCCGGTGCTCATACTAGGAAACATGCTGAAATCGAATATATTTCACCCTTTAAAATAACCTGGAGAATATCACGTAATTAGCTCCCGGAACTCGCGACGGTTAGCGACGCTACAATGAACAATAACATGAGAAGAGCGGGGGAGGAGTAGACATAAAAAGCGGTGTGCTACATAGGGTGAAGGGTGCTCTTATCAGCTCGTGAAAGGGGGGGGGGGCGCGGAGGGGAGTAAAGAGGGTGAGGGGGGAGAGGAGACAGAGTGGAGATTGGTACAGAGTAAAACAGGGATGAGTCAGAGGCTAAGCACACACACACGAAATCGCGCTAGTTTGTGTCGAATAGCGTGAGAACGCAGTAGGTTTCAGAATGATTTATTCTTGCTGGAGATCCGCCAGAGACGTATTAGTGAAAATGTTTAAAACTGAGCGACTGTAAAAGATCCGTGAAACATAACCGAACACGCGCTGTATAGCCGCACGCATCACTGAGCACGGCAAGTAAACCAGTTGGCGACAGAGTAAGGGCGCGAATTTGAACATTCAGAGCACGGAATGGAAAGGGGGCGAGAGGGCGGACAGTGGAAGGGGGGCGAGAGATGTAGAATTAGCTGGCATCACAGGGCGGGAACGGCTGTTTGGAGAGGGTTAGGCTAGAACGGAATTCTAGCAACTATGTGATAGAGGAAGCATAAAGATGCTCTTGGCACTCGTAGAAACTGCGGTATTGACTGGCGAAACGGTTCCCTTTTACAGCGATGTGTCGGCCGATAAAAAGTAGATCGGGGGGAGGGAAGTAGTGGAGCGGAACCTGATTGGATACGCAACTACAACGCGTAACTATCTATGAACTACCATGACTATGACGTCAGCTCTCATAAAATAAAAATTTGGATAATAAAATGCAGCTAATCGGCTGTCATTGATGTGTATACGGCCATGGGCAACAACGTTTTGCAGGCGGAAGAGGAAAAATTTGGTATTTGGAAACTGATGAAAATGAAGGGAGAGGAAGGGGGAAAACGTTTCGCGATTAATGAAATGATTCATGGGATGATGGCATTTTTGTTGGAAATCTGAAAAGTTGGTGACAAAGCGAAAAGGAGAAGAAGGTGGCATTCGAAGCTGAAGAGGCGTGCGAAACGTCATTTCTCAGGAGAAGGCAAAAATATTAGGGAAGGTCCCAGGTGAGCGTAAATTGATATGAGCAGTCGAACGGATTAAAAAGTAGAAAAGCAAAGCGTTTTCGAGCTTTTGCGGTGTTGCAAAGCGAACCAGCCCAAGTGAGCAAAATATTTCCCTCTTACACCGAAACTTCCGTTCGGTAACGAAGAAGTGAGAGATGGAGGGTGAGCGTTCCGCATGAATTCTCTCTTTTCTCTCTCTATCTAACTCTCTGTCTCCCTCTCTCTCCCTCGTATCCCTTCCCACCCCCATCCATCTGGCAATACACATGAAATGAACCGCGATGACCTGGCCCGGCAACAGGGGATTCATATCTAGTGAGAAAGGGGGGGGAGGGTTCGATAACGATAAGAATGAGCAGGATTAGATGGAGAAAGGGAAAGGGACCGAGAGTATGACGCGGTAAACAGAGAGGCATCCAAAGGGAGTATCACTCAGTCCATATACTGCCCTTTTTCATTTCATAGGTAATTATGATGAGAAATTGAAACATATTGCAGCCAGGTTCAGTTTCCGAGCGAGAATCAAGGAGGGATTCAGGCAAAAAGAAATGAAAAACAAGTGGGCCCGTGACCTGACGTGAAGGATTGTTGCGTATCTAGTTTGCAGAACAATAGGCAGAATCTCGGGCAATAACAGAGTAGGCTATCAATATTTCTCATTTCATTTGATATTATGAATATTTAGGGTTGTATTGGAAGATTATGAAAAATATGTTTGTAGTCACTGCGAAGTGCAAAGAAATACGCTGCAAAATCGTAAGAGCGAGAGAAGAATCTTGGCTTGTCAAGAGGAAAGGGAGATGACCTCTGTGACGAAATGACAGCCGATATACGAATAACAAAGCGGTATGAGCGGGGGAAGAAGAGCGAGAGAAGGAAGAGGAGGGAAATCTGAGAATGGACTGTGAGAAATGAGCGGATGAGACACTCACAGCCAGGATGGGGGTCGTTATGAGGGAAATGAGAGGGGGGGGAGGAG
>LS916123.1:47780-62646 GCA_900490955.1 Micoletzkya japonica
TGAGTGCCCCACGTCTATTCAATCGCGGAAAAGAGGATGGATCCTCCCCCCTGAAGACTTGGAGCACGGGGGGAGTAGCTCCAAACGAGGATCGAGAGGACTACTCAAGATTCTACGGCAACTCGGACTGAGTGGGTTTTTGAAGAAGATTCGAAGTTTTTAACCTCTCCCATCTATATCGAAGCCCCTCCCTTGTATCCCCATCCACTGCTAGTCCTGATAAAAGTTGTAAAACTGAAATACCACATCCAACCATCGCAAACTATACGCGTAAATAACCTATGAAACGGGACAGGGCTTGCAGTTAGTCTCCCACATTGTTTGACTTTTCAGAACGACGTAAATACGTATGTGAATTTAAAAAAAAGACGAAAATATGTATGTGAGTTTCGTGAAACATATCTGACGCGGTATTCTTCAATTGCTTGTTTTCAATGCAGTCCTCTCACTAAGGCCAATACTCGTGTTTCATTTGTTTTAAAATTACTAACAGAAGTGCTTGATAGGTCAGATATGACGATATTACGGAAAGAAAAGATCACCCGATGTCGCGCAAAATCAGTAAAAAAAATTGCCCCGCACCGGGTCCGAACCTACGACCATCCGCTCACAAGACACGGCCACTACACACAACACCAAGACGATCACTATGAAGGCCGGCAAGGAACTCTTCCAGTACACGGAGGCCAGGCACATAGCGCCACCGCGCGCGCAGGGGGGAGGTGCCCGGAGGGCGAAAATTTTCTAAGTTTTTTTTATAAGGCAATTTTTTTCAAAAATGATCCCCGTGCTCTGAAACGCATTCTGGCGAAGTTTGAGCGTTTTTGAAAATTTTCTCAAAATCGATATATCTCAGCCCTGAGGGCATATTTCCAAAATCGGACAAAAATGCGTTCGCGATATTCAAAAGATAATAGTAGTCACTTTTGAACTTTTTACGATATCTCAAACGGGTAAAGAGTTATGCTTGGAACAAAAAACGCGGAAAGACAGACACACACACACACACACACGCAGACATACGTACGGACAGGTCTTATAACATGATAGTAAGTACACACAGAAAAATATGTACCGCACATTAAATGTGCCAACTGATCGAGCACATTTATGTGCTGCGGGGGAGCACATTTCGAGGTGCCGGCTGAGGCGGCGGCGTCGGGGGCAAGGGGAGAATCTGGCACATTTAATGTGCTCGATTTACTTGTACTCGATATGGGTTTCTGTAAGAGAGGGGGGTCCTAGAATGTAGAGAGAAGGGAGGAGAAGAGAGGGATGGGTAGAAGGGGACATTCGTGGGTGTACCTAGGGAGAGGGAGGAGGGAGAAAAGGGGTAAGAGGGAGGCAGAGAGAGAGACAAAGAGAGGGGGATACGGGACGGAGAGAGGAGTGTTAAATGGAACTCTATGGAGGGAGAAAAGTGATTTCACTTTTTCAAGAAACAATCGTTTGCTTATGAAGTAAAACAATTCAAGCTCAATCTTCGTATGTATTATCTTGACTTGCTTTTAGGTTATTTTCGGTGGTACACGTCTTTCAAATTTCACATCCCGCCCAAAATATTTATAAAAATCTTTAGTAAGTTTGCATAAAAACAATAATTAATAATAAAGCATGCAAAATAAACAAAATAAATCGCAAAAAAATATTATGGACTACGGTAGAATTTAAATTACCGCTCAGTTTTTAAAATCGCGCCGAGACAAGATACAGTAACGGAACGGTGGAAATTTTTGGGCCGGTTTCCATTTTCTCTTTTTGTCGTGTTTATCGTCACGTCTATTTTTATATTTATTTATGTTGTTGTTTCATTAGTTGTAGCAATAATACCTAGCAGTGTTAATAATGTAACCTCCTCAGGTATTCCGATCCTCAAGACCCCGATCGAGCACGGAATCGTCACCGCAACCAGGCTTGATTTTTGCGATTTAGTAAGGTGAATGAAAACTATTCCTTCATATAATTCACAAAAGCGACCTTGTGGGTAGGGACTGTATTTTATCCCAGAGTTCTTGGTTGTTAGGTTAAACGAAATCTAAATGTGTACATTACTAGGCCCATTACTGATATAATAGTCGGTAACTCAGTCCTTGTATATACTAACCCATTACCCTAAAAGGTATTCGCGAGTGTACTTAGAAAAGAATGAGATAGTCAGACCCTTTAAGTTTAATAAAATGATCAGTTGGTGTTACGCATTCCTATTTCTCGAAGAGATGGAGAACAAAGAGGCATATAGAGGGTACAGGCAAAGTAGAAATAAGTTTACTGACGGAAAAATTTCGTCAATTTTTTTGAATATCGAATCCTTTTCTTCAGGTCATTACCGTCGGGAACGAGCGATGTCGATGCCCCGAAGCTATGTTTTCATCCCGTGAGGCTGTTTTTGCTGGATTCTGTTCAATCGGCGAACGAGCTGGGTACCTCTTCCCTCTCCCTCCCCCCTCTCTCTCTCCTCCCTCTCTCTCCCCCCTCCTCTCTCTCTCGCTTATATTATGTATCTTCCCTAGGCCATACTTTGTAACTTTTTTGCTTATTGTTTAATAAATGATTCTACCGTAACCTTTGCTACCTGGGCATGGCGACATATATGAATAAAGTGAATGGGGAAGAGGTTTATGTAAGAAGAAGCGGGGTCTAAGGAGCAAGGGTGCACCGGGTGGCGGGGGCTACCCCGGGCCCGTGATAGCGGTTTGGCACATAAATGTGCCCGATTTTCCTAGCCAGGAGCGGGTTGGCGGGGTGGCACATTTGATGTGCCCAATCGGGCACATATATGTCCAGGGGCGATAGTTGGCACCTCGAATGTGCCCCAGCGGGCACATATTTTTCTGTGTGTAGTAAACTTTCATATGTAAGGCAATATTTTTTGGCTTCCATGTCCCTTTAAAGAGGGTTTATATCTGGTAACTAATAATTATAGGACAACCTACACAACTATGAAAAAAAACCTAAGAATCGAATTGAGCACAATTTGCACATTTATTTCAACCAAAACAGCTAAATATGAGTGTAAAGAGCAGTGAGAGTTATTTAAGATTGCGACACTTCCACACAAAACAAAACTACACCAGAGATGATATTTTTCATCTTCAAATTTCTCCGCATGGTTACAATCACTCCTTGTAAGGAAAAATTGGCTTTGAGACGAGATATAACCTCTTGAAGTTGCAAGCTCACCATCTACACTCCCAACCGAAAACCCCGCTAGAATCACCCCACACTAATCTCATTGCTAGGCCCAATCCCCCTCTCCCTCTTCCAAAAACCTCTCCGGACAATGCGCAGAATTTCTGGATCCGCATAGCGGAGCGTAGCTCCGCTAGTACAAAATTATAATATTACTTTCACTATTATTTTAGCTTTTATTAGCAGCTTGGCGTACCGTCAAGCTAGTAAATTGTGGGCCGTGTTTGAAACACTTGAAACAAGGCCATATCTCGGCTGGGAATGGTCGTACAGAGTTCTGGTTGGAATTTTTGGAATTCTCAGGACGAGATCTACTTGTGTATCAAGTTTGGTGATGATTATACACCTCTAAACCGGTCAAAACGGCTTTTATATATCTTGAATGAATGAAATTCTCGCTATCCCTGTTCGAACCTCTCCAATGCCACATTTTTATGTTTTAAAGGTCTTTAAACTTGATAAATCATTACCAAACTTGATATACAAATAGATCTCGTCCTGAGGATTCCAAAAATTCCAACCAGAACTCTGTACGACCGTTCCCAGCCGAGATATGGCCTTGTTTCAAGTGTTTCAAACACGGCCCACAATTTACTAGCTTAACGGTAGGTTTCAGGGAATTACAATTGGCATTGCAACGAATGCAGCTTAGTTGCTCGGGTTCAGTTCTAAACGTTCCAAAGTCAACTAAATTCGAGCAACGTCTTTCGGAGGTTGAATATCGACGGGATTCAGATGACGCCGAGGCCGCTTAATTCCGGAATATTGCAATTTCAACTAAATTCAAGTAACATCGCTTGAATTTCGACATGATTCGGATGCCGACGAAGCCAAACTGAATTCAAGTAACGTCGTGCAGATGAAGAATTTCGGCGGAGATGAAGAATTTCAGATGCCGACGAAGACAATTTGTTCTGGAATCTTCTAAAATGGTCTAATTTCAAGTATAGTCTGGAAAATCGGAACGTATAAATCGCGGTTCCGCCGCTACGGTGTTTAGCGAATTTTTCACGCTTTGAAGAGATACCATTTCACTCCCAGAAAATCAGGAACATGGATAGCTTTTCAGATCAGTGCCACATAGAGTTCCCCTAGTACACGCTAGAAGTTGAGTAGATCAATTTGAAAGGCACCGGAATCTGCATCTGCGCTACAACCGGAATGATTATATCTTTCCTTTTTCTACTATAGCGTACTATATCCTTTTTCTACGTAGTGCAGTTGATGAATTTCGACGAGATTGAGATGCCGACGAAGCTGTTCTGGAATCTTCAAAAGTGGTCTAATTTCAAATAGTGTTTGTTCTGGAATCTTCTAAAATGGTCTAATTTCAAGTAGTGTCGTACAGTTGAAAAATTTCGACGATTTTGAAGTGTAAACTCAGTTAACTGACTTCGATTGTCTTTGTATTGTTAGTAAAAGTGCCTTGCGTATGGTTCTGTTATGAACCCTATCCCAGTCAAGTATCGAAACATCCCGTAGGCAATCCCATCTCTCTTAGAGCCCTGGGTTACGGTAATGGAATTCTCGAATACCGGATAGGGATAAGCCCCTTTGTGAATAGTGTGTAATGTGTCTGAGCCAGAGGTTTTACGGTATAAGTTTATCGCAGGGGGGATCAACTTATACAACAATATTACGCGAAGGGCCGAGAACAAGGGTGGAGGCAAATTAATACGATAATAATAATAATATGAAAAGGGGGGGCAGGCATCCCTTCCCAGAGGAATGTAGGCTGGGAGTAGAGGGCTGGCTGGTGAAGGCGTGGAGTGAAGCCCTGAAGGAAGATATCGTCGGCTTTTATACTTTTCTCCTGAGCATTGTGAAATTCCTTGCTTTCTCGACCATTGCACATAATGTGACATTATGTTATTACCACATAATGTTCCGGCGCTGTCTCCGCCCTTTTCTCCACCTTTCTCACTTAGTATTTAGCCATTCCTTGCTTGATCATTCGTGCAAGAAGGTGACCAGAATGTGCTCTCTCATTCTGTCTCCGATTGGTCTGCTTTTGCGTTTTATTCAAAGCGCGCGCAAACTTCCCATCCTTTACTTGTTTCACTTGACCTCTACGATTCTTCTGGAGGTCTTTGATGGATCAACTGATATTTATCTGATATCTAACGGGTTTTGTGAGTTCCGCGATCTCAGGCCTAAAATCAACTAAATTCAAGTAGCGTCGTAAAGTTGATGAATTTCAACGCGATTCAGATGCCAACGAAGCAAATTATTTCTTAAACGTCCTAAACTCAACTAAATTCAAGTAAGATCGTACAGTTGATCGAGGATCTTGAATTGCCAACTGAGTTAACTGACTTCGAATGTTTCACTTGAACTCTACGGTTCTTCTGGAGGTCTCCGAGGGGTCCACTAATACTTATCTGATTTGTAACGTTCCACGTGGTTTTACAGGCCTCACGAGGTGTCTACAGATTCCCCTAAGTTTCTGCTATATTTTCCGATTTTTACCGAGCTTTAGGGGGTCTCAACCGAGTTCAAGTTCATCCTCGAAAAAGGAAAAAAAACGTTGAAACAAAAGTGCGGGGTTTTAGCGCTTACGATTAGTTCTTGACCCCATGCTTTAGTTAACGATGTGTGCCAAAAAGTATGATATTTATTTAAACTGCGTAGAGAGCCAACCCCCCTCAAAAAGCGTATAAAATGGCTTTGTTCACCCTTAAGACCGAGTCTCGGAGAGGAATGATCCAGGGCGGGCACGGTAAAAAAGCTTGATTTTTATTGGCGGTGGATCATTTTGGGAAGATGCGTTTTGGAACCGGGGCCTTCTCGGAAGGTAGTCAAGGAATGAGGACAAGAGAGAGAAGTGGACGTAATATAATTATCCTTTTTGGAAGTGGCCGTTTTGGAAGTGCCCGTTTTTGGAAGTAAATGGCTTATCTGGCATGATGAAAAAACTGACATTACCTTTTCCTTTTTCTTTTGTTGCATAATTGTGATGGATCGTGCTCATATCATACCCATGGACACCTTTACTTCGGAATATTATAACAAACGTGAAGTTCCTATGCTTTTATTTCATTGTTCCTAAAGTATCACATGTGTTTTAGAATATTTCTTAGGTTGGTGCATAACTCTTGCAATATTCTAAAATTTCATTTTTTTCAAGACGAGGTAAACGAAGTCTCCCTTTTCCATACATATATGAATACCTACCGGCGTAGTCTACAAACCATGTTTGTTGGACTTCGCTTACTCATTGTATAGCTGAGAAATGGACTAAAGTGTTGAAAAAATTGAGTTTCGTAAAAGCGATGTAAAATATTCACGTGGGGGCATTGAGAACTGTTGTTGAAGGTAATGAATACTCGCTGTCTAAGCTATGCAAAAATGCCATTTGGAGTTGGTTCGCTTGCTTTTACAAATTAACGTTAATTTGCATACTCAGGTACCGTAGTCGGACCAGATCATTCTTTACATCTATTTTTCTGAGATTATGACCCCATTGATACAAAATTCATTGGTCACGTTGATCTGACATGGTTTCTGAATGGTTCACAGAAACCAGTTCTCATAAATAAGTGAAAGTTTTTTTTATTTTTTCGAATGCTAGCCTCATTACCATACAACGGAAAAGTCTTGAAAGTTCAATGATCAAATCAATCGCAAATTGGTCTCGTGTGCAATACCAGCCGCACGTTTAATCTGGGTAAAATCTGAACTCAGATAATGTCGAGATAATCTCGAGATTATTTTTAATTTCGAGCTCGTTTTCTCAGTTTCGGGTACATATTCATGCAATTTTGTCATCGGAATCGGTTTCTCCGGCCCTGATTACCATATAGAGGCAGAAAGAAGCATGAAATTTCATCAAGATTGACTAGAAAACGGTATCTCACCATTATCTCGACGAGATAATGAGGAGCTACCTCACCTCAGAAAATCTCGCCATTAATTCGGAGCTCGCCATTTTTGGCGAGAGAGCACGCGTTTTTGAGAGAGCAAAATTGAGCAGTAGATCTGTGCTCTCTTTTGCTCTCTTCATTTTGCATACTCTCTCGTCGCTCTCTAGCTCCCAATTAATCTCGAGATAATTGCGAGACTCACTCTTCACTGATCTACCGGTCGGCCGCAAAAGGGAGGACGGGGTAAATTAGAATAAGTTTCGCGGGCCCCGCTCATTGGAGCAGATGGGTTGATGGGTAAGGAAGGCTGCATGTGAGCAGTTGAGCAGTTGCCTCGATAGTGTAGAGGTAAAGTGGTCGACTGTTGTGCGGCAGCCGCGGGTTCTAATCCCCTTGTCTGCAAAAGGTTTGCTGGTGGTGATTCTCAAAAATAGGTCGAGATTATTTGGAGCTTTTCTTATCACATAATGACGAGCTCCGTCTTGAAATGGGCAAATAATCTCGAGATAATTTCCCACATTAAAGGTAACCTACACTGCCACAGGTCTCACCAGTAATGGCGTTCTCTGACTCGGAAACAAACATGGTTAAAATATGAGGTCGTGAAACTTCGTGCTTCCCGAGATGATGAAAAATCATGTATTTGACACATGATGTGGTGAACTGTAGCCATCGGGCGCTTACCAGTTATCGACTATCCTTCGCACCCTATTCCCCATTACTCGCCCTCTCCCCCTCCCTCCCTCCCTTCCCCTCAGCTTTCGTTCACTAACTTCAGCTTTCTACCTTCATATTCACTTACATTTAATATACGCTTTGTGTCATATTCCTATTTCAAATGTAGTACATATTCTAGCACATGAAGGTCAAATTTTTGCCTGCTCGTAGGAATCGTCAATAAGCGTTCTTGTTGTGTTTATGGCTTTGTTTATCTATACACACTGGTTAACATCTTTCAGACCCCATCGAAAACGTCATTTGCAAACAAGATGAATCGACTTAGGGATCGTTTTCGGCGCTCCAACGAATACATCGCATCGCAGCATCGACTACACGGCAGTTCATCGTCCCTGCCACTCTCCACTCATCAACAAAATGAACAATTTTTATTTACTTGATGAGATTCAGGCTTCCCAAACTTCTTCTTCACCTCGTTTCCACGCCTAACCGGAATCCTTCAGTCTACCGCACCGTCTTCGTCGTAATATGTAAAGTCCCAAAATTTTACAAAATTATTTCTCAGGTCTGGGTCTACATTGAACATTTCCTCGACTCCCTCCCTTACTGTGACCCCAGAAACCTGCCATCACCTCATTCCATGCGTAACAGTGCGGTATACGAACAAACAATTTATTCTCTATGGAAAGGCCGTACATTTTACACAGTGACGATCAGCAAAAATGTATAATGTATGTGTATTATTGACGAAAACGTTCCCTCAGTTCGTACTTAGTCTGCACTCCCTTCTCGCCGCTTCACTCTCTCGTCGGAAGTAGGAATGAGACGACTAACGGAACGTTTTCGTCAACCATATAGAGAACGGCAAAAAGAAGAATAAGGGAGATGAAAAGCATGTACTAATTCGAATCCCAATAGAGGAAAAGTACAAGTAACTGTTGTGTTGTTGTTGCTGCGATAGGAGAGTAATGGGAGAGGGGTTTATCGACGAAGGGGAATGAGAGAGAGAGAGAGAAGAGAGACTACCAGTCTCGAGGTAAGGGACAGGACAGAATGACTGTGAGAGAAAGAGCGATGGGTCACGTGGACAATATGCAAAGCGAGGGGAAGCCAGAGGGAATCGCTCATTTACATGTCAACAGTCGGGGAGATCATTAGTTGGTCTCTACAGTGGAGTGTGCTCTGATCGAGGTGGGAAGAGCACAGGGGAATAGGGAAATAGCATGGGAATACCGACTATATACAACACCTCCCTCCTAAGATTGCTTGCCAATCTGATTAAACGGGGGAGAGAATAGAAACTACTAGTAGCTCTTCTTAGTCGGATCCATCTCCAATCTCTTCGTTTGTGTGCGAGTTCTAGTGCTTCGTCGGACAGGATTCGGCGAGGGTGGTCGGGCGATGGGCATGTTGGGAACGGGCGAACCACAGCATTCCAAGCGTCATAATAGCGAATGGCGGTTTTCGCGCATAGGATCCGATCCTATAGGTGAACCAATCATCGAATATTTATGAATTTAAAAACTTAAGTTCACCTATATGAACTCAACAGGCACCGAAAATTTGGTGTTAATTGGTTCACTCATTCTTGAGAAAATTCAAAAATAGTGGTCATTTCGCTATTAGGCACATTGTTAACCGGGCGGAATGCTGTGGAACGAGTGGGCGGGTCGACTGCTTGTTGAGTAGGCGTCTTCGGAGTATCATTACAGTTTCCCATACGATTGAGACATCGATTCTCCGACTCATTCTGAGCCAACAGTCCATATGCATCAAGCATAATTCCGAGTGAACCATCCTGTTCATTCACCACTTCCTTGGTGTCCGATTGTCTGTTTCGCAATTGATTGCGATGCACGAATATCTCCTTATTAGGTGTCTGTACCTTGTACATGACCTTTCCTTTCTTTCCGGTTATCGTTCCAGGTTTCCATTCGAATTTGATTGTTCCGAAGAACCTCTTGTAATAGATCAGATCTCCGATATTGTATCGATGAACTCGAGCTCCGTGCTTCTTATCGAACTGTTCTTTCATTGATTCATTGATTGTGTCGCACTCCTTCCAAGGCACAATGAGATCGATATTTCCTCTAAGTTTCCTTCCGAGGAATACTTCGGCTGGACTCATTCCATCGGGAACATTGTTATTCGGCGTCCTTCGGTAAGTGATGAGAAATGTTCGAATGACCTCATCTGTAGGCACTTCTCCATCCATCTTCTTCATAGTCCTCTTCAGAGTATCAACAAAGCGTTCAGCTTCTCCATTGGACTGAGGATGGTACGGGGCACAAGTGAGGTGCTTGATCCCGTTTGTGTCACAGAATTGTCTGAACAGGTCCGAAGTAAACTGTGTTCCCTTATCCGAGACAATCGTGTCCGGTATTCCATATCGACTGACCAAGTCCTTCATTGCATTCACTGTCACATGTGCAGTGATCGTGCGAGTGGCAATGATCTCCGGCCACTTCGAGTGAGCATCCACGACGACGAGGAAGTACTCTCCTTTGACTGGTCCTGCATAGTCAATATGCACTCGTTGCCAGGCACGGTTCGTATCCGGCCACGGTTGCAACGGTTCTTTGATCGGGGACTTGGCTGTCTTACTGCAGCGGTCACATGAGCTGACTGTCTGTTCGATCTCCTTATCGAGGCCAGGCCAGTAGCAGATACTCCTTGCGAGTGACTTCATCCGCACCATTCCCGGATGACCCGTGTGCAGTTCCTTTAGAACTTTCCTTCGCAATGTGCACGGTACAATCACTCAACTGCCAAACATCAGGCAGTTTGCAACGATGGACAGTTCCGACTTCCGATCCATATATGGTTGCATCTCCAACTTGTCCGTAGTGGACACTTTGCTCCAGTTGTTCCGATAGTATCGGACGACCTTCTGGAAGGTCTTATCGAGTGAGGTCTCCTTCTGAATATCCCTAACCGTCAGCGGCATCCTTCGAATATCGGTACTCAACCAGTCAACGAGATCGTCCTCAAACTGTATCAGATTGACCTTGACGTCATCTTCTTCGTCAACCGACGAGTCACTGATCAATCGAGAGAGGGTATCCGCATAGGCAAAACTGTCAGTACTGATGTACTCAATTGCGAAGTCATACATGAGCAGTGTCTGTGCCCATCGATATATCCGCTTAGCCGTGTAGATCGGAACTCCTTTCCGTGTCCCGAATATCGTAAGCAAGGGTTTTTGGTCCGTTTGGAGAGTGAATCTCCTTCCGTAGACGTACTTGTGGAACTTGACGATGGCAAAGATCAAGGCCAGAGCCTCCTTCTCGATCTGTCCATAGTTCCTCTCCGCACCCTTCAACTTCCTTGAGGCATGTGCGATTGCACGCAGAGATCCGTCCGGGAATCGATGCATCAGTACGGCTCCAATGCCAGTTTCGCAGGCATCAGCCGCGACCACAACTCCCTTCATTGGATCGAAGTGAGCAAGACTCCGTTCTGTCGACAGAATTCGTTTGAGCTCGTCAAATGCGAATTGACACTCCTTGGTCCAATTCCATTTCACTTCCCTCTTGAGAAGATGATCCAATGGTGCACGCAGTTTGTGCATTCCCTCAATGTAGGTCGAATAGTACGCAACCATTCCGATGAAGGTAGGCAGCGAGGCTTGGTCCTGCGGGACGGGCATAGTAACTATCGCCTCCGTCTTGTTTCGGATCGGTGTGCCTACCGTCCTTATCCAACAGGAATCCGAGGAATCGAACCTTCTCCAAACCGAACGAGCACTTGGCTACTCTTGTTCGCAGTCCGTATTCCTTGATCCGAGTGAGCACCTTGTACAATGTTTCATCGTGCTCCTCTTTGGTCCGCCCTCCAATGATGATATCATCCAAGTATGGCACTGCACGCTCGATTCCACTCAGCATCGTGTCCATCAGTCGTTGGAAGATTCCTGGGGCGGCCTTCACTCCAAAGGGCATCCTCTCATAGGCATACAGTCCCTTGTGTGTGTTGATAACCAACAACTTCTTCGCCTCCTCGTCCAGTTCCATTTGCAGGTAAGCATCGGCGAGGTCAATCTGTGAGAAGATTGTACTTCCATTCAGTGAGGCGAAAATGTCCTCCGGAAGCGGCATCGGATGTGTGGGCAACTCGATAGCTTCATTCAGTCCTGTACTGTAATCAGCACACATCCGTATCGTAGCATTCGGCTTGGGTACGACGAGTATCGGGGCAGCCCAGGCAGAATATTCCACCTTCCGTATGGCTCCCAACTTCTCCAATCTCGAGAGCTCTTGCTCAACTTGTTCCCTCAATGCGAATGCAATGGGGCGAGCCTTCACGAATACCGGTCGTGCTCCCTCCTTAACCTTGAGTGAAGCCTTTGCCTTCGTACACTTGCCGAGGCCTTCCTTGCCGATCTCCGCGAACTCGCGTTCAATCCACTCCTTGTAATCATCGACTTGAACATCATGTACAGCTGCTTTCTCTTCGTTTCTCATTACGAAGATCTCCAGTTGAGTGATGAGCTGCTTTCCAAGCAGTACAATATCTGCCGTGGAGATATACACGGTTCAATTTGTGTTCACTCCCTTGTACGAAAAGTTGCCATTGACCTTTCCGAGAATTTCCAGCTTCGTCCCATTAGCACAGATAGGCTGGCACTCGGTCGATGTACATTGCGGTGCTCCGATTCGTCTCCAGACATCCTCTGAGACAATCGTGATATCAGCTCCGGTGTCGATTTGCATTGCAATCGGCTCGCTGTTCAACTCTACAGTGATCTTATACGACGACGTATCCACTGTATTCACGACAAGATGCACATTGGGACCCTTTCGTCTCGATCGACACACGACGGCAATGTGACCGATCTTTCCACAGGAATTGCATGTTGCCTCCTTGAACCTGCATTCCTCAGTCCTCGGGTGTTTACCACAGCGATGACATCG
Organism: Micoletzkya japonica; assembly: GCA_900490955.1. Lineage (NCBI taxonomy): Eukaryota > Metazoa > Nematoda > Chromadorea > Rhabditida > Diplogasteridae > Micoletzkya > Micoletzkya japonica. The sequence continues at coordinate 60,424 of LS916123.1, forward strand.
TTCTTGGGTACTCTTCTTCCCCTTATCATGTCGTTTCTCCTTGTCCTTATCCTTGTCCTTGTGTATCCAATTCACTTCCTTGTGATTCGAAGTGATTGCCTTCGAGTCCTTCTTCAACTCGGTTACACTGTTGTACAGACCGATCATATCATCCAATGAGATCACTTCATCATTCTTCTTTTTCTTGAGCATAGCCATCATTTGCATATGCAGGTCTCCATAGCGAGGAAGGTCGAGGGCGTGCAGGAATACCATGCACTTGGTCTCCTCCAGAGTCAATTCGGTCGGCTTAGCATTCATAACTATCCGATTGACTCGAGACGCAAGCGTTCTCACGTCCTCAATTCCAGAAGTTGACATTCGGACTCAACATCTGCCTCCTCTTCTCAAACAATGAAGTTGTATCTCCAAACAGTGTTTGCATCCTCTCCACGACTTGATCCATTGTAAACGCATTCGCCTTCTTAGGCAGAATGCTATCATTGAAGTTCCTTTCCACAGATAGATGCATATGCCGCAAGAGTAATCTGATCTTGTTCGTGTCTTCCCAATCTTTCAGGTCAGACGTGAATATATCCTCGTATCTCCTCCACCAATTCTCAAATGTGCAATCTTCCTCCGGCCTGTACACAAACTGCTGGATACGGCTCTCAATCGTATCAATTGAGAAGGTTTTCGTCATCCCAGCGTGAGAAGTCGACGACGAACTTTCTCCCGTGTTCACAGAACCGACTGCCTTATTCTCCTTCACAATTCCAAGCAGCATCTCGATTTGCTCCTTATGAGCATTAGCCACTTCTTGTTGGGCCTTATTCTGCTTTTTCTGCTGTTCAGCCATTGCTGTAACTGCCTTCGTGAGGCCAGCTAGCAGATCCGTGAATCCCTCCATTACCGTATCTCACTCCACCTCACTCACGAGGGGTACGGTAGACTGCTATTATTAGCCTTAAGGACGTGCCCTAAAGCTAGCAGTGCTCACTCCAATTGACAATCACTACACCCTATAGGACCGTGTCCCAAAAGGTGAGTGTGTCTTCAGTCCAGAAGGTATACACCCACAAGACTTGATCACCGTGTGATCAATAGACAAGGCTTGACTGACTATCCCTGTAGCGTACCACAAGGAATCGTCTAGTCAAGGGGAACGGGGTGAGGGAAGGGGCAGAAATGAGTTCAAGAGTTATACCTGGTCGCCAGTTGTTGTGTTGTTGTTGCTGCGATAGGAGAGTAGAGGGGTTTATCGACGAAGGGGAATGAGAGAGAGAGAGAGAGAAGAGAGACTACCAGTCTCGAGGTAAGGGACAGGACAGAATGACTGTGAGAGAAAGAGCGATGGGTCACGTGGACAATATGCAAAGCGAGGGGAAGCCAGAGGGAATCGCTCATTTACATGTCAACAGTCGGGGAGATCATTAGTTGGTCTCTACAGTGGAGTGTGCTCTGATCGAGGCGGGAAGAGCACAGGGGAATAGGGAAATAGCATGGGAATACCGACTATATACAACCGTAACAACATACAGATGATAGGATTAGTGAGATTGAGACGTGTCCTAGCTATGACAAGGCAACGTTGAGATATGTTCAAAAGGTTATAATTGTTCATTATTAGGAAAAGTGTGAAAAGCGCAAGGATCAGATCTTTCAAAAAATTTCAATGAGAATGAGAAAAGAGATAAAGCATATTGTGTACTAATCATAAGAGCGAAAAGAGCAAGAATAGATGTTTCAGGTTTTTATATGTTTCAAAATTAAAACACGTCTCAACTCACCCAGAAAGCATAGAAAACGAAAGAAAACGAAGAAAATGAACCTGGGCGTAAGGGGGAGGGCAAGAGAAGACTGGGAGAAGACTGGGAGATCCGATTGGCCGCGCCGAGATCAGCTTCTCCATTCTTCACCGTCGCCTCTACTCCTCTAGTCTTCCCATGACGATAGCAGCCGATTCTCTTGAATTGTATCTGTAATTGAGCAGTGAAGTGAGATAAACTTTGATACGAAACGCAAGAAAACAACAAGACGAGAATGCTTCTTCCTGATCATATTCAAAAGAAACTCGAAATTAGATTCAAATTGTGGAAGAACTACGTACAGTTAGACACACAGTATGCTAAGAATAGATTTGAGAGATATAATAAGATTTGCATAGATTCAATAGATAAGTTCAATCGATCTGTCGAGAAAAAACTAATAGAATCTCAAAATGCAACCAATTTCTACAAGTTT
>LS916135.1:8079-24025 GCA_900490955.1 Micoletzkya japonica
GTCTTACGGCGTTTAGCGCATAGGAACAAGGTAAACGGCATCGACGTATTCCCGGAACAAATAAATATCTCTCGCCGCAGAAATTTTTTAAAAATATTTTTCAAACACTATTATCTTTATTATCGTCTCAGAAACATATTCTAGAAGTATGGTCATGTTCGGTTTCACAAAATTTCTCGCTTCCATGTCCCTTTAAATAGAAGATGAGTTGAACAGAATAAAAGTTTTCAGGATGGAAAGCAATGTAGGTGTTTGGTAAAAAATTGCCAGGAAAAATATATAATATTCCTTCCGTTGTACCCAGGCGTCTTGCTTTCCGCGAAACCGATTGGAAATTCTTTGTTGGATGCATAAAGACCGACCATTAAAGGGACATGGATGCCAAAAAAGATTGCCTTTCATATGAAAGTTTGTCACCTAAATAATACAAAAACCATACCCAGAGCGCACAAAATTGTATGCTTCGCGAGATATCAAATTTTTCATTTCCTAGCCAAGGCGCAGTCTTACTGCACTTAGCGCATGGTAACGAGACAAATGGCATTCCCGGAACAAATACATGTTTCTCGCTCTAGAAATTTTTTAGAAATATGTTTCAAACTCTATTATCTTTATTATCGTCTAAGCAACGTATTCCATTAGGTTGGCAAGAACGTTCTTGGGCAGGTTGAAACTTTTTATCAGATTAATAGGTTATGGTTTACGAATAAGTTTGATATGAAGTGAGGCAATAGATGGTACCTCAAGCTATTTGCCTATATGCATATCATTGCGCTTTGTGTTGCCGTTATTAAGTTATCGCAACAATCGATAAACGGCCCTTTCGGATCGCCATCTTTTACGATGGATAACACGGCTTCAATGCATGCTCTGCCTACCATAATACCACCGTACCATTGTCCGAGGATGTCATAAGCCACTCAATTGTGGACAACTGATATGATCTCTTCAACTGTGGAAACGGGCATTCGGAAGGCGAACCCCGTTTGGGGCTTTCTTCCACAACGCATGACCTGCTCTCTATTCGCAAGGAGAAGCCAGATGAAACCAATCGGGAAATGTCGAGTACTATAGCAGGATCAACCGATCCGTCAGTTCCTTTCGCTCCAAAATGTGTCTAATTCTCTCACTTTTGTACACTCTCTCGCCTTATATTCGGAATGATTTTCCGACGGGGATCTTTTTAATCGACTATATTTGGGTTATCCATCCCACTATGCAGAATGGCCATCAGTCACATCGTTCTAGAAGAGAGTACTCGCCCGATGGATACCCCATGCCCCACGGGCCACAGCATTCCGCCCGGTGAAGAATGTGTCTAATAGCGAACTTACCATTAATTTTGAATTTTCTCAAGAGTCGCTGAACAAATCTGGTCACTCTATCCGTATATGTACGGTAACTTAGACAACTTGCGTATTTAGTCATGGAAAACAGGATCAGAAGGGCAGAAACCCCCCTCTCCACAGTATTCCGCCCAGTGAAGAATGTGTCTAATAGCGAATTGACCACTATTTTTAAATTTTCTCAAGAATGACTGCATCAATCAACGCCAAATTTTCGGAGCTTGTTCAATTCATAAAGACAAACTTAATTTTTTTAAATTCATAAATTTGTGCTCTCTGGTTCGCCTACAGGATCGGATCCTATGCGCGGAAACCGCTATTCGCTATTATGACGCTTGGAATGCTGTGTCTCCTTGACAATGCACGACCTCATACTGCGGATGAGGCCTTGCTCTAAGCTAAGCGAACTGAGTTGGGAAACCGAAACCCACTCACCTTATTTAGCTGACATTAGCCTCTTTCTTTCCTTCTTGAAGGAAGGCATCACCGAGATACCCAAAAGAAGGGGACAGGTTGGCGATAGAATAGGTGGCAACATTAAAGACTTAAATTATTTCCTGTTGAAGATATGCAAAAATTAAAACAGTTGTTATTACTGCCCAAGAACTTTCTTGCCAACGTAGTATGAATATTGCCATATTCGGTTTCAAAAAATGTGTCGCTTCCATGCCCCTTTAACACGTGCATTAAAATTCTTGACAGTAGAGAAAGGAAAATTAGCATGAACGAGAGGAGAAATAATAAAGTGATTTTGGAGGACTCTTATTGTAGATCATGTTAAAGGTATATCTGCCATATATATTTTTGACATCATTGGATAGCTCTCGTTATGAGTCTTATAGTCTCTCCTTTTTACTTGCAATTTCGCCGCTCACTCTTATTCACTATCGTATCCGCGATAGTATTATATACGTGTCGTGTATTGATTGACATGTACTGATTTTATAGATTTGAGCCTTTTTCTATTTATCTCCTCTGCTTTTTGTCTATCTCATAGGCGACTGGATGTGTGTCTTGGATGCGATTTGCGTGTATAAATGTATTTCCTTGTATGGTTGAAGAAAATGTTCCATCAGTCGTCTCATTCCTACTTCCGAGGAGAGAGCGAACCGGTATGAAGAGAGTCCAGACAAAGTAGGAATGAGTTTACTGATGGAACTTTTTCGCCAATAATATGCAAGGTTGAGGAAAACGTTTCGTCTACGTAACTCCTCTTTCCGATGAGAGAGCGGAGCTATGTAAAAGAGGGAGAAGACCAACCGACAAGGGGATATGTTCTGAACTTCGTCGTCCGGAATATAGTCGTTCCATAGATAAATAGTAAGTCTTATAAAGGCGATGGCGAAGAAAGAGCTCATTTTAATTCCTTGGAAATTTTTCACAAGATGCAGTAGATCGTTTTCAACATTAGGCGATAAAATCCGTATGCGCACTGCGAAAATTTGTAAAATATGCGCAACCATGACGTATTCCAGCAATACCGTAGTAGTCTTTGAATAATGTGAAGTATCCGTGATCTACGTGCACTTTCCTCCCACATGCATGCGTGATGCCCCAACGGTTCCACTCTTATCCGAGTTGACGATAGCGGTTGTGCGGCGAGTGCACCCTCATCATTCTGACTTTTCCTAATGGTTAACCCATTGTGTGTTAGTAAATCACCGCTTTCTACGTCTTTTTTTATTCTTCTCATGCTTTTCTTGCAATCTCGTGTTTCAGAAGAGTTTAACGAAGATTCCCTATTACCTTTTTTGCATCTTGCGGTTCTCAGCCCCATAACGGTTCCGCTCTACGTAGAACTGTAGAGACGTGGTACACCGGATGCACACCTGTTTCTGTAAATTCCCAAATTGTCCCAGCTACACTAGGAGGCACTGGGGGGAGAAAAGGAGAAGGTGTAGAGTGATGTCGAGGGCTGGGGGAGTGGGAGAGAAGAAGGAGAGAGGGGAAAGGACGGGGGAGGGTAGGGGAGAGGGGAGAGGAGGGGAAGTATATCGATCGGCTCCTCCTCACGGTTTTGTGCGACGGAGAAAGAGAGGGAGAGGGAGAGGTGGCCCGATCAGTGAGCCTAGTTAGTATGGAAGGGGGTCTCTCGCCTCTCCCGCCCTCTCATCTCTCTAACCCCTGGTAGTGACCAGAGCCGTCGAATCGAGTCCTTTTCGTGGTTATGCTTCATGTATTGCATAAAGCCACCAATGTCTTGCTTATACGGAACTAGATGAAAGATAACCATAAAACGGACCTGATTCTACGGCTCTACTAGTGACCCCAACCCAGGGGTAAACCCTTTCCCAGGGAAATGCATTTCTCTTGGTTCTGCATGCGCCCATTTATCTATATCTCACGTTCGCGCACTCTCTCGCACCTTGATTATAGCATACGCTTTGCCCATCCTAGCCTTCCTTAGTCTAAGGTACTGGCTCTCTCGCTTAGTTCCTGCTCCTCTCATCCTCCTCACATATGTCAATGCCTCCAAGGGGTCCCCCCCCTCTTCCCTCTCATCAAGAGACAGAGGGAATAAGAGAGAGAAAGAGAGGCGCACAAGTGAATGTGCTGTGTGTATATGTATGCAGTCGAGAAAAGACCACTGCCTCTCTCCTCGTTTTCCGTGCTCTCTCGTCTGCCTCCTCTGCGTCTCTGCACCCTCTCGTCCGACCGCACTCTCTCGCCTCGCCCTCTAACCGTCTGCGCGCTCTCGTCGCTTCGCACACTATTCCTCGCCTCTCCTCTCGTCCTTTCCCTTCCTCCCTCCCTCACCCCACTTCTCTCCTTCCCATTCACTTTGCTCTATCCATGTTCGCCTTTGTTACCGCCGTGCTTCGGTTTCGAATTCGCACGCTCATTTTCCAATTACCGTAATTTAGGCACCGATTTAACGGCTCCGACGATTTCTCGGTCACCGGCTGACTTACGGCGGTTAGCGCTCTGGGCGCGCTTTTGAATGCTCTGAGGTCAGTGGTCGTTTGAAACGGGCAAAATTACTCGCTTAATCGATTTTCTCGCCGATATTGTCACTGCCTCTCCTTTGGTCACGTGTGTTTTGCGAATAGTTTGTTGTCTAGTCAGAGTAGCTCTCTCACTGTCTGGCGCTCTGTCTCCCTTCCTCCACCCGCGTTTCGCTAAATCTGTTGAGGGGCTGTAGGGAGCGCAAGGGAGAGGAGGTGTATCCTCCTCCTCTCCCTCCTTTTCCTCTGCGTCTCTGACCTTTCTCGCTCCCCTTCTTGGTTGTGGTTGTCGACTATATTGTGGGCGGTGGGGGGATGGCCGTCCGCCCGGACTCTTGTAGTCTGGCACTCTGACGCGCCGCATTCCCGCGCTCGTACCGGCACACTTTTCCCTTGCGCATTTCTACTCTTTCGTCTTCCTACCTTGTTTTCCTAGTTGGAATATTAGCGAATATCTTAGTCATTCAGGTGTTAAGCTAATTTTTCTGTTTGTCTAATAATTTACTTTATCTGCCGCTCCATAAGGCATAGTGTCGGCAGCATACCTATCGATCGGCCGCTTTTGAGACTGTTCGGGAATAGGCGAATTCGGAACGAGTGTGTCTCTGCGTCTCTGACCGCGTTCTGCTGACGATCCGTTAACGTAATTGTGAAGGTATCTGCTGGCCCCTATGCTCCGTGTGATTCGGAATATTATATAAACAGCCAAATCCTCCCGGTTTAGTCATAATTGAGAAAATACTTTTACCTGTCTGTAACTTGTTGACAAAGCTGGGGTCATTAATGGCTAGTTATCTTACCTTTTTCTCAAAGGTTAAAAGTTCTTTGCTGGCTTTGTGCGGAGGAAAAGAACGCTAATTGTGAAGTGATGCAGGCTAATTCGCTTAATCCGGTGGTTCGCTGTTTGGTCAGTAAATCAGGCGAACCAGGTAGTACGGATTCAAGGCTTCCAGTTCTAACGCGCTTAGATGAACTCATTTTTGTGTTATATTCCATATCTAGCCTTATAGCCTAAGCTATGGCTTTATGTTTATAGAATAAGATTATCGCAGGCTCTAGTTTCCCGCCTTTTCCGCATTTGAACACGCACACACACACACACACACCCGCGAATCGCGAAACGTTGTGTTGCCGGGAGCGTTCGGCCCCCGTTTCTAGGCAGTAGTCCCGGCGGATTCCCGGTTTCCGGTCTCTCGGCATTCCGGAGCCGGGTAATAGCTCGCCAACAGAATGACACACCACGCTATGTACTGGGAACCGCGTATCTCCAAGGGAGAGGAAGTACGAGCGAGAAGTAGGGTGCAAAATGAAGGGTGAGAGTGAGAGCAGAAAGGGTTGAAGAGGAGAATGAAATGAGATGAGGGTATTGGAATGCGTTTACTATGGACTTTGCTCTTTATTTTCATTGCTTTTAGTTATTTTTCACTATTTGTAGTTTTAATAGCTGTAGGCGTCATTTTAGTGCTCTGATATTTTTTATGAATAGCCCTGTCTATGCTCTTTCCCTGTGGGAAAGTGTTGCGCCATGTCTTAATAGTTTACACTCTGTTTCTGTGGGACAAATGTAGTGAAAGCGCGAATACGATGCGTGCTCACAATGTCCTGCTGCGTAGAATAGATTCGTATGCAAATTAATAGAGCGGAGGCGAGAGAGCATGGAAATTTGAGAGGCGCAGAGACATTCCGAATTTCGGAACGCGGATTGGTAAAACGTCGTGCGTGCTGCACCCTGTTGAGCTTGATCACCTCTTGCATTACCTAGGCGCAACTTCTCTTCGCCATAAAATAATCGGGGCATTTAAAAAAAATTTAACGATTAATTATGATAAGTTTGGGATATTTATTTGAGGATAATTTATCGCACAGCAAAACTCTTGCCTTGCTCAGTTAACTTACGCGTCTTCTCCTTTCTGTCTCGCAGATGATGCTGTTGTTTTGCCCGACGTGGATGCCTTCGCAGTCACATTAGTTCTCTCTACTCCCACTCGGTCTCGCCTTACGTTGTCTAGCTGTTCCCGTGTAATTTGTTGCTTTATTTTGCTTCCTCATCGCTATGTTTGCTACCTCATTTTTTTTTGGCCTAATATTAGTATAATATTAGTAGAAATATTATATCACACTTTTTGCGCAAAACCACCCGCAGTAGTAGCTTGCTCAAATTGCACGTCACATATTTTTGAGCTTTTCTGCTGTCCATGACTATGGTAGCTTATTAGCACGTGCCACTTTCATTCTCAAAATACTATTTCCTACTATGCTCATTTCGTGTATTAGTCCAGCTACAAGGTACGCGCTCTCAACCGGCGCTCCTTGCGAAATGTTGCACAACACCAAATTTGTTCGAAATGTGATCTTTGATCTTTATTCTCCCCTTAAATTGCAGGCGATGACCAGCATGGCCGATCCGGTGGATTTTGGCGAGCATGCGGCCGCGTCTGCGGCCGCGGCCGCAGCGCGTCACGCGTACGCGTCCGGAAGCGGCGCGGTCGCGTCGCAGCCGGGCCAGCCGCCGCACCACCTCCTCGAGCAGCGCGCCTTCAACTCGGGCTCGCTGGGCGCGCGGACGCTGCCCACGGCTGTGAGTGTTTTTTTCTACATGATTTTTCTCTCCCGGCTAGAATCGTCAGATTGATCTTACCACGAAACTTGCCGATTTGACGGCCCTATTTTTTTTGTGAAACTGTAAAACTGTGAAGGCACGCTTTTCGGTATAACTAGTGCTCCATTTCCGGGGAGTCATTTGATCTGTCTCTCCGGATATCTGACTTGGCTGGACGACGGGGGTAAACGAAGCGCTGATTGGACAAGGATGCGATGGAGGGGGGAGGGGGGTGTTATTGGTTGTGAGGGTGAGCCGGGTCCTGCACGATAGCCAGCTGGGGGGGGGGATGGGCACGGACGACCCGACCGTCGGGTGGTAGGCGGCCCCTCATTTTGTCTCACGAACCTTAACCTTAACTTGGCAGTATTATCCCAGATGCGCCTCATTGGCAGGTTAACCAAAACCTCAAGTTCTTCAATGGCAGGCTCTAGTGTTATGAATAATGGACGGTAAAGCTGGCCACGTATGGCCAACTGAACTGTGAAGGGGTCACATAAACCAAGAAGCTAAGTTCATATGATGGGCTGCCTAACTTAAGCCTTTGTGAACTAGCGGGTTTTCTCTTTTATCTGCCCACGTATGCATCGGGCTTTCACAGTGCTAGAGTAGAGCTACTTACTGTTTTACTCTGATCGAATAGCTGTTACGGTAGTAGAGTCAAATTACTTCTCAATCCGTGATCGCTAGTAGAGCTTCGCGTTGTCGAAGTGGTTGTGTTTCAGGCTGCATATGAAGGGGTAGACCAATCGTTTATATAGGTTTGGATGAAGCTTACTCATCAAATAGACTCAAATCGTGTGCTCTAATCGCTAGCCGTTCCTAGATTACGGTAGATTACGGTACACCTTGCCATATTGTTGTCACCATCCCCAGTCTTTGCCTGTCTCTTTCTCCCTCTCTATTCCTGATGACTATCGATTAGCTCTTGTTCTTCCCGCGTCCCCTCCCCTCCCCCCTACCCCTCCTCTTGCAGAGGACAACACACAGGAGTTGTGTATGTCTGTCTGTCCGTCTGTGCATGCCTGTATATTTGTCAGTCTGTGTGTTTCTCCTGGCCTCTCTCCGGTGGGGGGTCTCCTTGATAGGCCATGGTGGGGGATACTCTCTCACTCCCCCCCCCCTCACCCAGCCACCCCAGCCTTCTCAAGGTTGTATCAGATCGGCACTTGCAGAGGGGAAAGAAGGGCGCGCGGGAACTGTAAATAAGTAGCGTTTTCCCGCTCTTTTTGGAGCTTGATATTAGACAGTGATGATGAAATAAAAGGATTATGGCAATGCAATGTAGGAAATCGCAGCTGATTGACTGCTATAACTAGATTCCACTCCGGGGTTCCTGTTCCGATATAGAGCGCCAGTTGCATTACTAGGCCACGCGGGACGCGCACGAAACTACACTGTAGTAATAAGGGGGAAGCCTGGAGGCTACTGTAGGAATGGAACTGGAGCTATCGCAGCGAGCCTTTTGCTGATTACGATTCAACGGGATTTAATAATGTGCGCTTCGTATTTTGATTAACCACAGGAGCCATGAGGTGGGTATGGTGCGACTAGGAAAGAGGCGTGCGACAGTGTGCTTACTGTAGGTCGGACGGGCGGGATGGCTATGGCAAACTGAAATTCGCGCATTTTAATGTCTAACCTTAGATTGAAGCATAGCTTTGGGCTAATGGTGAAAATTTCCTACATCAGATTGCAAACATTTCATCGTTGTTAGCCTAATTGCGTGAGCCGAAGGCGTTGCGAGGGGGTTTGGAGGTTATAGGTAGGGAGAGGGAGTTACATAGGAGGTTGCTTGAGAGGTAAGGGGAGGGAGGCTGAGAAAAAGGCAACCCCCCCCGAGTTGGGAAGAGGAGCGCGGGTAGTGGGGCGAGGTGCTTGTTTGTTATTCGGAAAGGAGGAGAGGATTGTTGGAGACAGAGAATGCGAGGGAAATGAGGATTACGGTCATGAGAGGGGGGGGGAGCACTTTGTATGATTACTGTGTGTCCCCCCCCCCTCCTCCTCTCCTCTCCTTTCCTGGATAGAATGAGCTTATTAAGACGATTGTTGTTTTGATGCCTACGTGAGTCCATACGTGCGCGCTATTTTACTGCACTGCCATACACGGGCAACCTCCCCCCCAAATAATATATATATATATATATATATATATATATATATATATATATATATATATATATATATATATATATATATATATATATATATATATATATATATATATATATATTGAGAAATGTTTTGAGAAACGTGCCTACCTGTAGACGAGATCAAGCCTACCAAAGGAAATATAGGCCTACCAAAGTAAAATTCCGAAAGAACTTCGGGCCTACCACCCCCATACGTCGGGTCGGGGTGCCCACGTATGTGCACTGGCCGATTCATGCGTAGAGATCGCGCACGTTTTCTTCAGTTTTCAAGCTAACCAACCGTACCTACTTGGAAAGCTTCTGTGCCTAGTGCGTTAGCATACATGGGCTACAGTTGTCCTCTCAAATTTCTGCCCGGCACCCTTACGTAAATCAGAGAGATTATCGAGCGCAGCAATCCTAGCAAGCCGTTTACTTTGTGCTTCTGTCGCCCATCCTAGCGTCCAATCCGGAGACAATCGCGCCCATGTATGCGCGCGTTAGTCAACCAGGGTGGCTGTAGCCGTGCTCGTACTAGAGCTGTCGAATCAGTCAGCTCCTTTGTATGGGTATCTTTCATCGAGTTCAGTATAAGCAAGACATTGATGGCTTTATGTAGTAATACATGAAACACATAACCGCGAAAAAGACTCCTCGATTCGACGGCTCTAGCTCATACAAGGGTGTAGGCCCGCCGTAGATTCGCCCTCCATTCCCCAGAAACTGCCCAGACATGGCTGAGACCAAAAGCTCGGTTATTGTGGCTGGTTAGCAGGTATGTGACCTAGAGGGCGTGTATGAAGTTTGGTCGGGGAGGGTATAGAGAAGCAGGGAAAAGGTGTGGTTAAGGAGAGGGGGGGGGGAGAGTACGGAATGGAAAGAGAGGGGAGAGGAGGAGAGAAGAGAATCTTTAGCTCCTCTCTTTAGCTCGCGCGTAGTTATGGAGAGGAACAGGACGTATGGGGGTGAGGGATGAGAGGAGGGGGGAAGGGGGAGGAAATAAGGAAGGAAGAGGAGGAGGAGGTGGCTAGAGTGGTACTTTTAGCTGTTAGCTTGCTCGTTGTTCCCGATAATGAGCGGTTTTTCATAATCTTCATGAAGTTTTAGTTACGCATTACACTAAGCTGGTATGCAAAGTTGGCCTATAGCACGCGAAACGTGCTATAGGTTTCTAGGGCGGGCTGCGCTTTCCTATGCTCTCCTCGATTCCCACACTCTCTCAGCCTCTCAGCCTGACCGCCTGGCCACCCTCTCACTTTTCCGTGCTCTCTCACCTCCGAGGAGGTGCATTCCTGTAGGCGAAGAGGAGCCCGTTGGGTGTGATGCACAAAGACGCAAACACACACACACATGATGGAGACACGTGGGAGGGGCTGTACTGTATACACTGTATGCTCACCATACGTGGGCACCGACCCGAAGTATGGGTGGTAGGCCCAAATTTCTTCGGAATTTTACTTTGGCAGGCCTATATTTTATATAAAATTTCAATTGGTAGGCCTGATTTCGTACACTGGTAGGCCCGTTTTTAAAAAATATTGCGGGGGAGGGCTGACCACGTATGATGCTCACAACGAGCGGGCTATTGATTAGAGGATTACGGGAGCTAATTGACAGCCACAACCTTGGTTATAACCACCGGATATCAATCAATGATTTTATGAATGACAGAGATATTATATAATGCGCTTCACAGCCGAGTGTCTCGTAGGATGCAGTAGCTAAGGCCTATGGATTGTATGAGGGGGTTGGATGGGGGCAAATGAGGGAATAAGGGGGGGGTATGAAGAGGGAAGGGGGATTGAGATCAGGGAAGAGGAGTGAGGGAGAGGGTTGGGGGGGGGGGGCGGTCTATCCAGATGGCCTGAAGGGGTGGGAGGGGATGGGGTGCATAGGATTGAGCGATGGACGAGTGAAGAGAGGCTGGTCGAGAGATTGATTTGTGTCCTGTTGATCTTTATCGATCGCGGTATTTGATTAGGGTGTTTTGTGGTTAAATAATGCTTTTGCTCCGTGAAAGATGGGCGCTGGCCAGCAGTCTTGCATTGCGCACCATTGTCTCAAGCTGTAAGCTGAGACATGTAATCTGTCGCATCTGTCCTCACTTACCCTCCCTCTCTATTCTCTCTCTACTCTCTACTCTCTCTCCCCTCTCTCTCCCCTCCCTCGCAACTAGACTCTAGGCTAGAAGAGGGGGGGGGGCGATAGCCTTTTCTTCTCTGCGGCCTCGTGTGTCATCTCTCTCTCGTTGCTGCTACATAGAGTTTGCCTTTTTGTGCCCTGAGGGCGAGTTTTGAACGCCGGACCTTTTGTACGGGAAAGCTGTGCCAGTTTTCGGTGATCTTCCATCTTTTTTTTTTACTCTTTTTATTCTTTTTTTACTCTTTTTTTATTATTTTTAGCTTATAGAAAAGCTGAAAAAGGTGTTATTCTGTAGCCTGTGGGCCTCCTTGCGTCTCCCTTCGGTCTTTGGAATTGCATCTAGCCGGTGGTGTGCCTCGACGCGTGCGGTCGGTGCGCCGAGTGCACGCCGGCGGCCGACGTTTTGTGACCAGTTGCCGGCTTTGTGTGTGTTTTTGCGCACGGAGAGAACAGGGAAAGAGAAAGAGTGTACAGAGTTGTTGTTCGGAAGAGGGGAAGAAGAAGCGAGGGAATGGTAGCTGCTTCGGTAGAAAGGGAGAGGAGAAGTGGAAGGGAAGGGAGAGGAGAGAGGTATGACGGGGGAAGAGAATTAGGGTACAATGAGGGGCAAGTATTGATTGATAGGTGTTAATAGTTGGAAATGCAGCTTTTTTTACAGAGTATGAGATTCGGTTCATATCTGGATTATGGTATGATTTTTGATACTGTGTCAATTTTCGCATTTGTGTTCCATAGAGCTGCCGACCGCGTGCCTGTATTGACCGCGGTGCCAACCGCTCTATGATGCGCAGGTATTAGCGGCGAAAATTTGAGAATTTAGCTTGGCGGGAAATTCATCTGTTCTCCCGTTGGAGAAGTGAAGTTGAGATATTAAAAAGGGGGAGAACAGAAGAGGAGAGGAATTGATTGGGGGTTTCGAGCCTTGTTTACCCCGTAGTAGTCATGAGTAGGGGAAGGGGGAAGGGGGTATTGTAGAAGGAATGGAGAGACAGTGAGAGAGAGACTTGTTTTCATTCGCTTACAGGCAGTTAGTTAGTTAGTTAGTTAGTTAGTTAGATAGTTAGGCTACCTATGGAGTAGAAGCGTCCAAGGGGCGGATTTTTGAGACGGTTTACACAAAATTGACATAGTATAATGCTGCTGATCAAAGTGGGAAGGGGGGGGGGGGTGGGGTCTGCATCTGGTTGATATGTGACGCAGCTTTCCTCCTGTTAGTATTTTCAAAATCAGGCCTACCGTGGAACGTGGAATCTTGCCCCTATTGTGTCTGGCCAAGTGAATTGTTCTTTCAAATTTGAGCCTACCAAACTTGAACGGCCAAAAAGCAGCGATTCTGCCGCTGTCTGTGCATTGGGCGCCGGGGTGAATCAACCAACGCATTCGGTGTAGTGGAATAAACGGCGATCCGTCAGTTTCTTTCGTTCCAAAATGAGTCTAATTCTCTCACTTTTGCACACTCTCTCGCCTTATACTCGGAATAATGATTTTCCGACGGGGATATTTTTCTATCTGCCAAAAGGCAGTGCGAAAGCGCCGTGATCAGTGCTTGAACGGGCGCGCTCCTGTACGATACCTGACCTCATCTCCCGTCCCTTCGCCCCGTCCCCCCCTCCAATCCATTGCATAGCGATCATATGTGGGCAGGGTCTGCCCCGGTAACTTACTGCAGTGGTTCACCCATACGTAGATATCGCATAAGATATTACTTTGCAGTGAGCTACCCAATGCATCAAAACGTTTTGCAGTAATTCACCCAACCACGTTACCTGCATGCAACCGTGCCCCCCTATGATAGCGATCGAATTCCAAAAGGGGGTTGCCCATTCTCTCGCTCCTTTGCTCCACTTGGTCTGGCTTTCTCTCTGTGTCCCGCCTATGCCCCTAGGCTGCCTCTCTCCCCGTCCTAGAGCCGTCGAATCGGCTGCCTTTTCCACGGTTATGCTTTCATGTATATTACATAAATCCAGCTGGAACCTGGTTATGCAGAAGAAGCAGATGAAAGATAACCGTAAAAAGGACCCCCCGATTCGACGGGGGCTCTACTCGCTCTTCTCTTGCTGCCCTCCTACTTCGCTTCCTAAATGCAATGTCTCCTCTCGCACAAGTCCGTCCAAGTCTCTCCTTCTCTTATGTGTGTGTGTGTGTGGTTGCATCGATTTGCTTGTAACGAGGGGGGTATGGATGAGGTTCTGAGGGGGGGGGGGGATGAGAGGGAGAGAGTTGAGAGGTAAGAGGGGAAGGGGACGGGGGGAGAGCGCATACATGGGCAGGGTTACTGCTGACAAGTACTTCACTTTGGTTATCATTCTTCCTTCTAGAAAGCTAAAATAATTGCAAGGAGGGCTTTGAAAAAAACCAGGCCTTTTTTGTAAAATTGCATTATGAGACCGAGAGAGCGTGGACGAAGGAAGAAGGGAGTCAGGCGATCAATACGCTGAATCGCGCTTGGTTTTTGAAACGCTAATTGCAAGCACGGCGGCTTATACTGTAGACGGTTGGCTGCACTTGCTTTCTGGCTGGTATTTACTTAATGTGCAAATGATGATATTATCAAGTTTTTTGAGGCTGATTTTTAGCTATGCATAGAATATGCGTTTTTTTCAATATGTGTGGGGGTGTGGTTTCATTGTGGGGGGAGGCAATGAATGAAATGAGAGAGAGAAAGAGAGAAGCAGAGGCGAAGTGAGACATAGGGCATAAAGGGCGGGTGTATTGAGTGGGTTCTATTTGGCTCTCCTCCGGCTCTCTCACTCCTCTACCTCTTTACCTCCTTACTGTCTCTGTCCCTCCGCTCATGCTTTTGACTAGAGCATACGATTCGCGTGGTTTTGGTGGATGTGTGTTTCACATATATACCTGTATAGTTGAGGGGGGTACACCGCTTTATATGCAGCTTGAAACATAACTGCCTCGACAAGGCGAATCGTATGCTCCTCTTTTAATTTTTGACCTTTTTCCCTCGCAATTGATAGCCCAGCTCTTAGAGTGGCTACTTCTACTACTATAGCCTTTGCTCGTCCAATCCTGTCTCAGAGAGAGAGAGAGAGAGTACAATTAGAAGGTGAAGAGGAGAGGAGATGGGGGAATAAAGGAGAGACAGAGAGAGTGCGTACGGCAAAAAGTGCCACAGGAAGCAGCGCTTGAGTTGCATTCCTGCCAGACGCTTTCCTTTCCTTGCTTTGCGCATGTAGTTATGTAAAGGCATAAATATATAGTAGTCCAGTTTCTGTCCAGTATGTTGTCCGCATATTTTGCACACAAAAAAGAAAAAAAAGAAGATCAATCCTGACAAGCCTTGAGGAACCGCAGCCAAGAAAAGAGCGTAAACCCAGAACGCATGATGGGATGTAGGATGTAATCAATCATACGCGGGCAACCTTCCTTGGCAATAGTTTGAAATTCGGGCCTACCAGTGTACGAGATCAAGCCTGCCAATTGAAATTTGATAGAAAATATAGGCCAACCAAAGTAAAATTCCGAATAAATTTGGGCCTACCAGTGTACGAGATCAAGCCTGCCAATTGAAATTTCTAGGAAATATAGGCCTACCAAAGGTAAATTCCCTAATAAATTTGGGCCTACCACCCATACTTCGGGTCGGTGCCCCCCCCCCCGTATGTAATCAATGCAGCGGGTCGTTTATCGACTCTTATTCTCCCCCCCCCTTAATAGCCCCATACGCCTGCTAATTGAAATTTGATAGAAAATATAGGCCAACCAAAGGTAAAAGTCCTAAGAAATTTGAGCCTACCACGTATGAATCCCCCCCCCCCCGGAATAATGACGTAGCCTTCACAACACAGCCTGCATCATCTTCGTAATCGTTGAGGAAAAGCTTTTCCCCACTTTTCTTCCCCACGTTGAGGACGGGGCTGGAATCGATGTCTATCCGCCCCCCCCCCTGCTTCCTCTGTACTCCTGGTCTTTTCCCCTTTCCCGTTTCCTCCTCCCCCACCCCCCTTTTCTGCCCGCTTTTCCTTTCCTTTTCCCTAGCTGTGTCCGATTTATGAGGTTTTTTTTAAAGTTTAAGACTATCCGACAAGAGGTGGAGAGGAGTTGGATACAGAGTGAGCCGAAGATGAGAGATAGAGACTGGGAAGGGAAGGGAAGGCTATTGTTGATTGTAGACACCAGCGCCCGTGGTGCTCCCTCCTCTATCTCTCTTTCGAGAAGGGATGAGGAGGGGAAAGTGAGAGGGAAGAGAAGAGAGTGGGTCCGAGGGACGGAGGGAAAAGGGGCAAAAGTAGGGAGAGGAGGGGAGAGAAGATTCGCCGTGGACCCTTTTCCGTAGTGGAGGAGAGGTCTACTGTCCCTTTAATGCTCTTACTATTCGTTGTATCATTTATTTGGCGGACTCTTGTAGCATATTGTGTATGAAGCGTAGAGATGCCTCCTTTTCCTCTACCTCTCTATCTTTCTTTTTTTGGCCTGCATTCTGTAATTTGTTGTTAATTACGGTCAAGTCAAGAGGTGGTATTCAGGGATAGGGTAGACACTCTAAGATTGCTGTTTGATATATGTAGAGGGGGTGGGGGGGGGGCTCCTGAGTCTTGCAGCCAATCTGTATCTTTTGAGAGAAGTTGCCTAGGCATTGCAACATGCCTTCTCTAATATAAGAGGGGGAGAAGGTTCCGTAAAACGTTGTATCCTATCGATTTGACGCGCTCTGTCTCTGTCTCTCTCTTGCTCTCTCTTGCTCCCTTGCTCTCTATCGTCTCTACTAGTCTTGGGATATGCGATGTTGTTCCCCGTCCCCTCTCGTTCACTCCTTTACCTCGGCTC
>LS916135.1:42010-53293 GCA_900490955.1 Micoletzkya japonica
TGTCCCCCCCCCCTTCTGAATTGTCCACATTTCGCTCCACGCACCGTCTACATTTCCCCCATCCCCCGTTTATTATCAGCCCCTCTTCTCTCCGTAGTGAACGCCAATAAGAGCTGCTGTACTATGCTATATAGGCTCTCGCACACTCGGTCTTTCCATTCCTGGATTGCCTCGAATTCGTGCAAACAGAGTAATAACAAGAGTACTCCTGCACCATGTAATATGCGTAGATGCTGCTACACTTGTCCCCTCCCCCCGTCGTTCCCTTCCTTTCCCCTTCCACTCCGATTTCTTTCTTTCTTCGTTTCTAGACCGGTACTTGGATAGCCTGCGATACATGCGTGCATGCACACCCACATTTTTCTATTTTTTTTTTCGCTCTAGCTCCGTGTGGGCGTGTGTGTCTATGTGAGGGTTATCGGTTTTGTCACTAGTGTTTTTTGCCCTTGTTTTATTTTTTTCGCTTTCTGAATTTTCCCTCCACAAAATTGCGGATTTCCTCCTGTCATTCATTTCTTCCTTCCTGTTTTACGCTGCCCTTCTGTTGCTCCCCCCTTTTCCGGCAGCTTGTTTCGCTCTTTCTGAAACGACGTTCCTTCCAAGCCCATTTCCTCTCCCCCCCCTTACTGTCCCTTAAACACCGCCCAATATATATATTATATAATACTATTATGATCAATCTAAGTTTGACGATTCCAGTGATACGCCCCTCCCCTCTCTTCCCCGCTTTGGTTCCGTTTCCTGCTTAGTTCCCACCCCCCACCTATTACGCTGTTCCCCCCCCACCCCCTTGCTTACCTATTGAGTGTATACATTAGGTGTGGCTCTCTTCCTCTCAGTCTATCGCTGTCCTCCTCAAATGTCCCCTATTTTCTTTCACCTCGTGCATATACGTAGCTAGTAGCGAATTAACGGCAAGTGTGGGATGAGCCCTCGTATTCTCGTAAAGGGACACTCTTTAGCGGATGCATCGAGTAGTATCTGATGTACCGTTCATTTTGATTGATTGTAACCTTGCCTTACGGGAAGCTCGTTTTGTTAGGGTCTTACGGTAATAAGGCCCCGCTAAGCACGCTACACGTTGTGTGGCTCAATGCGATCAAAGATCGCCCCCACCCTGTTCTTCCCACTGTAGAGCTCCGCCCTCTAGGCTCCACCCCCCCTTCGGTCCCGCCCCCCGCCCCCCCCCCCCACATGTTAGCTCCGCCCCTCCATCTTGGATCTTTCGTTTCATTCTTGTTAATTATTCGAGTATACGCTGCGAAGCGACGTTCCCTCCCATTCTCTCTCGTTCTTCCCCTTTGATGAGGCACAAAGCTGGTAATAAATGGATGTTGAATTATGCGAGTTGAACTGTGGCTGACAATGGACACCGAGTTTCCAGCGAGTACTTGAAAACGATGCAATAGTATGATCTATTACTGGTGAAAGCTTTCATCTCCTTTTGAATTGAGCAATGAATGCGAACATAACCATCTGTTTACAGTCGCCTACGACGACTGGTTGATGCTGATTATATCGGCAGTAACTATAGAAAGACAACAGGAACGACGATTATAAGGAGGTATACAGCTCGAGCTACACAAAGGGGTTTTGCTTTGGAAAAGAAAATGGGGGTGGAATAAAATGTCTATGGTAGGTATTGACTGGAGTTCCTGTTCGCAATATTCCTCGGGCTACTCAGATCTTCGCTAATACGTGGGCAGGGTCTGCCGTCAAAATTAAAAAAATAAAAAATTTTGCAGTGGCTCACCCAACGGTTTTGCAGCTGTCGGCCCGGCCGTGTCAAGAAAACATCGACCGACGATCAGGAACATGCGAACTTTTCAACTTCGATGAGGACGTTATTGAGGAAGACGTCGGCATACTTCGTCAGGAAATGCTAGACCGCCTATCGCCCGAACTTCTAGCCAAAGTCCTAAGCAGCCCTCTAGATCTGGCATTTTTCCACCTCTTCCTCTCGCGGTCCCAAATAGGTACGCTTCCCGAACACCCTGAAGTCTCTGTATGAAGCCATCTTAACTATGCCCATCTCTTCTACAGACGTGGAGAGGGGCTACTCTATCCTCTTTCACACACTCACCAAGAGAAGGACGAGATTTACGATCAAGTCACTGGACTCATTGATGCGGATAAGGATCAACGGCCCATCAGTTCAAGACTTCGATCCTTCCAAGTACGAGAAGAAGTGGTTGCTAACGCATCTGCCGACCACAGGAAGACTAACAGTTCACGAGAAGAAACCTGCTGGGAAGTTAACTGGGAACGAGGAGGATGCGGACACCGACGATATTATTGAAGACGATGAAGAATACCTTATAGAAGCAATAGATGCTGATCTCAGAAAGGAAATATATAACAAACTTGTGAACTCAGAAGCCACTTGGCATACACTTCTTCACCACTGATGATGCGTGGAAGAGAGACCATGCATGGGCCTGCTTCATCCTCCCGTAAGTGCTACCCTCTGACGGCGGAACGATGCACCATTTGCAGGAACGCGCTGGCAGAGGAGCAACCAATGCAGATAAACGCTCAGAGTACAAGTTCGAGTTGGGATGCGTTCATGGGATTTTCCTACAAGGCTTTGCTGCAAGACCCACCCGAACAAGAGGATGTGGATCGACGAGAGATTGCGAAGATCTTCAATTTCGACCCGAAGCTTGTAGAACAAGATGTGAAGACACTAAGGGATGGGCTACTAGAAGCGGTGACGCCCGAGATAGCAAGCCTTCTCACTACACATCCGCACGAGATCGCCTACGTTCACTATCACGTGGCACACAGCAAGGTGCACTACCCAGAAACCCTGAAGAAGCTAATGGCCTCCATGCTTACCGTACTGATCAGTTCTACCAGTGCACAGCATTCCGCCCGGTGAAGAATGTGCCTAATAGCGAAATGACCACTATTCTTGACTTTTCTCAAGAATGAGCGAACCAATTTATACCACATTTTCGGAGCTTGTTGAGCTCATAGTGGTGAACTTAAGTTTTTAAATTCATAAATCATCGATGATTGGTTCGCCTACAGGATCGAATCCTATGCGCGAAAACTGCCATTCGCTATTATGACGCTTGGAATGCTGTGAGTGTAGAACGCGGGTATAGCATTCTCTTCCACATATTGAACAAACGTAGGAGCCGGCTAGCAATCAAGACCTTCGAACAATTACTCCGAATTATAGTAAATGGCCCCGAAGTTAAGCACTTCAACCCGTCCCCCTGCGTCACCACATGGCTACAGAAACACAAAGCCACTGACGGATTGCTCGTGCCCCCAATCAAGCCTATTCGGACAAGCTCACCGGCGATGAGCCGGAACCCTCAATCGACGATACTTTCGAACATTTAGGCATAGAGTTACACAACCCACTAACAGCAGGCGCTCCCCGCCTGGACATGTATTAGAAGTAGAATGTGTTAAAACTAAATCAATTTCGTCGTATTCTCTTGTGTTCCTTAGTTTGACATTAGAGTAAGTTGATGAAAGAGTTTATAGTAAGCCTTTAATTACGCTTTCACGGACATGTTCTCCACACAAAATCACGATTTCAAAGACTACATGTGGTCACCGCCCTGTTTAGGCAGCCTACCAAGGACCCCCTGAGATAAGGCAAAACAGCCTTTTCCGGACATTTTGCCGGCTTTGGCTATGCACACAAGTACAGCAAAGCATGATGTCGTGGTTACTTTGATAGCGTAGATTGGGAATTTGATTGTTCACAGGCGATATGAGATCATCTTAACCCGACACAAGCCTGCCAGTATGGCCGTTCCCTGCAAGCTTGCAAGGAGTTTTTATGGATCTCCAGGGATCTACGGTCACGTATACACAGAATATCTGGGCTATTTCGAGGCCGTAGATTACGATTTTCACGGTTTCAAGCTTCTGTGAGGTGGTTGGGCCGAGATAAGGGGGTACCACTTTGAGGTCAAAAAACTTTCAGGCTAAACTCTACTCCGGAAGGGCACCCCAAATATCTAATAACTAATAAGAATACTGCTGATTACTAAACGGGGTTACTGTAGCTGGGGATAACTGACAATAACACGTTTGACCAAACTGGACTACCGTAGTACAGTACGAGAAACCAGCGCTACATATTCCGTTGATCACTTGCCTCATTTTGCTCACGCATATACATGGTCTTGCTTATTTCGTCTGCTTCGTTATACATCTGTCGTCTTCTCCTGCTATTCCATGATCACCCCTCCCCTCATCATATGCTCCCTTCATGCGTCTCCCTTCCTCATCATTCATTCAAATTCCATTCCTTGTGCCCTTTTGCTACAGTTACAAGCGTATGAAATCTTTATTGCAACTACACGATAATGCATTATTCTCCTTGTTTTATTATACTCCAACGAAATCCTCTCATTAGTGTGCATGCTTCTTCTGTTGTTGCGCGCTCCAGCCATGCCGTCTCCTGCAATGTGCCATTTACTTACTTTTTTCAATTTCCAACCCTTTCCTTCAGCTTTACTTCCGGGCCGTGCCCACGTATGGATGGCAGGAATGTTCAAGCACTACCCGAAGACGAAGAAGTTGAATATCAGTGGGCTTTGAACAAATTCTGCCAAGAATTCGGAGCCTTTCGGTACATTTATGGCCAAATCACGAACAAAGTGTTCAATTTCATCAAAGTGACCTTGCTTAAATCCCTCACATCAGAGACAATATGTACGTCATTGCATTATTGTCCGGACGTTGTTCAGGTCGTAAATAGAGGATAAAGATTGCTACCTTGTGCAGTAATTGTCAGGCGTCTAAAGGGACAAGCATCCCGGAACGCGGAGAACCGGTGCTACCCAGTAGCCGGACACTGAGAACTACTCAATGATTCCAACCAATGAATATGATAGAAAACGGTCGGAGGGGGCATCTTTTTCATTTTGTCGTAGTCTCTAGGAAGAGATATGCATGAGAGTTCTTTTGATGCCTATGTGTCATACCGTTAAAGGAAATGTCCCACGAAAAAAATCGTTATTGAGTTATTCATTAGAAACATTGTAGTATGGGAAAGACTATGAGATGAGCAAAAATCCCGATTCGAAACGATGCTCTAGGCCTCAGTACGGCCATCTGAATGTGCGAGATACGGTAATTCTCGTGGGGTAGTTTGTAGTTTAACCAGGCACTCCTCTCCCACAAACATACCCAGTGGCATCGCCTGATCTCCACCTCTCTCACATCTACACACCATCGCTCCTTCCCTTGCTCTTCCCTTCCTGCTCCATGGCGAGCGAGACCGAGCAGGCAATGCCAGAGGTTATTTAGATAGACGTTCTAGACTACAAACTACCCCACGAGATTTACCGTATCTCGCACATTCAGATGGACGTACTGAAGCCTACAGATCCATTTCGAAGCGGGATTTTTGTTCATCTCGTTGTCTAGCCCGTTTTACAACGTTTCCAACGAATAACTCAATAACGATTTTTTTCGTGGGACATTTCCTTTAAGCTATTAAATTGGGACCGTGTTTGAAACACTTGAAACAAGGCCATATCTCAGCTGGGAAAGGTCGTACAGTGTTCTGGTTGGAATTTTTGGAATCCTCGGGACGAGATCTATTTGTGTATCAAGTTTGGTAATGATTCATCAAGTTTAAAGACCTTTAAAACGTAAAAATGTGGCATTGGAGAGGTTCGAACAGGGATAGCGAGAATTTCATTCAGTCGAGATATATAAAAGCCGTTTTAACCAGTTTAGAGCTGTCTAATCATCACCAAACTTGATACACAAGAAGATCTTGTCCTGAGAATTCCAAAAATTCCAACCAGAACTCTGTACGACCTTTCCCAGCCGAGACATGGCCTTGTTTCACGTGTTTCAAACACGGCTCAGAATTTACTAGCTTGACGGTACTTCATTCATTCATAACCGCGACGTTCCTCGTCACCAAAAGCAATGAAACATATTGGCTAAAAGAAGTCTCATACGCACATCGGGGGTCAAGCGAGGAATGAACCTTCATTAGCATGGCCCGCGAGGGAGGAGGAGAGAGGAGAAGAATGAATGGAAAATGAGGCAATTTTGGCCATTTTTGGAGGTTTTTCTTTGATTAAAAAATTTGAAAGGTGATATCGAAAAAACTCCCCGCTATCTTGTAGAGAAATTCTTCCTCTATCAAATGCATATTCTCGCTTGTCTCTACTGTGCGCCCCCGCTGATCCTTTAGGCTTTAAAGTATGAGTGGTAGAGCAAATTCAAGCAAAGCTTATATATTTCTTTTTTATTTTCATTCTCGGTGTTCACCTTACCTTTTCTATGGCGATGAATGTATTTGGATGTTAAAAATGTGAAGTGGAAGTTATAAAATGCAGCTCCGCTCAACACAATTACGACAAATAGTCTTTTGGCCATAACTAGCTTCAAAAGTGTCTTACAGTGTTCAAATTTTAATGCAAGTTTGAAGAGAGTGTTGACAATGAGGTGCTCGATTGTTGATGGTATAGGTGTGAAAAGCTGCAGCTCGGAGATCATCTACTACTACCATAACTCCTTAGAATCGGCATGTTTGTGCTCAGAATGAACATTATAATCGTTTTTAAGGTATACGAAAACCGTAGGAGAGATATCGCAGTGATCTCTTATGTACCTGCTAAAATATTTGTTTTTATTGGTGTTCTCATTACCGTCAAGCTAGTAAATTGCGGGCCGTGTTTGAAACACTTGAAACAAGGCCATATCTCGGCTGGGAAAGGTCGTACAGAGAACTGGTTGGAATTTGTGGAATTCCCAAGACGAGATCTACTTGTGTATATCAGGTTTGGTGATGATTAGACAACTTTCAAACAGTTAAAACGGCTTTTATCTTAGAAATTCTCGCTATCCCTGTTCGAAGCTCTCCAATGCCACATTTTTACGTTTTAAAGGTCTTTGAACTTGAGGAATCGTTACCAAACTTGATACACAAATAGATCTCGTACTGAGGATTCCAAAAATTCCAACCAGAACGCTGTACGACCTTTGCCAGCCGAGATATGGCCTTGTTTCAAGTGTTTCAAACACGGCCCACAATTTATTAGCGTAACATCTGTAACATCGTTATTCTATAATCTTTTAATAATCCCACTGTCTATGTTCTGCGAAACTACTTTTTGAACTCCCCACTAAAATTTCAGAATGATTCATTAACTTATTATCGAAATATTCATTGAAAACTATGAGATGTGATCTGTGATGGGAGACCGATATGTTCTCCGAGCTGCAGATTTTCAGCAAGCACACCTATACCATCAACAATCGAGCACCTCATTGTCAACACTCTCTTCAAGCTTGCATTAAAATTTGAACACTGTACGACACTTTTGAAGCTAGTTATGGAACAGGGAAAGACTAAGGCTTTCGAGAAGATCCTCGATGGAAAGGGCACGCGTTATCGGTCGCTTAGGCAAGCTCTGGCTAAGCTTGGTGCTTGTCGGTCCCGGTACTATCAGAGTTACACCGGAGGGCAACTCCGCAAAGTCCTTCTTCCCGATTCCATTGATCTCTTATTCAAATCCATCTCACTCTCTGCAGCCGATGAACCTGTGCTTTGGAATGCTTTGCAATCCTTTGGCAGGATCCAAGAATATGCTACTCCCTCATTCCTCAGTGATGACGCCATCACTGAGCTTGTAAATTGCATCTGTGAATTTGAATCCTCATTCCCTAGCATCTTTCGTACGGCTAGATTGAGCGTGATATTCCACGAGCTTACTGTGCACGTACCCGAATTCGCTCGCAAATTCCGCTCTTTGGGAATGTTCACGGAACAGTCACTTGAACACCTCCACAAGGTGGTCAACGAGATTGAAAAACGGTTCCGTAATATTAAGGATTGTGGGGATAGACTGTGTAGGATCATAATTGAGCACGAGATTGATGTTGATCGCCATTGTAAGTAGTTTAAGGACCGTGCTGTTATCATGAAATATCGAATTTGCAGATTCTCGGCTGTCGACTGAGGTTGAGGATGAAGAGGAGTAGCAACCGAATGGATTCTTCCTTTGTGAGTGTAGTATGGCTATTTCAGCATTATGTTATTCATTATAAGACCTGAATTTAGTACTTGAATGAAATAACGCATTTGTTTTTAATTTATAGTTAAAGTACATAACATATTAACCAACCAACTACTTGTAATATATTTATGTTGCGAATACGATCGGCGGAATTCTGTATATACGGTATGTTAGTGCTACGGTAGTACAATTAGTACTACGGTAGTTTGACTCAATCGATCTCTGTAGCCGAGACGCGAGGGCTACAGTCGTGCGGTGAAGTGGCAATCTTCTCGTTTCGAAAGTCTCCAAAAGAACCTCGGATACCAGAAAAGGTATGCGGCTATTAATTCGAGACCATTGAAATAGAAATTAAAAAATAAGTTACTAAAAGGAAAGCAAAAAGGAAAGTTAAAGAAAGTGCTGGGAAGAATTTTTGGCGTGGTTACTGTAATCGGGGTGCGTGCTGCATCTCACTTTTTGGCTATGATTGAAACCGCTTTCTGTTTTATAAATGATACTAGCGGATTTAAAAATGAGCCAGAGAGTTTGCCCACTGCGGGAGTCGAATTCCTTGCCCATTGTCTTACCTATCCCTTACTTCGCACATTCTAATTTTCATCGTAGCGCAATACCGGTGATTCATAGGGTTAACGAGACATAGGAAACGTTGTTTAGCTAATAAGCTAACTAACACCCCATATCCTCCCCTTGCAGGTCGGCATTCCCCCCGCTCCCCGTGGAAACCCCCAGATCGAGGTCACCTTCGACATCGACGCCAACGGCATCGTCAACGTGTCGGCTCGCGACAGGGGGAGCCGCTCAAGATGCCGAGAAGAGTGGAGGTGGGCTTTTTGCTTATGATTTAAACTTTTTCTGACTAAAGAGCAAATGAATGACGTTTTGACCACTATGCGCTGCGCTACCATAGTCGGAATTGACAATACGCCCGGAACGAAATATTCTGGGCTTAGTTTTTTGTCAGTTTTTAATGTTTCTATTTGACTGATTGAATTTTTGCTTGTGTTAAAAAGTACTCCGTCGAATAATCACCAAAACCTTGCGATTTCAATAGCAAACGTGGCTTAGATTATTTCGTTCCGGTAATAACTTGCGAAGTGTATATAGTTAGCGCAGCTAGCGCAAAAAGTACTGTGGTAGATTTTTTATTCAATAATAAAAAGATTGCTACCCTATCACTCCATGATCAAGCCAGTGAGCGCGGTAGACATCGTTGTACTTTATGGTAACTGAACCGCCAAACAACCTGCTTTTTGGCCTCATAGCATTACCAAACAAAGCGAACCTAGAGTTAATGTGTGTATCAATTTAGGTCGGAGCTTTTATCCTGATGAAGATGAAGGAGACAGCCGAGAGCCACATCGGAACTACTGTCCACAATGCCGCTGTCACTGTCCCCGCCTACTTCAGCGGTTCGCAGCGACAGGTCAGCATTAGTAGTAATATTTCTTGCTAAGATGTACTTTCCCTTGTACATTTCCATAGCATATTCTCCTTTTACTACTGTTTCTTGAAATCCGATGATTTAAAGCATATCATTGTCTTTCTCTTTAGCATCGCGGTCTACGATCTGGGAGGAGGAACGTCCGATGAGTCGACCCTCGAGATCCAGAAGGGAGTCTTCGAGGTGAAGTTGAACAAATGGAGATACCTTCCTGGGAGGAGAGGACTTCGACCACGCCCTCGTGCACTATCTCGTGGCTGAGTTCAAGAAGGAACAGGGAGTCGAAGGTATATCCTTGTTTATCAGTCGAGTTGACATGGAATAGAAAGTGGAGCACTTCGAGAAGCGTGTAATGTCTTGCTCAGTAGGCTTTCGCGTGGTTTCAAGTGCAAGAGTAACGTTGAAATGACGAATTACCGGAAGAGGCGGTCCATGAGCTGAGATCTTTTAAGATTCGTCCAACATTTCTGCTTTTTGTATAGAGATTGCTTAGGTTTTGGGATACGGTAATTATCGATTTTCCTTGCAGGACCCGATGGATGGCAATGCAGAGAGTGCGCGAGGCTGCAGAGAAGGGCAAGTGCGAACTGTCATCCAACACTCAGGTTAGGTGTCGGTTACGGTAGCCCTTAATGTAGTGGGATTTAGGGCAAGTTTTCAGATACTCTCAATTGATATTACTTCTCAAGGGAGATGAAGGGTCGTGTTTGTGCATGGTAATCTATTATTCTGTAGACGGACATCAACCTGCCCCACCTCACGATGAACGCCACTGGACCCACGCCACTGGACCCAAGCACATGGCTCACCGTCTCACTCGGGCCAAGTTCGAACAACTTGTGGCTGATCTCGTGAAGATGGCAGCCCAGCCGTGCAAGAAGGTAAACATTATTTACATTGCGATTTATCTTTATTTGCATCCTTTTTGATAACAATTTTTGCTTATTCCAAGTAAGTAGTGTACCTATGATTTGAGGCGATGCAGGATGCGGCGCGGTGAAGCCCTCTGAGATCGGCGACGAGATCCTCGTAGGGAAAGGGTGTGGACGAAGGAGATGAACAAAGGAAAAGGCGGGCATATCGACGTGTAATATCCTCTTTTAACTCCACCCCCTACCCACCGGTCCATCTAGTTTTTTTTGCTGATTGCTGATTATGATTACTGTAACTATTCCTTAATTGCTGTAGCTAGCCGTTCTTCCTTGATTACTGTATCTAGCCATTCTCCGTGATTACTGTAGCTTGCCATTCTTCCGTGATTACTGTAACAAGCCATTCTACCTTTCGATTGTGACTTACTGTGAACCTTTAGCCATAATTACTTCGGATAATATCGATATTGAGCTGCCTTTCACTCTATCTTTGTTTTATCCTTTCTATGTTATTGATATCCATTTCGCATTTTATCATCCTTTGAAGTTAAAAAATTTCCGTTTCTGCATGAATGTTTGTAATAGAAAAATGGAGAGGAGTGCGGAATTAGGCTTACGGCCAATCGCACCCTCCCGTTTCGAACAGAATTTTTGTTGTCTTTTGTAGTTTGTAGGAGTATAAAGCGATAGATAAGAACGAATGATCAATAAGATCGATACGGGACAGTCAAAGCAAGATACACGGGGTACTGTACTTTAAAGGGACATGGAAGCGAGAAATTTTGTGAAACCGAACATGACCATACTTCTAGAATATGTTTCTGAGACGATAATAAAGATAATAGTGTTTGAAAAATATTTTTAAAAAATTTCTGCGGCGAGAGATATTTATTTGTTCCGGGAATACGTCGATGCCGTTTACCTTGTTCCTACGCGCTAAACGCCGTAAGACTGC